>WEKY01058975.1:186891-226887 GCA_013390045.1 Picathartes gymnocephalus | reverse complement strand
GGAGAAGAGGGCTATTTGTGGAAAATCTGGAAAAAAAATTAAGGAAAACATCTGAGCAGGTTGTTTTTTCTCAAGGCTGTGAAAAGCTGGAAAGATCTTTGATGTGTTAGCTTTGACAGTTGTTTCAGTCCACCTCTGTTACCATTGCAGCAGACGGCTGAGGATACAATTGCTTTCCTCACCAGTCCCTCAGGTAGAGGATGGGAGAGCACTCCTCAAAATACTGCTTATTAAAATTGAATTGTGATAAACACACTTGCATATTTTTACAGAGGGTACCTATTTTGGGCTGCAATTTATCAAATCTACATTTAGCTGTGTAAAAGGCATTTGGCCTTAATTTTGGTCTCTAGGTTCCTTCTGCAGACAGAAACAGGCAGCTCCAGTGGGGGAGTCTTCTCACTTCCTTGGACATCTGTTTCAGTACAGCTGGGTTTCCCTCAGGACTGTCCACCTATCCCTACTAAGTACAAAGGAAGGGGAGCTGATGAGCTTTGATCAGCTGTCCACATTTTTCAACTCCTTTGATCCAGCTGGGCTGACTCTCGTCTACCGAAAGGCAGAGATTGCTGAGGGCTGCCCCCATTGCTCCCAGTGGCCAGGGAGCACCCAGGACAGGAGCTACTGGCATGAAGGACACCATGCACATGCTGGGAGCTGATTAGGATAAAAAGAGGTCTCTTGGTCTGGGAAAAATCAGCATGTGACTTTGCACTATTTGGGAAGTCACTGGGAGAAACTGAAGAGGTTTCTGAAGCCATAACTGCTGTGAAAGCTCTGAAAGAAAAAGAATGTGAACTGAATGCAAAGAAGGAAATGGGATTCAAATAGAAAGAGGAGGAAATTTAGGGTTTATTTTAGACAACCAAGCTGTTGAACTGGGCATAACTGAGGTAGAAAACTGTTATCACCCAAGGGCTGGATGACTGCTTTTGAATGGTGGTTACATAAAAGCAAACCTTATAGGGTACTGTTTAGTTCCTGGCCTATTCTAGTGTAAGTTTCATTACAAAACTGCCATTCAGGGCCTAGGAATACTTGTCATCCAAAATCACATTGGAGAAAGAGACCAATAATCCATATCCATAGACACCAAGGAACTGCAGCAGTATTTCAAGGAGAGGTGAGAGCTAGGTATGCATAGGAGGCCATTTATTTCTTTAAAAGTATTCAGGAATGGTTGTCTTTAATCTGAGCTACTTCGGCCAAAAATCGTAATCTGAATGAGCACCGAACGAAAGGCAACGTAAGACTTTGATCTCCTTACATGTTTGTGCCACCCTACTGCTGGGTGGCTTTCCCATCCTCTGACACATGCTACTGGCTGATTTCCTTAGGAGCTGCTACTCATCCCTGTCACAGCTGGGCTGTGATCCTCAACGTGCTGCTACCCCAGAGCTGCAGACTGTGCTGGCACCACAGCCTGTCCTGCGACATTTAGGACAAGCAGAATTACTTTAAGATGAAAGAAGGTAGATTTAGATTGGATATTAGGAAGAAATTATTTACTGTGAAGGTTGGTGAGGTTGGTAAAATTATTTATTGGCAGAAGTTGCCCAGGAAGGTTGTTGATACTCCATCTCTGGAAGTGTTCAAGGCCAGGTTGGATGGGGCTTGGAGCAACCTGGTCTAGTGGAAGGTTCCCTGCCCATGGCAAGGGGTTGGAAGGAGATGATCTTTAACTTCCCCTCCAACTCAAACCATTCTATGATTTTGTGATTTCCAGGACAAGCATAGGGCAACTTCTGCCAGCTCATTTGATGGTGAAGTTGACAAATGGCTGTTTGCTCTGGCTATGGAAGTCCAAATGCATCCTCCATGTTTTTGATCAGCAAAGCAGGGTGGCTCTGTTTACCTCAGAAACCACCATACATCACTTGGAACACTAAGAGCGCCAGCCAGCCCAGGACGTAGCACTCTAGCTTTACCTTGCAACCCGAATCTCCCAGCTGACAAGGAAATGCTTCACTGCAGCTCTGCCAGGATGTAATTTTCCCTTCTACCCAGCAAACAGCATGAAGGCATTTGAAATCCCACTGTAACCCTGACAGGTGCCCGAAGCCTTTCAAGGCCAGCAGAAAGAAAAGACAGAGAGGGACTGAAAGAAAGACAGAAAGAGTATGCAAGGATGGGGATACTACACTGAATTAGAGTTAATTAAACCCAAGCTTTGACAACGTTCAAATAACAGGATTCTAGACCTAGTCCTGGAATGCCTGTATGAGCTGTCATTTAATTTAAAAGAGCACAATAGCTAAATGTCAGTCTCCAGGCAGATCTTTTGCATCTTTCTGATACTGTATTAAAAAGTTATTATAAAGCAGAAGTTCAGGATCTTTTTTTTCAGAGCTTAATAATAGCCTTCTCAAACTTCCCATAGCAAACACTCAATACAGCATTTGTTCCTGTGAAACCAGGAGGAGAGTTATCCTGGATGGCTCTAGGAAACCAAAAACCAAAGTCTCAAAATCTCCTCAGCTAAGTCTCAGTCTAATCAGAATGTAGTAAGAGGAGAGTATTTTCCTAGCAAGACAAATCATCTAAGAGTAAAATGCTTCTACAATAAAATCAGTTTATAAAAAAGATCTGAATCATCCTCCATTTGTAAAACATTTGATCAAAACTTAATGAATATTGTATTGCATGTTTCTAAAGAATAGTGCTAATACTCATCCAGGCTTTCATTTTTGACCTGTTTTAAGAAGGATGGCATTAATTTTGCCATATTCTATTCAGTGATGGTTTCAGATCTCTTTTTAACTGCTAGTTTTCAAAACTGTTTTCTCAGCTCGAATTTATTTGAATTAACATTTCTAATCAAAATTGAAACAAACAGAAATTAAGTACCATATTTTAATATAAATGTCAATAAAGAAATATTTCATATCTTAAGCTGCTTTCTTGGAAATTGTGTATCTTCAATGAAATTGGGCTATTATTTCTTCAGCTATTAAACATCTGAAATTACACTATATTCATATTTGATTTTAATAATTAATCTCATATAACTCACAAGAACTCAAAAACAGAAACATGTAAAATTATCAAAATTCTCAAATCAGCGCACAGGAGCTATATGGAAGAAAAATATTTAGTCTCTCAATAATGATCTTAGAATATCAAGAACAGCGTTATGGGGTCCTGATGACAAACTTGACACAGCTACTTGACTATGTGTTTGATGCAGTCAATAAGATAAAGTCTCAGAGGTGATCCATGGCAAAGGTAGCAGTTTAGAAGAGATGGTAATTTAGAAGCTCCTGACTCTCGAAAAGCAGAAAATTTTGCACTAGTCAGCTGGAAATATCACATTGGTGGGTGCCCTCCAGATATGAAATAGAGAATGGCAGCTGAGCTTCAAGTGATCTTGGGATAGATAAAAGGAACAGGATACCTGAGTTCAGCCAGGACAAGCACAAATGTCATTGCCAAGGAGAAGATTCAAGTTGCCTGAGGACTCAGGTGGACACAAGCTCTAGTGTAACACAGAAAGTGTGTGCATCAGCACTACCTGAGAATGGAGCACCCAAAAACTCACTGGGAATTTTGCTTTTGAGGCTGCAGCTCCCTGACACCAGCCCTTCTGCTCTCAGTCCCAAGTCCCTGCCCAAACCAAAACAGTATGGCATGGCCCTGTCCTAGGGTCAGAGGAGCAAAGTCAGGGGAACCTTCTCTAAAGATAATGAATGATTGATTTCTGGCTGAATACTGGAGCCTGCATTCAAACACAGGACAGACTGAAAGTAGGACTTCTGCAAGGGTTGTTTTTGAAATTATTAAAATACCAGCAGAAATTAGTCAAACGAGGTGGTTCTGCAGATTGTCTGATGGAAATACACGCTGAATCTCCCCCTTCCAGGATGCATTTAAGTGCATGGATAACCCCTCCCTTCCTTTTGGAGGCTGTCAAATTTTAAATAAATGATGGGCTGAAATAGAGAGTGCTCTCTGTGAGAGAGAGCAACATCAAACTCTTAGCAGTTCTCCCTCTCTTGTATACCTGAAAGAATTTCAGTGTTGTATTATAATATGATGGGGTCACTGAGACACAACATTATCCCCACTGTGAACCACAGTGCTGAGCAAAAGGTGCCAGGAAATCAAATACTGTGATACAGGACAAATGACATTTCTAAAGACAACAAATAACTCTTTCTTTTGATCTGGTGGGAGCAGAAGCAGAAAGGGACAACATACTGGGAAAAATACAGGAAATGAGAAAAGCCTGGGCTATTAATAGTTGCAGTACAAATTAAAACAGCACAGAGAGAAATATTTTTTCTCCTCTGTTGGGCTCTAATGCCCTACTAAAAATCTTATCCCTTTAAGCAGTAACCTTCACGGATCCTAACATGGGTCTAGATTTGCTTGCATGCCTCTCTCTTGCTGGGAAATCTGTCCTTCCTAATTACTTCTAGAGCAGTGACAAAAACCTTGTTGATCCAACCAGAGAAATTCTGGCAAGTAAAACATTCAGAAGTGTAACTATGAACATGCCGACTGCTGAGAGACGGAGATGATAATAGCACTGTTGATAACAATAAAAGGGACATAGGGAAGGATGAGAACTTAATTTTTGGCCATGTTCCATTTAAAGCAACTACAAAAGACATCGGAAAGAGATGTCAGAGGCAGAGACTCTGACAAGACATCTAAGAGGAGATGTCAAAGAGGTAAGGGGCTGCTTACAGAGATTTCAGTTCCCAGCTGAATCAATACAAACTTTCTTCTGGACTGTCTCCCCAGGGACTGAATATAGGTATAATGATAAGGATGTCTTTTTTTTATTTTAATTGGGGAGGCAGGACAGCTCAAATGTATCTTGACATGATATATTTTTCTCACAAAACCTCATGTTAGGAAGCGTGTTGCCATCAGAAGCAAGTACCCTTTCCCTTTTCTCAAGGGAAAATACACACCGGTTCTGAGGTTTATTTTGGACAGACACACTAATGGAAATGTTTCGATGCTTTAGTATTTATGCTTTAAATAAAAAAGATAAATTCCCACCTCTTTACATGTTTGAACAGTGGGTCAGTTGCGCTTGGTCTGTTCTCTGCAGTCTGTTACAGTATTGTAAGATACATGCTCAAATAGAGGTCCTTAGAATCATAGCCGAGATCTCCTTCCTCCCTGCTTCTTTCCCATCCAGAGGCATCATAGCTGTAACTTGAATATTGTCAGCATTTCAGATGACTCATCATTCTAATTTATTGATATCATGTCTCTTCTGTTTAAAAAAAAGGCATGAATACTACCACCCTCTTTGAAAGGACTTGCTGCTCTTCCAGGTCACCTTATGGCTATCAATATTTTAATTTCTCCCCTGTTCTCTATCAGGCTTAATTCATCTGGGATAATTCTGAGAAGATTTTAATATTTATTGATGAGGACAGTGAGACCAGGGCATGGATATGAGGGAAGAGCATTGAAGAGGCTGTTTGTGAAACTCAGTGTACTGCGAGAAGCCTTCATCAGCAAGAGATTTGGGAAGGGCTTGACTGTAACAGAGACTGAGTCACAGGACTGTCAGTAATTTTGGGGTTTGCTTCTCAGAGTTAGATAATTTGTAGTGACTGATGCCTTTCCGCATATTTGACTAATACCTTTTGGGAAGATTTAGACTATTTCTCTCCTCTGTTCTGGAGTCAAGATTAGTCTGTTCCCAGGATGAAGCCAATGCCTTCAAAAAGTGCGGTTAAGCTTCCTGCACTGGAGGTGCTGATATAACCTCACGTCGGTGCCTGGGTGCAGACCAAACTGATAAGCATCAGGAACAGTGCCAGTGACAAGAAAAGCAAATGTACCTCACAGAGGATGAGCAGTTAGTGATACAGAGCTACCTCTTACACATGGCTACATTCTGGGGAACCTCCCTTGCAGTACAGAGACTTTGTGTGGCCTTCATATACCTCAGGAAGGAACAACTTCTTTTCCCATCTCTAGAAGAGTCTTTATGTATGCTTTCAGTTTGTTTGTCCTATCATTCTTCTACTGTCTCGGTCCTTCCAAGCAAAATGTTGATGCCTTCTGGACTCTTCTGCAAAGACAGTTTAACCAGGAAGAACAAGTTTCTTAGAAAATCCAAGGAAAGTACTCCTGCTCTCTGTTCTCCAGTGAGGAAACCCTGTGACGCCCACTCAGCTGCTCTAAAAGAATCCATACAGTATGAATGTACAATGTACAGCACATAATTTTTAAGAGAAAACTGCCTTTATTTTCAAATATAATTTAAAAATTAACAATATGCACCTATTTAGCAGAGATTTTGTTACTAACCATAGGAATATGCAGCACATTGGGGAGCACCACAACACAAAGAACCCTTTTTGTGGTTTTTCTTTTCAGTAATTCTCCAGTTGCAACACAGAATTCGGTATTTCAGAAAATGCAAATGCTGCTGAATTAGTGGTTCTGTGGCACTGAAACACCCCCTGAGCAGTGTAACAGAGACAGTCCCGCACATAGATATTTTCAGTGACTATGTTTTACTGTAAAGGAGTTATAAAAGATGCACTGCTTGGATTCTAGTCTTTGCTAATAATAACCAATATATATGAAGAGAATGAAACGTTTAAACTCAGGGATGGGGGATTAAAGGATATCCATGATGAATGAGCTGTAGAGCTGAAGAGAATTTGTTGTACATCCTGACCAATATAGCAGTGAAAGTAATCAATCCATTACCTTTCTACTGAGAGAAATGGAGGAGAGATAAGAGGATAATGAATGCCAGGCACAATGCTGATAAGGAAGACGCTTAAAATGACCAGCCAGAATATATTCCATAGTTAATAGTGGTGACAAAAACAGTGACAAAGTAATAATTTATTCATGGAATAAGAGCCATTCCTGTGAAAATCAAGGTAGCATTTTAAATTAAGGCAACTATTGAAATCAGAGTAGCCTTATTAACCAGTAGCCATAAATGAAGTATGGTAGAAAAGAATACTTTTAAGGGCTTATTTTGCCATTAACACATGGGCTAAATTGCAAAATCCTGTTACTTACAAATGCAGATTTTTTTTCTCTGCCAAACCCTTCCGGCTTTTTCCTTAACCCTTTTCTTTAATGTAATAAAAATTCATATGAAGCTCTGCATATTCACATGCAGCCTGAATGGCTAATGCTTTTGCCCATGCTGACATGCCCTCATCCCAGAATCTTCTGAGAGGCTGACCTAGATTCTGAGTCCTAATAATAACACAGAGTATTTCCACGACTAAATTTAAATATATTTAATGATTTAAAATGCGACGCTTAATTAAGAAACCCCACCTATCCAAAAACTATTAGGTTTTGTCTCTCTGTGCCTGAAGATTGTGCAGTAGGAACATACTGTGCAACATGAAGTGTGGGAGATATATGTAAGGAACAGCAGTGACTGTGTTGAATGAAATAAAATCTGCGTCTGCTTAAAACGGCTGAGGTTATGACTAAGAACCAGGCTGTTCCATCCTGAATTTCTTTTCAGATTTCATTATACCATTTCCTAAATGCCTATACTATTCCTAAGAATACTTGTGCTAATTATCTACTTGGAAACTGAACCTGTGGCCAAGTATCCTGGTTTTCCTGGTACATAAACCAGATTTGTGTGTGGTACACAAACCACATAACCTTCTGACTTAAAGGGCTGTTATTAGAACTTGATAATTTGATTTATAACAAAAATATCTTCAAATTATTTCAAGAACCTCTTTCTCATATTCCACTTGTGGTGCCAGACAGAGATGGTTTTAGAGGGTTTATCACTTCCCACAGACAGTAATTTTTTCCTTTTATGTCCATAACAGATACACAGCTATATTGTCAGATTTTTTGTCTCATCTTAGATAAAACTAAAACATAACTTTCAGCGACTTAGCAGCATTTTTAGAATTCTATTTTTATATAAAAGCAATTTTATGTATCCATTATAGATATGAAATAATCTATGCTAATAAACGTGCCCATCACAAATCCTGTCCAGGCAATTACATTTTCCTACTTCTTTCTAGTAACTGTGGTGGAAAGATTTTTGTAAGCTGAAAGTATTACTTAATCAGGTCCTTGACTGGAAAGTGTTTCAGGGAGAAAACAGTCACTAAATTAGGTAAAGGCTTCTTTGGTGGGCAGCACTGAAATGCTTAGGGAACAGGGAAAATAGCTTTAATGTACATACACAGTATCTCCTGTTGCAGTAGAGCTCGCAGAGCAGGCGGAGCAAACAGGCTTTAGATCCCCCAGCTGACTGTATTAACCCCCAGCCACTGAAAGCAGAAAAAGGGCTTGCTCGCTACTCCGAGCACAAAACAGACTTTTATTCAATTCCATCTGAGCTCACGCAGAGATAGTGACAGTTTTCTCAAAAGGGAGCACAACTCGCTTTCTCAGCTCCTCAATGTCGGTAACGAGCCGCTCTAATCGCCTTAGAGCGGCTCAAAATAACTGGGCAAAGGAAATACTCCTAAAAGACCTGCTGAAGTAACCCCTGTTTTATGCTGAAACTGTGCTACTCTGTCGTCCTCTGTTTGGGGTTCTCCACATAGAATTCTGTCATGTTCCCAGATGGGGATTTTTGAGAGACCTCATAATTCTCTTAGGCTCCCAATAACCTGACTGATCACTGACCCCTATGGCAACAGAGCCTTCAGGAACCTGAATATTTCATCCATTTGTAGCTTCAACTGGGGATTCAGAAAGCAACTGATAGACCCTTCCCACCTTCCCTCCCACACCACTATTCTCTCCCTCCTACCAGCGTTGTTTTCTGCCTTTCCTTATTTTTTTCAAGAATCTTGGATCACTTTTGCAGCCCGTATCCTTTCTTATAATGGCAGAAGTTGGAAAGCGGAGATTTTGTGGATTCCAAGGGGAATTCCATCAGTTTTCCCTGAGTGGTGGGAATACTCCTGACTGTTTCTAAAGAAGATGCAACCCTTCACCAAAATGACCGCTGTAAGGGAATTCTGTCAGGAGCACATGGCAACCATCCTCCCAATATAGAGACTTGGAGTAAATCATCTCTATGAGGATTATTTCAATTTATGAGGAATGAAATCACAATCTCAAAGTGAACGTGGCCTTTTCTGATTCACTTCGAACATAAGTTTTGATATGATTGGGAAGAATGATGTTTAAAACACTCAGTGCTCATCAACACCAATTCACTGACAATGGTTTCCAGCTTACAAAGCAAGACACGGACTATGAGGAAGAAATTAAATGAATAAAATTAAAATGTCAGCAGAGAAAGTAACTAATCTCCATCAAGTCTCTTATGTAATCTAGACCGTTTTGCTGCTGTTATTATTCAAAACCCTTAGGGAAGCAAGGATCTAGGTCATCTGCAGGATAAAGAATGCACTATCCAGGAATCAATATTCACAGTAGTAAATTAAATTATAGTCCTCTCCATGCAAAGAGTTTTATTATTACAAGGAGTGTTGACAATTTAAACTTGACAGGAAAAAATAAATCTAAGTCATCAGACAACTTTTTCACTATGGCATCTCCCTATATACCATGCTGTCACTTAAACTGTCAATGATTCTTTAACTTCCTGTGAAATAGGATACTGCACTTTTCCAGTGAGCATATGGCAACTATATTGATAGGCTTAGATAAGCCACTGCATCTGTTAATACTGACAAAATTATATTGCCATTAGCACTAAGGCAGCATCAGCACCATGGATGGGGCATCTGAGACATCATCCAACATGCAATTGCCATTTGCAATGGGAATTTTAACCACAGCAGTGTGATAACACAATTTCCAATGCCTAAAATATGATAGAGTAGTTGATTTACAGGAATGCTGGTAAACCAGGCCTTGCACCTTTAGGAGTCATCATTAGCTGCAATGTCTTGGTGTAGTCTCCTACTGTTTCTTCCACGTTTCAGTGGTCAGATTGTATTTACCTATGACCAACACACCAATTTAACACACTGCCCAGATGCAAAAGTCAAATCTTATAATAGTTTTCAACCTAATTGAAGTTGATAGCATACAATTTAGAACTGAAGGCAATTGTATAGCGTGTATCTAAGCAGTCACATTTCTGTTTTTAAACCTCCATAGAGAGGCTTCTCATTTCATGGTACATTATGAATCTCATTCATTTCATTAACTGATGAGCAAGACAGACTGGTTTGATTGATTGCTTAAACTGGCAGAGCTCTTAACTTATCTTAAGTGCACACTCCAGCACACTCATGTGCTGCTCTGCACTGCACCCAGGGCTGGCACAAGCCCTGCAGCCTCCTTTGTGCCAAACCAAAGCACAAGATATAGAAGAGCTTCCATCTTCCCTCCCTAACAACATGCTGTTTTCTTGTCTAGCAATGGCCACAACTTTTTTTTTTTTGACTCAATTTCTCTTTGTAATCTGGTGAGAAAAAATGAAGCATGAAGATAAAGGAGAAATGTTGCTAAAGAAATGTAGCACTAGTCATTTGTAAGAATCCACCAATTCCCTTTCTCAAATGTATATAATCCCACAAAAAAGCCTCTATTAAGCCACATAACAATGATACTTTGGGGAAACTTCAGAAACCTGAAATTCAGAAAACTGTGAAAATATAACATTAAGATCAGACTTAAGGAAGGAGAGGAAGAATCGCTTAATTTTTAGCTCAGCAGTTATGCAAGGTTCCAATACATCCAAGCACCAAAGTCACAGTTTGCTGGTTTATTACTGAGCACCCGAGGCTCAGCTTGCACTGAAAATTAGAAAGGTTTTCCCTAATTGTTTCCCGAGTGTACAGATGACAACACATAACAACAATTAATATATTCTTCTGCTTAACTTGGGAGGTGGAAGCCATTACTATGAACCACTGCTTCTCTTGCCAAATGAACCAGCAGATGCAGGAGGCCCAAGGGATGGTGAACCTTCTGATTCCAAAGACAGCCAAGTTGTCATGATGCTTCAGCAGCATCAGATGCCTTTGAGGAACATGAAAGCACCAGGCACTGCATATCAACATCTGAAACGGGCTTTCACGTGCCACTTCAGCCAAAAGCATTTGGGAAATTAACACATGCCTGTCCTTCCAAGTGTGCTTTATCATCTCACACTTGTTTCTGTAGTGCTCCTCCACCATTCCCTGAAACAGCAGGACCCACCACACCTGTCAGAACAAAGAGCTTCTATCAAGTGCCTCTGCTGATCATAATTAAAGTGGCACAAAAGAAATATTTAGAAAAATGGAGAAAGGAGGGAGCAGATGGATGAAAGTAGGAGCGGGCGGTTCACTTCTGGCTGCTTCTCCTCAGCAGTCAGATTGCAGCCGTAACAATGGCCTTTCTTTCCAGATCTGATCCTAGCCAGATGATTAAATACCCCTTTTGGCCACTGCAATCTCCTGGTGACTGAGATCTCCTCTGGTTATAGATGAACTATTCCTTAATCAGAGTGGAAAAAATCTCCAAAGCTGCTGCATTGTGTAGCACCCTGCATTTACCTATTTGCTGAGAGAAATGCAAAAAAAAATTGTAAAAATAAAAAGCTCTTGCACATTAACCTACCTGGCCCAGGAAATTCATGTTTGAAAGACCATCATAAAGGACCATTATTATGTTTGAGCAAGCCAGAAGACAACTGATGGAAAAAGCTGAAGAGCAGCCAGAGCTGTCCAGAATCCAAATCCTACTCCTGTTATATCCTCTCTTTATCAAACCCAAATCACACTCCCTCGAGCTCTCTCCTTCCCTGTCTCTACACACATTGAGTTAACAAAAAATTTCTTGTAGCTGTTAATGAAAGCTTATAGCGTTCAATATACTGTTGAGCTGCCCTGATTCTATCTAATACACATTTTATTATTTCAGGATTAATAACGCGAACAACCGACAACACTACAATATACTTACACAGAACCTTAATTTGAGGATTGCAAAGGATATTACAAAAGACTGAATAAGTATTAATATGTCTTTGTCCCTGGCCAGCAGAGAACACTGATACACACACAAACAAAACTCATTTGGGATCTGAACAAAGAATCCTCAGCTCTGAGTGAGCAGGGTGTCCACATAAGCCTACTCGCATGCATAACTTTAATTATGTATTAAATACATCTTGGCCCCATGGCTGAGGTCAGCATGCCAGGCAGGAGTTAAGGCGGCCCAAAGTCAGTCTGGGGCGGCTACAGTGGCTCATGCCCCACAGCAGCAATCCTGTGCTCTCCAGCACTGTGAGCTACTGGCAGGCTCACCTTTACTGCTATAACCCTGGTTTACATGTTTCTTGTATATTTTACAGATTATACAGTTGAAACCAAGGTTAGACTATGGCTTTACAGTCAAGAGTTAAATGTATGGCATTCATTTATTCTTCTGTGCTTGACGTTTTATCAGAAAGGTCTGATTACTTATCAGTGCTGATGCCATGTAAATCACAACAAGATGAAGAATTTACATGAAAATAAGTCATCAGCACTTTGTGCCGAGTTTCGTATGACTTCACAGAAAATTATAATGTTTCTATATAATTTAAAATTTCTCCTTTAAAATCTCTTTAGAGTATTCTATAGGACGGATGAAAACCTTTCCCTTTCCACTTCTCACTCCCCCACCACAAAAACACACAAAAGGATATTATTCTCTATTAAACTAGGTAACCAGATAAGTTTACAAAAGTACATATACTTTTAAAAGAAACTCATAATTTTTATAATCCAATTGGACTGCAATAATGTATAATTTTATAGGCCTTATCTATGTGATCTTATACATTAGTTTAAATGTGCAAATAATTGCAAGCTAAAATGACCATTTTGAGCACACAAATTGCAATACATTAGTATAAACTTAGATCATAATATGGCTGAACTGCAGTTTCCTTTTCTAAGTATAAAAGAGAAATGTAACTTATGTTCAGAATTTGAGTGAAACGATCCAATACTGAATTGTACATAAGCATACAAATATAGAGTTTCATTATTTTTACACTGAATTTCTTCATCCTTAACAGCATTTATTTGAGATTTAAATGCAGGTAATTTCTGAGTATTTGGAAAGTCTCCCAGGATGATGAGATTCAAACGTGTTTAATTGTGTGCTTTGCAGCCCACTTTAAGTGAGCATTTCAAGTTATTGTCATCAGCAGCTCTCCCATTTCCAAAGGAAGGCAGTCCCATAAAGCACAGACTCCATGCCCACTGGCTGCTCTATGGACACATTAAATATCTGCATAAATCATTGCACGATTAAGGTCCAAGTCAGTCTGGAGTTCAATTACTGATTGAAAGCTTTCCTTTCTGCAATAAACTAACACTCAGCTCATTGAAAATGAACCCCAAACCAGAAAAACATAATTTGGAAAAAAATTCAGCTGGTTTAAACCTGTTGTACCACAGTACGGTAACTCTAAAATGGCCATAGGGAACATGGCACATTTGAAAATGCATCACCATAAAGCAAGCAAGCACCCACTCTACAAGCCAAAACCATGAAGGGAGGTAGTTTTTTCCTGAAAGAATTATAAATAACTTAGGAAAAAAACGTATTTCATATGAAAATGCCTCCTACACAGCCATCCCCACAGCACTGCTAATGTGCTGCTCTAATGCTTTCTGAGAATGGTTATAATTTCATCTTTTGTATACCTGCTGAGTTCAGTCATTTACTTCAATTAATTTAAATGTGGTTACAAATAAATGTTTGAAAAATATAGGTAAAATGCTACTTTATTTAATTTTTCACTTTTATACTTTAATTTTGTCTTTATGCACGTCTTCCTGTTCTTCCCCCAGAGAGACACATCTCCCTCTCCTCAATTTTCTGTGAGACTTGTCAGTCTATTACTCTTAGTCTGGACTTGGGAGATAATAGGGCAAATTTGACAAAACCTGTGCAGGAAATGAACACTCATTCATTTATTAGTGAGTCTCACTGGGCACTATTAAACTTGTAATAAAAAAGTTATCTAAAAGAAGAGAACAAACCTACTGAATTAGAAACACAGATGCTGGTGATGTCTTCAGCTTTTCCACTAATTCCCCACAGGTTGTTAATGGACAGCTTTGCTCTGAGCCACAGGGAATTAAGGAGTTAACACTTAAGGCTGACAGGGAGAATTATGATCCCACTGAACAACATTACTTGCTCAGTATTGCTGCCAAGGGGCAGCAAAGGTTGGGGACCAGCGCACTAGTCTTACTGCATAATTATGATATTACTTTTCAACCCATTTCTGGGAAATCCTGAGGCTCCACACAAGCTGTAGGTGACTGCAGCAATCCGGAGATAAGCATCCCTGACTTTGGGAGTCTCATTTCCCTAGCCTAGGAGTGATTACACAGTGTAATTGGAGATGGTTACTGGAGGTGTGGGGATCTCTGGTAAATTCCTGGTGTAGTACTGAGTACAAACATGAGTACATGAAATACTGAGACTGGGTATCTCGGGAGATTTTATCAATACAAATAAACAAAATATAGTTTGGAAACCAAATTTGAAAATAGTTTTCATATTCAATAATAAATTACTTTTTAAATATTCACGCATTTTATAATTAATGTTATTAGCTGTTAATTAGCTAAATAAATACGATTAACTGTGTGAATTTCTCAACCTTCCTATCAGTTGCTTAGATAAACAGTTGCGTAGTGAATGCTTTATTACATACATAAAAATGTCTCATGTTATAATGCATAAGTACATATTGATGTTCTATTTCTTTGCTGTGATATATGCATTAAGTCCCAGGCCACTTTGAAAAGAAACTACACATCTTAATAATTTATGTTCTAAGTTTTAGCCAGGATTATCAATGGTAGATTTTGAGCTTTTTCTTTTAGTAACATAATATATCATAGTAAAAATGCACAGACAAGCGATGTGTCAGTTTGATTTTTTCCACCTGATTCAGCAACCCAAAATTCAGACACAGCAGTTTAAGCGGAGTTGCACACTGAAGAATTTAAGTCTAAGCATTTAATCTGTTCTTTCCATAAATTTCTGCTGCTTGTGCTATTATAATGATGTTACCAGAGGAAGTTTATTTATATCACAGATTTTCAGCATCAGCACATTCAGAATACAACAGCAATCATTCATTCAATAGCTAACAGCAATGTAATAATATCATAACTAACACTCTAAATATCAAAAGAACATTTAGAGAAAAGATAATGGAAAATAAAGTCACTTTGAACAATCAGTAACACAGGATTCACTAAACCCAAAATGTATGTTTTAAATACATGTACAGAGAAACCAGCCCAGAAATAAATAGCAATTATGTGCAGTTATTTTGGAGCAACAGGTTGCATATAATTTAACAATAATAAATAAGGGGATCTTTATGGGCCCATTAATAGGAACACACACTCTAGAGAGCAGCATTTAAAGATCTTAAGTCTTGTGCATCCCAAAACACCTAAAGAGATTTTGTTCATGAGCAAACTATAGCCAGTATGACTGTAAAGCAGCAGGAGCAAACCTGACACCGATCCGTCCAGACTGTGCACAACAGGATCACCCTATGCAAACACGAAATGCCGAGCCCAATGGTGACAGATATGAACCAACCTCTCCTTTTTTTTTTTTTGAGACTGTGCACCATAGCTTCTTTTTGTTACAGGCTCAGATCTACCATCAAAGCTCTTCTCCCTGCTGTTCCTAACGTATATTGTAAAGAGCTACCAAGAACAGCACTTTAAGAAGTCACTTGTCATTCTCTCTTCCCTGCCCTGCCTGCTTCCCCAAGTATTTAGGTAATAATGGACCTGGTTAAAATCATATAGTCCAAGAACATACTGCTGAGGGTTCAAAAGGCTAGACCTGTAAAAGCACAGATAAAAACTTCTATTGAAAATGATGTTAACAAAGACATACTCTCACGAGGTGAAGAAGTGGTCAATCCTGCATGTTGCCGTGTTTTAGAAGAAAAAGTAAATTATTTCTCCGTACTTTTTTGCAGCATGTGTGGGTGTGAGTGTGTGGTGGAGGGAAATACTGCTTCAGAAAATGAATGGTGACCACTGAGAAGGGCAATGCAAGTCAGAATAAAGTTGTCCAAGCAACGGGAAATGTGAACACCAACCTTGTAAAGGAGTCCTACAGAGCTTCAGTTAAAAGTGCAGATAAGGACCCCTGCACACGGCCAAAAGGCTGTGTGGCTCGAGGGGGAAATGCCTATGATGGGACTCTTTCAAGGGAACAGGCAGCCCAAGGGATGTGTGTGTTAGACTTGGGCAGGGAGGTGTCCCTATGGGAATGAAGCTTCTGTCTAGGTACAAACCTAGAGCTGCCTGTGAGCCTCTGCTAAACATGAAGGAGGAGAGTTTTCCAGATGAACTGGCAGGACAACTATGTGGTGCTCTTAGGGGTATTTAGCTTCCTGCAAGAAGCAGCATGGGAAAAGACAGTACTGGGTTGAAAGCTGAAGAGATGGTGTCTCATGTATGATGTCTGAGCACAGTAGCTTCTTCAGCGACCAAAAAATTGGTAGGCAGGAAAGGCACAGACTTCTAAGGACCTTTATTGCAAATGCAGGTGACATATTTGATGGAGCAGAATAAAGTGAGGCCAATAAAAGATTCAAGTTGGGCAACCTGATGAGACATCTACAGTCTTTCCAGTTAGCTTCGTGAAAGTTCTGAAAGGAACAAGGCTAGGAATGCTGAAGAATATGAAACTTTAGTGGCTGAGGTATGAGATGAAGAGAGACAGGAGAAGAGCTCAGGCTGTGAGAATGACCTGGAAAGCCTGTATCATGGAAGGGCAGAAAAAGCAGCAAGACTGTGATTGAACCAGACTGCAAAGAAGGCACACATGTTGAACATGATACCTGGAAAGGGTAGGTGAGATGATATTGTTGCTCACAGCAACAAAGTAAAGGAGGTAGTAAATCACTGTTTTTGAGTAAAAGCTCTTGAACTGATAGTAAGATATCTGTGGAGTCAAAGGCCAAGATTTGAGTAGGACATACAGACTGTGACCCATCTAACTTGGTGTAGATATCTCAAGCTGGGCTCTCAACAGACAGAGGAGATGTAGTCAACAGAGCCAAAGAAGCCACGTGCAGTTCGCATTTAGCTAATCAGACTAATTGCCATGAATTCCCTAAATGCTCTTGTTTAAATCTCCACTGATGGAAAAATGAGCCCTGAAATGTTAACATCCACCCTGTAGACTGCCTGAAGTGAGGTGTGATGAATCTTACCCCAGGAAATGTGTCTGGAGCCAGGCGAGATCCAAAAATCATTAGACTAGTGTTGTGGTTTGAAAAAGTCACCTGGAAGAGACTTTTACCACTTCCTGGGAAGTGCAGCTTCTTTAAGTACTGCTTTAAATCAGTACTTTAAAAGTCCAATAAGCTGGCTAATTTCAAGATAGACGCTTTAGTTGTCCACTTAGATAATAAGTCCACCCTGTGGCACACATTTTAAGATTAAGTTAAACCCAGGACTTCTCTCTCTTTTGGCTTCCGCTTCTGAACAGGTAACATTGAAGCTCCGCATGGCCTGGCGGGTGCGCCTGGGCCAAGGCTGGGCCGGGCCGGGCCTGGACTCCCCCTCCACTGCTCCGCTGGGAGCGGGCCAAAAAAAAAAAAGCCTACAGCCTGTGGCCTCACCCCGCCGCAGTTTCTGCTGTGCGGGCTCTGCCCCGCCGCCATTGCTTGGGCCCTGCCCGCCTCTGCTTCTGCGGGCTCTGCCCCGCTGCCGCTGCTCACGCGGGTTCTGCCCTGCCGCCACTGCTCGGGCTTTGCCCCGCCTCTGCTCTGCCCCACCGCCACCGCTGCATCCCCGCCGCCCGCGGTCCTGACGCCCGCTGCCTGCAGACCACCGGTGCAGAGAGAGAAGTTCTCACTGAGCTGATTGGGTCCCGCCGGCTTCACGGGCTGGACCTGCCTGCCATGCGCTGCCCTGACGGGCCCCTGCTGCTCCGCCCTGCAACCGCGGGGCCAACCGCCTCTGCTGCCACCACCGGCACAAGGGGGGAAGAATGCGATCACTGCGGTGAACTGAGAGATGCTACCGCAGCCTCTTTGCTTCCCCCCCCCCAGGAGCAGCAATGCTGCTGAGATGACACCAATGCAGCGGCTCCTGCCTCCTCCACTTCCTCACCTCAGCCCTGGCCACTGCTTAGCAGGGTCATGTGACCAACAACAGAACCAGGAAGGGAGTGAGTGCACTAAAGAGAGACTTAGCCATAACTTTTAAGTGCACAAGATGAACTCAGACAAATGGAGTCAGATATAATAGAAGAAGGCAACAGAGGCACCTAGGTCAGTGAAAAGGGACGGAACAGGCTTGAGAGAGAGAGGAAGCAGAGACACTTAAGCTGGAAATCTTCTACAAAACCATGGTAATAGACTGCACCATTTCCTTGTAACTCAGAGGTACAACTGGGGGGATACGACGTTCTAACTTAGCTTCCACCAACATCTCTTGAGAGTCACACCAGTAATAGAGACAGATTCCATTCTAATGTATCTTCATGGGTGTCCACTAAAGCCTCATATTCTGTGTTTTTTATTAGAACAGCTTATCCTTGAACTTCTACCCCAGTGAACAGAGATGAGTCCCTGGAAACAGCTGCGGGAAGAGCTGTGTGTTGGGGAAAGGACTGTCACATGTGAACAGATATCCTTCGGGGCAGCTGATTCACTGTGAAATGCAACCCATGAAAGGAGCTGTGTTTCTTGTGGGAAAGTCTCCATGGTAAAGTAGAAGAGACTCTTCTTCCCAACTAGACTGATGAAAGTTTATTTTAAAGATGGTAAACTGACCAAAGTTCTCTAAAGTTTGTTTTTCTGTTGTTGATGGGAAAGATTGTTGCTAAAGAATACAAATGAGGTGGGGGGAAAAGAAACATCTGGAGGTTTATTTTGATTTTTTTTTAATGTTTTCTCTTTTAGGTTTGTAAATAAACTATCTTTTTACCTTCAAGGTTTTAGGCCTGCTTTGCATTTCTCATTGAATCCTTATCTCAACACAAGAATTGAGTAAGCAAACTCAGTAGGGGCACTGGTTTTAAACCAGAGTACTTAAATTACACACTACCCATCGCTTGGTGTGAGCAAGCGAAGGGAGGCAAATGTGAAACTGCTACAACTAGATACACCTCTTAACAGTTGTTCTATCTTGCTGCAATGTCTTCTTGAGAATCTGGGGATCAGGTGGATAGTTACACATGGATCCATTATTGCAGATGGCAAGGATGACAATATATCATGATAGAACATGAGATTCAATATATTACGTGTTACGTCTACTTAAATAATATGAATAAATCAACCTGGCCTAGCCTAGGTACTTAAACCTATAGAACAAAATAAATATAATTGTGTCCAGAGAAAGCAAACTGCCTGCAAGGTGCAGGCGCAGTCACATTGAAAAATGCCACCTCATAAAGGCTGTAATCTCTCTCAGACAGATCTTCATTACAGCTAATCACTATTTTGCCAAAGGCACTTATGGCAACATATTTCTAGGGGAAGGAACAGGAGGGCAGCAGGGAAAAGGAAGAAATTTCTCAAGCCCCTGCCCTCTCATCCCAAAACTGAAGCCCAATGAGAAAGTCAAACATTTCACTTCAGCTGGAAAATTCTAAGGAAGAGTTCAAATGGAATATTGTAGCAGGTGAAATTGAAAACGGGGCAGGTAAGTGGTTGCAAGGCGTATACTCCCCTCTGGCAATTTTTAATCAGGAATACAGGACTCTTAGGTAGAGGCAATATATACTTACACTACGTTATATGGTCCAAGTAATAACCTTGCATTGGCAATAAATTAATTTTTTTCCTATAAAAGTTGGTTTCATTTTAACACAGATATTTCCGCTGAGGGGTATGGGTAGATGTTTCCACATCAGCACACACGCTTAATGCAAAATGAACAACTGTGCTCTCCCACTCCCTCCTGATGAAGCACAGATAGTCCAAGACAAAGCCTGGTTAATAAACCAGTTGTAAACAATCAGGGGAGACAGGTAGTGCACTGAGCTGTGAACTGCCTTCATACAAACTAGGGGATTGCAAGGTAGATACGGTGTGAGAGCCATCTTAGAACCAAGATAAAAGAGACAATAAAAGAGAAAAAGATAGAAGCACAGACAGAAAGCAGTAGGAATATAATTTCCTTTAAAAATAATTGCATTCAATTTATGCTCTTACCTTACATTCCCAATACTAATTAATCTAATCAGATGCGTATGGTTTTATTCTACAAGGTACACATGAAGCATGCAATAAAATCCCCACAAAACATGACCTGTGGTGACTCACTGCAGATTTCAGAGGATATATGTTATTTTTTCTCCTCTTAAGAAAGATCTTTTGCAGCCTAGTGTTCTCCTTCCACACCCCATCTCCCATGTAAATCTGTGGATGCCCTGGAAGGGCGCCCCCTAGGTTCTGGCTTCTCCCATGGAATACCAAAGTCCCAGATAATCTACCCCTGTTCATTCCTCTCTGTTTGCCTTATATGCCCAAGTTCTGAACCCTGTCACCCCACTGGTGTTCGACTCATTGGCCACTCCTTCCCCTGCTCCCCTTACAATTTCCAGCTGCTTCTCTGCCCCCTGCTCCCCTTTGGTTTGTTCCCCTGCCTGTATTCCCGGGCTACATCCTCTTTCCCGCCTACCCCTTCTTCCTGTAAACTCCTCCTCTTCAGCCCCTGCGTAAAAACCATGTGCAGCCCTCAGGTCTCCGTTGTTCGTCTCTGCCCCTTCCAGCGTGTAGATAATAAACCCAGCTGGGAACTCATAAGGGGAACCCCTCCCGGCCTCCGTGGCCTGATTTCCATCGGCGGTGCATGCAAGAGTTGTGGTCTCCTCCACCCCGACTGCGGTGCCTCCCTGACCCCTGGGAGATGCTTACAGAAGGTTGCGGTGCCGAGCAGCCCAAGCTGCGCCGCAACATAAATCTCTTCCCTTGGTTTTAGTTTTGCTTACTTGCTCTTTTAGTCCTTCTTTTTTGTTTAGAGGCACTGCAGTTGAATCTATTTTCTTTAGGCTAGAAGGTCTAGCTGAAGGACCTTTGCTCATGGCTGTGAAGTAGCCATCCTTTCTGAATCTTAATTTTGCACAGCTTCCTAAGACCAGCTTTTTACAACACTGACAATTCCCTTTGATACTCCCCTAATTCAGTCTTAATGTGGGAGAACACACAGGCCTTCATAGGGGTCTAGCAGCACCCATAAAACTTCCTTTCCCTTTGCTTTGTCAGTGTGAGCAGGACAGTTTCCTCAGTAGCCACAGTAAAATCTGAACTGAATGTTTTCTCATAGGAAAACTGGACAGATACTTCATGCATTTGATTTAGAAACAGAGCTTGGAAGTAGCCAGGGCAAGACTGACACTCTGTGAAATACAGACAACGATACTGTGAATTTACTAATTTATTTATCTCACTTGTGTATTATATATTAACAGATTTTAAACCTTAAAAAGTTTAAACTACAAAACCTCTTTAGCAGAAAATATGCAGATCAGGCTGTATTTCCCGAATTGATTTATAGTTGTTCTCAGATTGCCTGTAGTTGTTCAACAAGCTTTGTACCAGATCCGTATTAGGAGGCAGGACCTGAAAGCAGCCCAAGTACAACCCCATCACACAGAGATGTGACATTTTGATCTCATTTCCAGCTGATATGTTCCAGAAGGCGATGCTTGAGGCAACCTCCAGTGTGCCAGTTTTCTGCCTCTGAAATCTTCACCAGAGGTGCTTCCCCTAATTTCAGCTGTGATGCCCATACATAAAAGAAGGGTCTCCTTTATAGACCTGTAGACCACAAATCATATAGGGCATCACAGATCACTATGAATGTTTTAACTCACCCCTATGACCAAACATTTTTCAGGGAATTCACAAAATCTGTTTCTTCCAACTGCACTTGCTGAAACCTGCAGCCCCCTCCTTGTGCAGTTTAGCAGTTCTCTTATTTAAGAGGAGCCCCATGTGTTTGTTTTATTTATTACTTTGGGTTATCTATTAACTTATACAAGACTGCAGACACCCTAACACTATTATATATATATACATGTATCTCATGTTACATTAATTATACAATATATATAATTAAAGTAAATCTTGGCAGCCTTAAAATTGTCAGTTTGACAGGATCTCAGACAGTCACCTAGGAGCCTGTTTCATCTTCAAGGAATGATAGCCTTAGCCTTTCCATCAAATCTTTCCTGCACTGGTATTGAGAATATCACCAAGAAGTTCAAATAAAAGAACAGGAGTTATACCCAGACTCCTCACAGACCGTCCTGCCAGCCTGATTTATGACAGGGGGACTTCACTGGGCGCATATCCAGCACACAGCACAGCATGCCCCGAGGGGACAGATTGTTAGTGAGTGTAAGAAAGGGAAATGGCACCACAGTCACAACCATTAATGGGAACCAGCAGGATGAGGATGCCTAGATCTACCGTTAAGCACGGTTCCTGGATGGCCAGTGGGAAGGGCCCCTGGTTGAAGGGCTTGCTGTTTCCCCATAACCATACACTGTCCCACATCCCTGTATTTCTTGCCTTCTTGTCCCACTGCTCCAGGAGACCCCTTGTGACCTGCACTTAAGCTGAGCCCTGTGCTTTTCTCCTTTGCTGTCAGCTGTGCAGCTTTCCTGTTTGCTTTTGCCATGAGGGAGGTCCTAAGGGTGCAGGTTCCTTGTAACATCTGTTTTCTACAAATCAAGTCCAACAGCTCCAAAGAGGGCTCTCTCCCACCCTCACAGATGGTTTAGTGGGCCACAATGGATTTTCCTACTTGATCTTCTAGTTCTGTGACTGCCACACCAACAATCTAACATCCACAAAGAGTGTCCACCCTGAAACTCCTGGGCTGGCTGCACCCAAGAGATGGGAGACATGACTCTTTAACACAGAGGAAGGGACTGAGTCTGGGTTTCCTATTTTTCAGGCAAAATGTCTACCCAACAGACTGTTCTTCCTTGCCACCTCCCCTCTGCCTGGTCATTCATGAATTAAAGGTCTAAACGTGGAGCTTGAGGGTGTGAATCCACGTTTCCAAATGGAATCCAGGCCTTCAAAAGAGGTGAGATTTTAGATGTATCAACTCTTTTGTTCTTTCCTATTACCTGTCCAACGTGTGACGTCCTGCTGTGCCAGCTGCCCCTTGTGATCTCTGTCCTTAAAGCCCAGCTCAGAACTGCTAACTGCAGCCCAGAGCCTGACTGTGCTGCATTGGTGTGCTAATGTCTAAGCCTCTCCGGGGACAGGGGGACAGAGAAAGGTCAGGGTAAAAGAAAATGAACACAAGCAGAGAGAAATGCTGTGCCAGGGCTGGAGGGCAGCAATGAGACACACTGAGGCTGGGAGGAAGCCACAGCAGCTCAAAGGGATTGCAGAAGTGTCACAGTGAAAAGAGAAGGCAAGGCTCTCTAGGGATTCAGGGAACAAAGGAATGCTCTATAGGGATTGAGGGAACAAAGGAATGGGCAGAAGGGTCTGCTTCCATATCTAGACCATGCAGAAGTACTATAATCTCTTTTTATTTTGCTGCTGCATACTCAGTGGATCTCTCAAGTTGTGTATTTTCTTTCTAGGCTGCCTGATAAAGCCCATTTCAGAGGTCAACATTTTTTTCTCTTTAAGTAAAAACTCACTTCATAGAAAACAACCCCATTCACACACCCTTGCAAGGACTTTGATGTTGTTTTGGCATGCCCTTGTAACAATTTTGATCCCTTTTTGAAATGAGAAAATGTGACGGAAATGTAGTGCAATATCATTCTTATTTTGAATTTAATAAATGATTTTTAGAAAATATGCAGAATTTCCAAGTTTTTTCTTCTATGCTGTTTTATCCACACACATGATTAAATCCACTGCAC
The DNA here is from genome assembly GCA_013390045.1 of Picathartes gymnocephalus. Taxonomy (NCBI): domain Eukaryota; kingdom Metazoa; phylum Chordata; class Aves; order Passeriformes; family Picathartidae; genus Picathartes; species Picathartes gymnocephalus. The sequence goes on along the minus strand of WEKY01058975.1, from coordinate 203,088 downwards.
TTTTGGTAACAGCAAAAGTTAGAGGAACCAGAGGAAAGAGTTTGCATAATGAAAGCATGGACCCAACTCCACAGATTTGTGAGTGTGGCTATTACAATACCCAGCTGCTGGAAAACACAGAATAGCACATGTTTCATTTCTAGCTCCACTCTGGGATGTAAGAGAAAGCAATCACTGAATAACTTAAAGAGAGCTCTCTGCAAAGCAGATTGTGGTAATGGGTCTGGAATTCCTGAGCAGTTCATAATTCAGTTCTTATGTTAAACAAAAGGAGACAGCAAGACATAATGAAAGGGAAAGTCCATGGGGAGAGTTGACATGCCATGGACATGACTGGCCACTTTTTACTCCTGCTGCCCTCCAGTAAGAGAAGGCTGAATGCATTGTTTTAAATTTCTGAGTAAACATTGGTACTTGTAGAGGTTAAACAAGATGCTGTACTTGAATCTGCGAAGCCTTTATTTATACCTAGTCAGGGGACAGGATGAGCATACACTGACAACCTCTTTTAATCCAATCACAGAGAAACCACCACAGGAATGGAAAGTAATTTAGCAGGCAAGCTTGTCTGACTTGTCCTCATGCTCTACACTGAAGATTTTTTATTTATTGTTATTTTAGAATAAGAATATAAGCACATGGTAACAACATAATACCCTAGCATCACAGACTGGGAGAAACTGTGGTATCAAACCTCAGAGAAAACATTTTCAGAGACAGAATAATGAGCACTCATTCCACATTCAGGATTACTCAAACTAATGCAGCCTCCAGAAAAATGCAGCAGAATCCTGATGGGTAGTTTGCAAAGGCAGCTTGAATCATTTGGTCAGTAAAATCATTAAGTGCCACCTATTTCAAGTCCCTAAGCCTCCACAAACATACATTCCCTGCAGAACTCCCAGGTGCCAAGTTGGATGCCTGCACACCTATTAGGGGGTGATGCAGGGCTGTGATGGTACTTACTGTGTACTAACTGGGGGAAAAAATGGGGCATGTGTGGGAATAATGTGAGGAGAAGTTGAAATCCTGTTGGTAAATCAACATTAGGGACTGTGATCTAAATGAGTGTATGTGAGCATGTGTTACTCTCATTTCAGAAAAGAGGAGCAGATTGCCAAGACCAAGCGCTGTGATTCAAAGCTGTGGGACAGATCTGCTCTGTGAACCTTAGCAAACCACCACAACTTTGGGCCTTGGCCTCCTTGTCTAAGGAGTGGGGGACTGAGTGGGAAGGGACATGTTCCAGCCAGCAAGTGTGCTGGGGCCATGCATAGTGTCAGCCCTGTCAAACTGTGCCACCTAAACATCTGATGGCCCATAAAATGGTAAAATATTTCCTCTGCAGATACTTAATTTCAAGAAGCTGCATTGCTCTTCCTTAACTAAGATTTCTTGTAACCCTTGCAATTAATTGTATTTTATGCTTATTAGTCAACAAGCCAAACGCTTCACTCAGTATATCAGTGTAATGAAGTAGGGAGCAACATTTGATCACTAGATACTCAGCCAAGAAAAACATGTCAGTCTGGGAGCATGCAAGGATGGCTTTCTGGGGACAGAGTTTATAGCTGCAGTTTCCAGTTTTCAAGAAGAGTCTGATAGAAGTGAGGCTTTCCTAATGCTCCTGAGATCTTCCACATTTCCTCAGTGGAACACATGAGGCAGTGTAGAATCCTCTCTTCTCTATTCATCAGGTATTTAATAAAATTGGGAGAAAAATTACTCTCTGAGAACAGGAACTCTTTGCAAACTATGGCTTATATGGGATAATCAAATTTAAAAACAGTGAGACCCACTTATTGTGTAAGTTTTAGACCTTATAGACCTTATACTTATTGTATAAGTTTTAGACCATATAGAAGTCTTAGAAATCTCTTTCAGTTCTCAATACAAAATGAACTGATTTGGGATGAAAGTGAACATGCTGAAATGACAATAATACAGAAAACCTTTATAAAAAAATCAATCAAATCCTCCCTACTCCCAGAGAAACCTTACTTACTTTTCCAGCTACCTTGCATAAAAAGTAAACAAAGAGAAAATCCCACTATTCTCATCACAATTCTCATCCTTCTGCCATAAGGATTTCCTTCTACTCTGAAATTATGAAATATTAATAGAAGGAGATTTCAAATGAAAGCAATAAGCTATATTAGCCCAGGAAAGGTCCTACAAGTGCCTCTTGCAGGATTTCTTCTACTTTTTTCTAAAAATCAGATCTAACTACTGTACAAGACACGAGGGCAAGGCAGGCAGATCAGAGCACTGTTATAACTTAGCTATTTTTACTCTCCTTTAACTTTTTATGTGTAACACAGGTTGATGAAATACAATGTTTGTTTAAAGAGATGAGAGAATCACAGAATCACAGAGCAGTAAAACCCTACAGTTGACTCGAAGGATATCAGTTCCACAGGGGTGGCAGTTAACCTGGTCACATCATAGTGTGAAAACTGGGTCCAAAGAATCAGTAAGTAATTTTGCATATGCAAGCTACCCTTTAGGTCTTTAGTCTTCTGCCACATGCATTACTATCAAGTTACATACATAATTCCTGTAAATAGTGCATACATTTTTGTGCACATCTGCTTGTGAGACTTATATATGTCTTGCTTCCTTCAGCTAAACAAAAATAAAATCTTTGCGTCTGCAGTCTTTCTCTCCACCTCTCAGAATTGTAAATGAGATCACCTGCACAATTAGGTAGGACTATAATAGCTCTACGCCTTATAATGTAATTTTTCCAGTAAAATGCTCCCTTAGTTTCAATAACCATAAATAATTTGGCAGAAAGACAGTATATTTATTCACTCAGCTGAATTTCCGGTGTTATATGCTGAATTCATATCACTTCTTTGTTCTCTGCTTATATCCCACTGGCATTCCCAAGCCTCTGGTATCCCGACAGAGTGGGGCCTTCCAGAATTCTGCCTGCATTAGTCTATTTCTGGAGACTTTTATTGCAACCTTTGATGAATAACGACATGGAAACTGTAATCTGAGAGCTGTCTTCCAAATCTGTTTGTAGCTGGTGGTGTGATGGGTTCTAATGAAGTAAGAATGATGGTGGGGAAGAAGGAGAAGGACAAGGAGGATGAGGATGAGGAACCCACAGTCAAAACTCTTCAAACTGAGTCAGAAAATATTCTAGCACTCCTCTGCTGCTTCAGGAAAGTCTTTGAGGTTGGGGAAATATTATTATTCCAGGTCCAGCAGGCATTCAGGGCTGGTAACGTCAGACAGATCTGTCTGTAGAGCTTTTCATCCAAAGTAATGGCAACCTAAAGCAGCAGCAGCAGAAACGTCTCTCCATGACACTATGCTTGGATTTCTAGGAAGAGGATGGGCTAAACCAGATGGCAGATGTGCCCCATTTCACCATTCACCTGCATTTTTCCCATCACTGCATTCTGCCAATAAGTGCTCATACTGGTGCTGATGCACAATCATTTCTCTCCAGTCCTTTGCATGTTGGCCCTCAAGAGAAAAGCTCTTTGCTTTTTAAATGCTTTCACGTTTGCCTTCTCATACTGGAGCATCCTCAGATGGCCCAGCCTTCTCTGAAATTCTTTGTAATTTTCCCAGTTGGAAATGGCTGGTTATTTTAGACTAATGGCTGTCTTGAAAGATTAGTGGATGGGGAGAGAAAGCTGTTTAGGCACATACACAGATTACAATTAGTTTTTCACAGAGTATATTTTAATTGCAGACCATTTTATATTTATGTTCATTAAAAAAGAAGCTTTGTTTATGTTTTTCCCATGTACCCATACACCAATCTGTGAAAAATGCAGTGATTTTTCTAGTAACAGCTAATTGCTATAGAAGTACCAATGGATTTACTTCTAAGACCATAGTCTTAATTCACAGACATAGAATGCTCTTAATTTTAACAAGGAAAATCTGTTCTTATTAAACCTTTCATTTGTCTGATATGAGGTGGAAGACTGTCACACTGGCACTAAAGAAAACTGAAGATGTTCTTCAGGGAAATTTTTAGAATCAAGATAAAGCAATGGTAAGAATTATTTTTTTGGTTCAAGTGAAAAGTCAAGTTAACCACAGGAAGGAAAATAGCAGGAGCTGTCAGAAATTGCTCACATTCTGAAGTTTAGGGGTAATCCTCTAATGACCTTCGTAAGTATAAAGGTAATAAAAGAAGAAACTTTAATAGAAAACAAAAATGAGAGTTAACCCAGAGATTCAAAGGAATAGTCACTAAAGGGGTTCTGAATCTATACGGAGAAATTCCAAGATATGTTGGCTCTTGCTTTCAGATGTAGAAAGATCTAAAGGTCTTTAAGGCTGCATGATAAAACCTCTTTGTGAAGATGAAAGAAGCGTACTTTATATTACATTTGGGTTTGCACATGCATCATCACGGGCCATGCTGTGAAGCTGAGAGCCCTCAGAAACCCCACCACACTTTCAAATGACTGCTTCAAGTTTTAATGAACTGGGTGGACTTTTAAAATTTGTTTATTATCCATTTGCCTCAAATAACTTGGGACTAACAAATCACGACCCAAGCTTGCAGACTTTTTATCTATCACTAGCACTAGCCCAGGGGAAGCAAGAGAATGTCTTTGAACAAGGATTGATAAGATGTCTATTGACTGAGGATAAAGCTGAGCCACACTGAGAAAGCAAAGTAGTTCATGGTGATTTAGTACAGCTAATGTCTGGTTGGTGAACAGGGGCTTCTGAAACACTCTAAAATTAAATCTGTCTCAGTGGCATAGATGGATGCAAAGTACCATTAAACACAAGTTCCAGGCAAAGCAATGTACTCCCACAATGACTTCTATAAAAGAAATCACAGAGTAAATACACAAATGCTTTGTCTTGGGTCAAAATTATTTTGCCTCCAAGACCTGGATTTTGATGATAAGTAATGTAATGAGATTGGACTGGGATCATCAAATTGTTTTCACTCAACATTTTTTGCTCTTGAGTACTCACGTACTCTACTGCTACAAAGCTCTGGCAACTTGAGTATTTGCTTTATTGAATAAATAAGTTTCCAAACACATAGTGTTGCCATCTACATATTTAAATTTTATTTTCACTGGTGATAGCAAACACAAAGAGGCCAAGTGTTATTTGTGCTTTTAGTATATGACAGGCAGTAGGAGACAAAAGATAAACTGAAAAAATGAGGCATTCAGGACATGCTCTGCAGCTAGAATGCATACAACTTCTGACTTCAGGCTGTCAGTAACCCATTAGCTAAGAGAAAACTGAGTTTGACACAGACATGAGACAGACCTAACTTGAGGGACTTTCACATTTAAAACTGTAACTTATTTAATTTCTGGGAACAAAGAAAGCCCAAAGGAACACAGCCCTGAGAGTGGTCACCAGTGTACTCATGCTGAAAACAGGTGTTGAGGACTAAAAGAGGCATTTTAACACCTTTTCAAAGATATAATAATGCATTAAAGACTTTTTAGAAGTCTAATAAAGTATGCTGGAAAAATCAAATGAGATGTTAAGATGCATGCATATTTTCTTGGGGAAAAGTCCCCTCAATCTATTTTCTCTAATGACTTTGTCCCACTTCCTCAGGGTTGGTGCCACAGATCTGTCAGCAACTCCAAAGCTGGGGAAGGAGGGGAAGACTAAGCACAGACTGTGCCTGTATTTTTCCCTGAGGTAGGCACTGAAGAACATGCTGCATTGGACAAAGCTACCTGAAACTCTGGGTCCCTCAACCCCAGATGCAAATCTGGCTGTGCACTCGATACTGACTCCCATGTCCAGCCTGGATTCCACTCAAGGAATAGTGAGAAGGCTGATGAAAAACAGGTTCAGCCATTTACCAGTTTTAAAAACAAAAAAATAAACCCAACGAGACCAGCAGGAGTAAGTGAGCCAAGTCAGTCCTCATTCTGGCCTTTTATTGCGAGGTTTATTGCCTTGGTAGCTCATGAAACGCTTTTGAAAGTGGTGCACTTTAACGCACAGCAAAATAAAAATGCTAATCGATAGCCTCTCTATAGGAGCAACTACCTTATGCCAATTAAAGTGCCTTAGAGAAAAAGAGACTTCTAAAAACCAATTTTATATCTTACAGTGGGGTTTGAGGTTGGGAGAGGGGCTGAAATCCAATTTCCCCTAAGGGAAGATTAGCCAAACACGATTTAACAGCAAGGTCTGCATGTAAAAGGATGCAGCTAATATGCCTGTCTAGCTGCCATGTTGTAAGCCAGGCTAAAGGCATTATAGCATCTATTAGGGTGTCGCACACAAATGTTACAGTTTGATCAATTCCCACTGCTGGCAGTGGCTTTTTAGTTTCGAAAGCAGGAAAAAAACCCCTTACATGAAATAACATTCCATTGCAATGTTTGACTGCCTGCTTCTGCCATGCTTAAAGCTATGGAGAAGGAATGGTTGGAGAATTTTGGCTGAAATGAACCCTAAAATCCACTATTTCATACCACGCTCAAATGCAATGTATTCTGCAAACATGATGACAGTTTACTAGACGCCCCATAAAAACAATGCCATGAGACAGTGTCTGTGATGAACAGCCCATAACCAATGCCCCAGTAAGGATGCAACAAGTGGGGGTTGTATAAAAACTGGCTTCAGTTTATGGAAAAGGACTATAAAAACTGGATGTTAAAGTATATAAAATTTTGTACAGTACAAAGTCTGTAAAAATAAAATAAACTAAGTCCCTCCTGCCTCCCTCTAGTGGCTGATTCACAGAAACCATGGTGGTCAATCTACACTTGATTATTTAATTTGGGCAAAGAGCCAGGATTGGAAGTTAAAGGTTCAGCTTCTCTACTGGCAGATGGTATTACAGAGGATGTTGTCCATCTAATGCTGTCCGTATGTGGGCTGAAGGAACAGCATGCTGTCATTCCAAGTCCTAATGAATTAGGAAGATGTGATGGAAAGCATCACAGAGACCTTATGAAAGGAGGGGACAGAATTTGCAACAGAACAAAAAATAAACCATTTTAAGAGTGAATATGGGAGAAAAACAAACAAACAAAAAAAACCCACAAATGAATGAAACAACCCCCAAACACATCCACAGAGAAGAAGGAAGATTGCCTTTACTTGGAACTCACGAATAGGTCTTTGTAAGCTTGGGCTCCCCGAATATACATCTGTATTAGTAACTTCAACTTTGCCAGGGAATACTCTTCTGTACTAGAACTCAGTTCTCTCTGCCACTCATGTGGTTTTGGTCTGGGCCAAATAACATTCTCCTAACAGGACTGGGATCATTCCCAAGAGACCATTTACACTCAGGCACCCTCTCTCAATGAGTACATGATTTTAAGAAGAAGGATGCAACTTGTTCTGCACCAGCTGGATGTCTGTATCAGGGACCCATCACATACATCCTTTATTTATTAGTGTAGATGTAGTCTGAGAGGCTTAATTAACCCAAAATATCCAGGTAGTACTGACTTCAGCATCAAACATATCAGCTCACTATGGGAAAATACTGGAAGTCCAATGGGCTTTCACACAGGAAGGCAGTGTCTATTAGATTTGTGTCCTGGGCAGCAGCCCCCTCCAAATATTTCCAGCATTTTTTTCATCTCTAAGAACCTGATTTGCCAAGAAAGAGCAAATGGGTCCTGGAGGGCAAACTGTGCACAATTCAGAGAGGAGCCGAAGGGAAACTTTCAAAGAAGAGATTTAAACTAGGTCTGTGACTAGTTGAAAGTTATGCTTTTCCCCACCTAATTTTATTTTTAAGGAACTCTTCAAAAATTTAGACTCATAGAACTGCAGAATAACTTAGGTTTGAAGGGACCTCTGAACTGTTCAAATAACTTCTAATATAAATACAGAAGCTCAAGTCTTGCATTTCGAAAGAAGAACTTGATATCTAAAATAACCATAAAGCACCTCTTCCCTTTAACTATGGATAAAGTGAGGAAACTGAGATCTGCAAGCCACTCTGCAAGAAGTACCAGGCTTGTAGCTCAGCATCCAAATGACACCTGACCTCTATCCCAGGCCAGGTGCTAAAATTTGCTGTCCAATCAACAGAGAAGATGGCCAGTCCTGTAGCAATGCTTTTGTCCACTGATGACAGATGGAGACCAGCCAGTGAGCCACTCAAGAGCTAACGGTGTATCTGGAAAAGCAAGGACCAGCACTTAGAAATAGATTCAAGGACCTAATCATAATTTTCCCTGCTGTAGCTGAAGTAGTTGAAGTCTTGTGTAACAGTGTGGGTCCTGGCTCTGCAAAAGCTTTTGATCAGGTACAGCAATTTAGGAAGGATATAGTCCACCAACTTTAGTGAAAAACACTGTTTCTGGCTGCAGGACCAGAGAGGCACTCATAATTCACAGACTGCTTGGTGCAGCCACCTTTTACTTTCTCTTTTTGTGCTATAAATGCTATGTGTAAATTATTTGTGTGAAAGCAAAAATAATGCGACGACAGTATAAAAGAGCAGCTGTACAAAGTCAACAAGGTAACTTGCGAGAAAGGTGTAAAAGTAGGTAGAGGCTGCAATTCTGATGGCCCTGCTAGGGAGTACTATATAGAAGTTTGTCTGAGTGGCTTTATATAAAAGCTCCTAAAATGCCTTGGTTTACTGAAGTCCTCCTTCCTTTCCTTATACCTGGCTTAACATATAAAGTTCACAGAATCACAGAATATGCTGCGTTGGAAGGGACCCACAAGGATCATCGTGTCCAACTCCCTGTTTTGCACAGGACTATCCTCAAGAGTTACACCATGTGCCATAAGATTGTAATGTAACTCTTTTTTCCATTGTTCATGGAGTCTCTGAGATTGTTATGCTGGAAACAATGAAAAAAATCCTCAAATATCAGAGTTAGAAGCCAATTCTTTTACCATTTTGCAGGCCAGCATCCAAAGTATCAGAAGACTAAAAACTATCTATTTTTAAATAGTCTTGTCGAGGGTAAATATAGGAGAAAGACAGCAAAAAGCCATTCTGAGGAAGTATTTTACACATTCTGAAAATCAAGCTGATGAATCAAGCTTGCAAAAGCAAACAAACCTCAACTGGGTTTATTTAAGCTTCCAAGCAGACAGACACATGCAGGTACATCTGCCTTTGGAGGAAAAACAAACCAGAGATTACTACTATTTGCATATGGCAGTGCCTTGAGGTTCAGTCAAGGATCAGATGCCCACTGTGGGAACTGCTGTCAGGACATGTGGCAGGAGGTGGTCCATTCCTCCCAACATTTGTGATTTATTGGCCCAAACTTGCAGCAGATGCTGAGGCTGTGAATGGTGAACATGATGCTTGCTCAGCACTGCTCGTTCCTGGGCCTGGGTTATGCTCCACAGCAATGTCAAGTTAGGAAATGAGGTAAAGTGAGATGGTTGCTGTATATTAAGATGAGGAATCTTTTTGTCCATCTAAGCGTTGCCCTTGAAATGAAAAGGAACACTTCTCTTGAGCTCTGAAGGGTTGGATGGCCAAGAGGCAGTTAGTGAAACCCTGTATGGAGACAAGGGATCCGTGCAGGCTTGCTGAGCTCCTGTCACCTCCCCTCTACATTAAACAAAACCCTAAGGCACCTTTAGGACCATGCCCACTATTCCCTCTCCTTGCATGGTGTTTTACACCTAGTCCATTTTCCCCTCTTTCTCAGCTTCCTTTTTGTCTCCCGTCTAACTAATTCCAAGCATGACCAGCTTTGGAATTATTTTAGCTGCATGGTATCATCACCTCGACAGGTTCAGCTAGCTTGAGCTGCTGCAGCCCAGTGTGAAGGAGAAGGGGTGGGAGGAGAGGAGTGTGTGCTGGCCAGGTGTCCTCCTGGAACACAGAGGGACACCAGGGCCAGGGGCTGTGGATACTTGCTTCTCTCTTGCATACATGTGCAGCAGGCGAATAAAGCAAAACAGGAGTGTTTCTCCCTGTTCTTCTTACCTTCTTTTGTTCTGTTCATCCAAAGAATAAGGGATAATCTTCCAATCTGCAGCTAAGCTTTCTCAACTTCACACCGCTGTCTTTCTCTGTGAAGATATCTGGCACTACCTTGAAGGTTGGCTATGCAAAGAAGTTTGCTTTTCTGCTTCTTTTTAACAGTCCTTCAGCTAAAGCAAAAGGAACACTCGGACTCTTCAATAAGGGCCCACATAAATGCCTCGGTGAAATTAAAGTACTGCAGATTATCACAATGAAAAATATTATCTTTCAGGTTGTCCTTCCTTATGCTGTACTTGCTGATCTCAGTTGAAGATTAGAGAAGGCTGAATGTCCTTTTCAAACTCCATCTGTGCTAAATCTGTATATCTTCACCTTTAAGCTTTTCACAGCATTTTTGTGATTAAAAGTGCTACAAAGAATCAAGTCAAATTAAGGACAACAAATCTCAGCAACTATATGTAGCTCACAGCGAGAGACAGGGTCCTCACATACTCGTCCAAAACGTTTCAGAAATGACACTCATTAATACAGTCACTGCCAAACTATGTTGGGCATTATCTGAGGCTGATGTAGTGTGTGAGCGTAGGTGCAGTCACAGACAAGAGAGAAAACAGAGGGTGTAAATGCCTCCAATTCCTGATCACTGCAGGGCCTTCTCATCAATAAGAATTTTCAGTGCTGCTAGATTCCTGTCTCCCTCTTTTCCTTTCCAGCTGGATGTGGCATTCTTCATTTCCTATATTTAACCACTGCTGCCCGGCAGCTGCTGCCTTTTCCTCAGGAGCTGGTCAGCTGCATGGATTCTAAGAAAAGTGTTTAGTGCCCAACAGGTGCTGGATCTGGACTTGCATCCTTCAGTGCCAAATGGCTGCAGGCTGCTACCCAGTTCTTAGGACAGACACTTGCAGAGCCACTTTGATTTACAATACTCTGGTTCGGGTGGGCAACTCAACAAAACTGAACAAGTTCCCAAACAGAAAACTCTGAGGATCTAAGCTGCTGGTGATGATCTGGAGTTTTCTCCCTGTCTTTGTTTGGCACAGTACAGCTGTGCATTTCCATCTTTCACTACAGGTGACAGATTTCAGATTGGAAGGATACTGTGGCCCCTGGTATGCACTGGAATGTAAGCCAAGTGATCCTTGGACTCTCCTAAGAGATGTGTTGCGCAAGGTTACCCATGACTGCAGAAGATGGGACACAAGAACCCAGGAGGCCTCTTCCAGCCTTGCATTTCTAAAATCCACTGCAATCCAAACAAATAAATAAGAATAATAATTCATCAGCTTTGCAGCTTCATCCAAAAGAAAACAACACCTGGGATTGTATCCTTCTCTCCTCTTCTTCCTGCTTTGACTGGATCCCTACTTACACACCCATATTTTAACATGTATACAGTCTTTTAATGAAGACTGTGTCCTTCAGCCTATTTCTGATATCTGCATGATGCTTCCCACAGTGCCACCAGCTGCTTCCCCAGCTGCTTAAAAGCATACATACTTGGGGCCACTAAAGCTATGGTCCTCCCAGCCATTCCCAGGATCCACTACAGGAAGGCAGTGGCTTTGAGTGTCTGCTGGTTTCTGAGATGCTACATAAGGATGAAAAGAAACCACGTTTGTATATAAGGGTCATTTGTATGAAGGTAAGTGAATCAGCACATGTGGCTCAGAAGAAATTGAGGCCAGACAGTGGTGGTTTCACAAGGGATTCTTGGAGGGCAAACTATAGAATAGGAATTCCAAGTAAGGTGAACTATTTTTTCATTATTAAGCCAGTTAACAATAAAGCATAGCCATAGGAAGGCATATGTTTGAACAATTTGGAGCAGGCAAGATTCTCAGCGCGAATCAGTGAAGGTTCATTGCTTTCATTACATCGCTGATGGTTTACACCAACTGAAGAGCTGCCCACTGTGCATAATTTCTCTGGACCGGGATGGAAAAACCATTAGGTTACATGCTCTTTTAATTGCTAATGAAACTGCAATCAAGACTACTTCCAACCGGATTTCAAAATTATCTGGTTCCTTTTTCAACACAGCAAGGAGCTGGACACTTCTACCACCACCAAGGAAAGTTTTAATAGCACTAGGAGGCAGGTTGCAACAGATATTACACTGCCAAACACAGCAAAGATTTAACGTAGAAGAAATGCTAATAGGACTATAATTCTTTGAAGTAAAAGTCTACCATCATTTAATAAGGAGGTTATGTTATTGTACATACTGATTGCAGCTCCTTCTGCATTGCTATAGATAGCTACTGTACTTAAAGTGGACATTAATGCAAATTTACAATGAAATGCTGGCTGAATTACATATCACATCCCCATGAGACTATAATGAACTCCCCGTAATTAATATTATTAATCATGGGCCTAGCACAGAGGGCACATATCATGCATTTCCTGTCAAAGGTTCTTATTAATAAACATTCCCATTTTCCCAGATGGTGAGAGCTAACAGCCTGCTAGAACTCCTTCTATCATTCAAACCTCTCCCAGCTTTATAACCCATAATAGAGCTTGGCTCTGTGCAGGTACCACTTCCCTTAGACTTGGGGTGGTCAGCACTTTGTGGGAGTCACCAGGCAACCTGCATGATGCTTCAAAGCTGTTTTCACTGAAACAATTCCACAATAAATCTGCATGGGGTCAACGGGGCCCGAGAAGTGACCTCTACCACCCCACGTGGCGAGACATGAAACGCTGAAGATCTGACTCAAATGCTGCAGAAAAAGGAAGTTCAAAACAGAGGTTCCACTTTGATTTTAACTCTTGCTGATGTGCAGGGGTCTGTGCAGTAAGTCAGCAGCCCAAAGCTATCATGTCATCATAGCCATACTCATTTCTGAGGTGCAGTTTTGCTGCAACAGATAACTTCTAAACTGCTCCCATCAAAATCTTTCAATGCCAAGAACTGAAAAAGCTCCAGATTCTTTTCTCCTAGCTGCCTATAGTTTCCATCAGAGATGAATAATATTTTTCATGTAAAGCTTTTTGTACTTTATCTTTCTTCTGGCTTCCTCTTTACTTTTCAACGGTGATGTGATGTTAAATAATAAAAATGTCAGTAAATTCCATGTTCTCTTATGAAAAATCATAGTAACTTCTGCTAAAGATAGCTCTGCACTCTGTATCATTGACAAGATAATGGTTTCATTAATGTGTACTTTGGGACCCTATACTTATGCATCTATCTGCATGCATCCCTGAAGTTTCTATGGCCTGTGTCAGTGCCTCCTTGAGGAGCTTGTAATCTGTGGAATCCAGAACAGCTCTGTGCATCAAGACTTACTTATTTCTTTTAGTAGATATTTTTTTCACCCCCAAGTTATTATTCCAGTGTGGTCATACTATCATTCTCAATTCTTCCTCTTTACTCCTACAACAGTGTGTTTTCCCCTTTCCCACAGTCTGACCTTTATTTCCTGTAATTCTCTCCAAGTGAAAACCACCACTGGGGTCGCCATGAATGTGTCTGCTCGTGGTGGCTGTATCCAGCTCAAAGTGGACACAGATAACAACACAATAGCCAAGGGCTAATCTGAGCAGTGCACCCACCTAACCATGGTGTTGAACAAGGTCTGACTCAAGGAAAATTTGGGAGAAGTTAACATGTGTGGCTGGTATGCAAATATGACTATGAGTCAATTATCTTGCTCCATAAATAGTGGAATGCCCAGGGCCTGCTGAACTCCCCTGCCTGGCAGCAGGCTGCACACCAGGATCTTGAGAAGGGACACCTCTCAAGGTTACTCCTCAAAATTGAAACATTTCTTGCCATAAGAGCTTCTTGGTAAGTGATTAATAGCATGCTAAACTTTGAAATCTTAGCTACATGATACAAAGGTTTGGTTGCACACAGATAATTCTTTAAGACATAAACTGTTGGGACTAAGGCTGGGATTAAGGCTGGATCCAGCAGCACCTAAACTCCACTCTGAAAAGGAGTTTAGAATGCAAGTGGATCCTTTCTTATCCTCATGACTGAAGGACAGGATCTCCCTGACAATTTTGTCTGACCCTGTCCTCTCTACAGTAAATAATCAAGGGCACCTTGCCACTGGATTTTGTTAAACCACTGCTGTGGTTTACTATCAAAATTTCTAAAATCTCTGTTTTATACTAACGAACATTTTTGCACTTCACTCTTATGAGTTGTGCTCTTCTCACTACACAAATGCAATTAATCCAAAACTTCTACAAGACAGGTCCTATCAGCCCTTCTCAGTACGTGAATATCAGAGATGGCAGAACTATCCTTTTTTCAGCGCAGTCAAGGAAAGATCAGTCTGGCTCTTACTCAAGCAGAAATAAACAAACCAACAATTTCACTTCTGAGCCTGTTTTGTATCTGCCATCCATCCTTAAGATGCTATTTTTTCAGAAGCTGAGAAAGGAAGGCTGGCTTTGCTTCCCCATCCTGGTTTTAAATGAAGATGGGCCTGCTGCCGAGAAACAGGAGAGCTCTGATCTCACACCAGCTCTATCTGAGGAATCTGTGATGATTGTTAACTGCTGGGACTCCTGCATCAGTGCTGAAAATGATCTGGCAGGATAAAAAAGCAGTCGGGACCAAGGAAATACAGTCAGCCCGGCTCAGACTTCATCAGGCATGCATTCACTCATGGTGTTAAAAATGGCAGCAACCCAACACGTGGCGAGCTAAACTGGCTCCATAAGGACCATTGCTGACAGCTGCTGTCACCCTCCTCAAGCACAAACCTTCTGGCCAGCACCTGCCTGCCTGTTCCTGCTGACCAACACAGTTTGCTTGAGAGTTTTTGGGGCTATTTGCAGAGTTTCAAGAGTTCAAACTGACCATTTTCTCTACTCTCTGACATCCTTCCAAGAAGCCAACTGGGAGAATAACCTAAAATCTGCCAGAATATACAGACAGCTTTCTAATCTGTCCTACATCTCCCAAAATGCCTCTCTGAAATGAAAACCTGTTTATAGGAAGGAGAAAAAAAAAAAAAAAAGGCAACCCAATGTTGGCAAATGGAAGCGTGAGAAAAGGGAGGGAGAGAGGGAAGTGGATGAAGACAAGCTGTCTTTTAGAAAGTACAACTGTTATTCCCTTTTGCTGCCTTCCATTATCCTGTCCTGTGGGCATGTGGGCTAATTACCATGACTTGTACATGCCTGCTGCTGTATTACATGGGATTTATTACACACAATTCTTTGTTGGGAATTCTGCCTGTGTGGGAAGTAGTTGCATAAAAGAAACCAACAAAAGTCAGAACTTTCAAAATCTAACTTTTCCTGCTTTACTAGCATCTAGCACCAGCTGCACAAGTCAGTGAAAATTAACCTTCCCCCCTACCCCTTGGATATCCAGTAAACTCAGATTTGATCCGGATGTTCTGATTTCCACGCAGCTAAAATGCAATCAAATGCTTGATTTTAGGGGATAGATTTGCTTAAATTGTATTAATTCACAAGTATAAACACAATTAGTAGAGCTCATTAGCTTGCAAAACGTAATTTATTTTCTTGAATATACCCATTTCCTTGGATGAAGAGCTCCATTAGGTTTATGATATTTGCAAAGCTTATATAAAAATCCAAACCATGGCAACAAAGAGAAAATTGTTACTACACAGTCACAGCAGTCACTTTTCCATGTTAAGTAAGTTTGGCATTTATTCATATTTAAATGAGAATATCTACCACTATCAAGACCAGGATATAGGGCAAGTACTTATACAGAATATAATTAAAACTAATTCAAGCAACAAATGTGGCCTGAAATTAAAATAGTCCCCAACTTCTTTAACTGAAAAATGATTCAATGTTCTCCCTCAAAACCCCTGTTTGCAATTGCTTAATTATCCTAACCAGCAATAGTAAAGGGACGCTGGCCGTTTACAGGCTCATCAAATAGGTCTGCATTTAGGCACGTCTGGTCTGCTTAGTGCTCTGCTTTAATTTCGCTGTAATATAAAGGCTAGAGAGTGGAGAAAATGAATACATGGCAAAGTACCTGTCATTACTTGTATCATATTACTGAGGTATTCTACGTGCACAATACAAAGGCGGCTGGTCCAATTTTCACACTGTTATCATTTTTGATATTATACTGTCTAAAAGCAGTGACACACAAAAGAAATGCTTTTATCATTCTCAATGCGGGGATGATACTAATTACATCATCTGTCATCATTATACAGCTAAACAAAACTTTTCTTTCATAGAAAACTGCCATTTAGCAAATTAATGGGTAATGACCCATAATATACAGAAGATTGAAATTTGGGAATTACACTCACATTAGTTTGTTTTCTGCTTTC
>WEKY01058975.1:134072-183943 GCA_013390045.1 Picathartes gymnocephalus | reverse complement strand
TATTCTGATATTTAGAATTTGTCTTCTAAATATGTTAACATGTTATTTCCAGACAGTTATACAGATCTTCAGTATATAAACAGCCCTTCTCTACTTTCTTTACAACACAAAAAGAAGACTCAAGTCTCAGGAAATACCAAATCTTATTGAAATACTGAATCTACCACCTCAACATCCATAAATTTGGACAAAAATACATGATAAAGTAATTTCCTGGATTTAGTAAAATTCTTGATTGAGTTTACCCTTAAAGCCAAGAGGTGTTCTCAGCACCACTTTATCTCCCTGAAAGTGAATTAAGGCAGCCCTGACTGATAACACAGAGACTCACTGCACAAGGTTTGCCTATTTGGCAGTTTTGAGAGAAAGGAATCAAAAAAGAATGAAGTAATGATGGCTTATCCAAAGGCATGAGGGCACATCCAGCAAAGGGCTGTGGAAATCATTTAAGTTCTCAAAGAAGAAATTCTTATGGGTGTGGGGTTTTCACAGATAGGCTCATCTTGGAATGTGCTGAATTTCTGCTCATGAGCACATTTGACTGTCCTTAAACAGCTGATCCTTGGACGAGATGTCAAATTTGCTTGTACTGTTCCAGCAAGTAAAATACAATGAAGAACTTGTTATTGTGGAGCTGAAGGAATATGAGCCCCTGTTCTTGATAGATTTTTACAAATGGAAGAGAGATTCATTTATTTCTTTGCAGCGTGATGGTTCTTTACATACTGATGATTAGATAGATATCTGCTTCTGTCTTAACCAGAAATCACTTGAGTGATTCCTGCTAGAGGTACCTTCTATCCATCTAGCAAAAGTTCTTCTGAAATGCTCCTAAAAAGTGCTTCTCTATTTGGATGTTCAACATGGCTTCCAAATCAGAGCTCTAACCATCCTACAGAAGAACAAAAACTCTCAAAGAAAAGGATTGTTCTTAAAATGGCACAGTATGGCCATGATAGGAGAATATCTAGCAGAAAACCGTCTTAACACAGCAGATTCAGCCATCTAGAAAATCCACATCTGTAACAAAGTTCACACAGCACGCTGGAAAAGACAAAGAACAGAACCTTGTATTTCCTGGGTTACAGGCAACGGGAATCTACTACCACTGCTCCTCCACCCATTTTCCACAGGAGGGTAGCGTCTTGTGCAAAATGATCCTTGTTTGAAAGGATCCACAGCTTAGGGATGCAAGGAATATTTCCCTCTTCCTTCACAAGGAAAAGGTCACACTGAGGAGTTGGGTTTTATATTGGATTTGGATACTCTATAAATCAGTCAGACTGAACAGAAGTGTCAGCCCACATTGCTCTTAAGACTTCTTCTATTTCAGCTGAATTTGTCTTTTTTTGTACCATCTTCCTCATCCTCACCCAGATACTTCACTGTGCAGATTGATGAGCAAAACACATTTTGTCTCCCTCCGAAACATCAGAGGATTCATGAAAAAAACCATAATGTTCTCTTTAATCCTACATTCTTGTCTTTTTATTTATTTTGCCTAATGCCAATGAGCAAAACTGCGCAAAATGTAATGTACAAGGATGTCTTGCGGCTAACCCTCCATTCTGTTCGAAGTATTGCACAGTTATATGGTGCAAACTTGACAAAGCATCTTAGCACCTTCTCTAGGCAAATGCTTCTGACTTAAACAGTCCTGGTCACGTATTTCTTTTGAACCTACTGACTTTGCTGCAGCCCAGATATTTTTCCAGTACAGCAGTAAGTACATAAAACTTAATGCTGTAATTTCTGAATTTGACAGGACAAAACTTCAGGCCACTTTTATTTGCACATCTAGATGGTGGAAGTTTTGTCTATGAGTAATCATTTCTGCAAGCTAATCTACTCCCTTCCTTGTGATGATTTCATCCTGTCATGATACCTTCCAGAATATCTAGCCTGGGAACCTAATATAGTGATTTGTAAATATTAAGGTGGAAATACACACAAATACCTCTTAACCCTCATTTGGTACAACTAGAAACCTGTACATACATGTAACACTAAACAGACTGAGTGGAAGAACCTTAACCAATCCTCCTGTGCAGAATGAACTTAATTACATAAGTTTTATGTCCTCAGAAGCACTTTGAAAATTCGAGGTGTTATGTAATCCCATATTATTATTATTATTATTGTTATTATTGACCATGGCTCAAAGCCCGCCTCGCTGTGGGACAGTGGAGCTTATCATTAGCAATCTCAAGGCACAGCAGGGTAAGAAAAGTCACTATTTGGAAATGCTTGCATTTCACAAATCAGTTTAGATTTTTTTAATTTAACATGGGACAGAATAATTCTCATTCTGAATGCGATGAGACAGAAATGATTCTTCTTCATTGAGAATTTAGACACTGCTCCATGGAGGACTGCTGATTAGAAAAAAAAAAAAGCATTTCCACTTTCTTGTAAGGAAACCACAACCCATTTGCAATTTAATAAATCTATTTCTCTGGAGATCTCTAGAGGTCACCGAATAGCCCATTTTGGGAACATTTAGGTATATACATAAATGTACAGTCTGGCTCTGGACGGACCTAGCTTGTTGAGTTTGGACTGAGTGTGAAGTCCCCATGCTCTGCTGACACTGTAGCAGCTATAACTTGACTGTCTGTGTTTTAAGTCATTATATCAAAAGAAGAGGAATTATGCTGCTGTGAAGAAGAAACCTTAGTGGGAAATTTTGGGAAAAGCCAAACTTGTGGAGCAAATTAAATGGTCAGGAAAGGTAGCTTTAAAGTGGCTCCAGGCATAGGAGGACAGAGTGAAAGGGAACGGATATGTTTCCTGTTGCATCCAAAGGGATGGATGCAGACAAGAGTTGCACCCAAATCTGTGTCAAGAGTTGAATAAGACGGAGGACCAAGGGAAGACAAGGTCAGAGAAACTAGATATTAAATGTGAGTTCTGAAAGGAGAATGGCAACTCTGCAAGTGTTTTGGACAATTAGTAACTTTTAGAACATCCAAACGCAGTTCCAGCTACCTGTAAGGGGTTGTTGGAACAGTATTTGGAAGGATGGATGTATGGATGGATGGATAGGCAGCCTGCCTGGAAATTTGGTCTGTATTTATAAAAACTTGCCACTTATGTATTCTGTGCCAAAAGACATCCTAGATTTTGGTTATCATCCAGCCCCTGAGAAATTTTGCACTTTGTGAATATAGCGTTGTGTGGACGGGAGAGAAAATAGTAATTCAACAGAACTCTGCCGCCTCTCAGACTTATGTTGAATGCATTTGATGGCCACTGTCATGGACAAAACTATATCTGGTAAGAAACCACATTTTAAGCAAACCATATCTTAAGATTAGAGTGGGAAGGAATTCAAGACAACTTCAAATGTATCACTTTCTAATTAACTAGGTGGATCTGCAAATGATGACATAATATCATACAACAGTAAAATCAAAGCTCTTCAGCTCTGTATTTTCAACAGATAAACTACAGTTGCAAATCTGAGGTTTATTTAAAAAGACAGACATACAAAAAATAGCAGCAAGGACCAGATGACTTTTAAAAGCAGTTTCAGGGAGTTTTGACTCATTTCAGCAATGCCCCATTTTTTTTTTTATAATAACTCACATAAAATATTGGTGGTGCTGAGAAGATCCTCCTCCAGCTGAAACGTGGAAATCTCAAGTCACTGACATACTGAGAGATGTCAATCAAAACAGAATTCAATCACCTTTTTTATGCTGTATGTTTAGCAAGGCAATGTTCTAGGATGATTACAAGTCCTCTTTAACTCTTCAGTGCAGTAAATCTCTGTCTGTCATGACCTGACCAACAGTGACATTAAAAGGACAGGAATTACAGAAAATACCCTGCTTGGACCACAGAAAGGTGAAATGTATTTCATTCTCACTCAAGTGATGGCTTAGATATTCTCATCAACTTCTCAATCCTGTTAGGATTGTTTTACTGAAAGAAGACAGGAACTAATCTTGGTAAAAATTTGATTTTAGAGGACCTGTTTAAGTTCATTACTGTGCATGAGCAAGCTGAAACACAAGCCAGCAGTGTGCTCTTGCAGCTAAGAAGGCATTCTGGGCTGCATTAGACCAAGTATTGCCATGAGATCACAGGAGGTAGCCCTGCCCCTCTACTCAGCACTGGTGAGGCGTCACTTCAAGTGGCATGTCCAGTTCTGTGCTCCCCATTACAAGAGAGACATACTGGAGAGTCTAGAAAGGATCACAAAGATGATGAAGGGCCTGGAGAACCTCTCCTAGGAGTAGAGGTTGAGACATCTGGGGCTGTTCAGTCTGGAAAAGAGAAGGAGGCTCAGTGGAATCTCATCAATGTATATAAATTGAAATTATATACATGTATATAAATTGCACCTGAAGGGAAGGTGCAAAGAGGCTGGAGCCAGGCTTTTTTCCATGGTGCTCACAGTCAGAACCAGAGGCACTGGGCACAAACTGAAACACAGAAAGCTCCCTCTGACACGAGCAAACATGTTTCTGTTGTGGGGGTCACTGACACTTGCTCAGGGAGTTTGTGCAGTCTCCATCCTTGCAGATAATCAGAAGTCATCTGGACATTGTCCTAGGCAAACAACTCTAGATGGCCCTGCTTGGGGGGGCTGGACCAGACCTCCAGAGGTCCCTTCCAACCTCAACCATTCTGTGATTCTATGAACTCTTACGCATCATTAGCAAGCTGAGCTTACAAATGACCACTACTCATCTGTACCTTGGTACCATTTAGGCCGTCCCAGGAAATCACCACTGTCCTAAGGAAAACACAGCAAGAGGCATGCATAGTGCTAACACTTCCATGCTAACCTAACTCTCCTACAAACAACTGGAGAGAATGCAGTTATTTCTATTGTAGATTTCCTTCCCTACAACTATGTGTATACATATTTTTATATATGTACATACATGTACACAGACACACTATATATTTTTACGTATAATTTTGTATCTTTAATTTTAATAATTATTTATCTATCTTTCTAGACAAAAGGGAGATTTTCCAAAGGTTGCACAGGCCATGTATTCTGGTGCAAGGCAGAGAACAGAAAAGAAGCTTTCTAGAGTCTTCATCACACAATATCCTTTAACTAATGTTACTAGAATTACAAATGTTAGGTTACACAATGAATTTAAACATCCTCCAATCCCCAGCATTCATGTCTAGAACTAGGTACACTCACAGAAATGTAGGTCAAGCTGAAATCCCTTTGAAAATTCAGCCTTTTCTGAAGAAAAAGTTGATAGTTATTGACAAAATGTTGTACTCTACCTTGTTACTATTCATGATTAAGGAAAGTAAATATTGTCTGAGGCCTAATGAGAATTCCAATGCAATAAAGTCAAGTGTGAAAGGTGCAATCAATAAGTGATGATGCAACAGTATTCGTTTGTAGTTTTGTTATTGTTTAGTTCATGCTATTTGCTGATGCTTGAAAGAGAAGTGTTAACAAATTAGTGCTACAAGGATTAACATTCAGATTTTATTTCTGATATTGTTATGTTTCTACAGTCATTACACTCTGAACACTAATTAGCATCTGCTTTCTTTTCCCACTAGTTAAGGACTGCAAACCAAAGAATTATAGAACAAAAATACTATGGAAACGAACATCAGTATTTTCCAGGAACATCCACAAATTAAACCCCATGATGTCCATGGGTAATTTTACACTGCAGGAGTAAGTACTGCAATAAAGGACTGTATTTTCCTCATTTTTTGTGTTAGGAACTATGCTGCTAAGTATACTGAGTTTATGAAGAGAGTATATTTCCAAATGTGTAACAGATCTCAGAGTCCAAGTCGGAATGTTTATGTTCTACATATGTCAGAGCTATCCACCAAGAGTGCAGTTTGGGATTTACAAGTCTTGAACAACAGGAAGTATACTGCCCTAGGAAACAGTCAAGGACTAAACCTCTGTTACTCAGCTTCTGCAAGGAAACCAATTTCTTTCAGTCCTTCATCAGACTGATTAATTCCTCTCTGTTTGGGCCCAGCTGGAGTGGCAGGCACATAGACATTGGTCTCTGCCACTGTGCCATGGCAGGGGACACTGGTACCTTGTGTCAGAAATTGAAGGGATGACTTTCTCTCTTCCCTGCAGGCACGTTATAAAAATGACAATTTGTGCTGGCCACATAATGTAGCCTGAAGATCCTGAAAATATGTTTGAATATTCTTTGCAACTCTGTACTCTCTGAAGAGGCCACATAAAAATTTGGCTATGGCAGCTTCAGTGTATCTTCACTGAATACGTTTACAATGAACATCTTTATGTTTCTGAATATTCTGCTTTAGTAATTGCTCTGGCAATTTTTTGAATTTGAATTTGAAGTCAGCTAGGAGTATTTGGCATATATACTTCCAAAGAGAAACTCAAGGCCTTATTATGTCTCTTGTAATGTAACAACTTCATAAATCCCAGTGATTTAATCCCAGTGATATAACCCATCCTGACTAAGAAGATTCTCTAATCCGAGCACAATTTTTCTTACAGATAGTTAAAACTGAATTTGGTAGAAATTAGCTGTAACACTGGAGAATGACATAACTGTTTTATAACATGGTTCTTGTTATCAAAATGCATTTTTTGCAGTGCCATGGAAATGACTCTTTCAGTCATGTGAGATTTCTTGACCTATTGCAAACAAGACAGCACATTTGCAGTGCCTTCAACTTTTGCCAATTTATTTGTTTATGCGTATTTAGAAACAGCTGAGTAAGAAACCTAGTTCTGCACAAACACAGCATAAAATGGCCCAAACACGTACACAGACAAAGGAAAGATAATTATGGGAAATAAAACATGATGTTTCAAATCAGCTCCCTAAGAAAATCTAAAAATATAAGAAACCCTATCATAATAACCAGCAAGAACTGTTCCTTCACTTGAGGGATAGTTGGGTAATTATTCAAACCTGGACAAGACTGGATTGTCAAGTGAAATAATAATTCAGAGTTCCACAGGATAATGAGATAGATCTCAAGGCCATTAGCAGTGGCCCATATTATAATACTGACCAAGGTTCCCCAAGAAAGAGAGAGATTATTTAAATGAAACTTGTAGGGAACTAGTTTGAACTTGTATATTTGAACAGCTTAGTACTGTCTCCTAGTTTCCATTCATTATTGGAGAGAAAGGTATCTATCGTGAAACTGTGAAATCAGTCAGGCTTTTGAGACTGAAATACCTCAGGGTAGAAATTAAAACATAAAATAATTAGACAATCAAGCCACATTGAAACTCTCAGAGTTTATATTAAGAATCTTATTCTAGTGAGATTTTAAGGTCTGGTTCAGCACCCAGTTGTCTCCGCTTTCCTGATTGTTTCTCTCTCATTCAAAACAAGCAAGTCCAACATACATCTTCTCTGACTTCAGGTGTGTCATGAAGAATTACAGCTTTAGATGTAAGGGCTTTTTTGATTGGAAAGAGAGGAAGGGGTTACTCTATCTCTATAAAATAGGTCCTGCTTATGAGTCATTTGTATATGCATGCTTCATTCTGTTGTTTGTTTGCTTTTAACCACTATGCGAATAACTCAATAGCTGGTGGTCACAGAGAAGCTCCCTAATCCCTGGAAAAACAGTTGTCTAGCGTGCAGTTTATGAGGTACGGCACAGCTAATGTGTCAGCAGTTGCTAGGTCTGGCATGCCTGGCATCCCTCAGTGAGGAACTCTGCTCTGCACCTTAACGAACATCTCCTGGGCTGACTGGTCTCTGGGGTGCTGGGACTATTAGGCTAGACTGGAGGTTACAGCAGGTTAAGCAAGAAGGCTGACTAAGAATTTGTAAATCAAATATTAAAGAGTGATTAAATATTTTACGATCTTTTTACTTAGGCTTTGATTTGAAGTTTACTTCATCTGCTAGCCAGAGATCTGCTGAAGGTTAATTGATGGAAGAAGAGTAAATAACAGCTGATGCTGCTGGCCCTAAGTATGCGAGGCATTTAGAAGTATTCCTAACTTTGTGTGCAGTCACTGACGTGCTCATTTGTCTCACTAGGTTAGCGTCACTAGGGCTCAGATATGTGATCAAATTACTGCCATGAAAGTGGTTTAAGCTTATGTGTTTTCCCTTGTATTGTATATTTGCACATGTCTCCAGTGACACCAAGTAATCCTTTAAATTGCGTTAATTTGATCACGCATCTGAGTACCCAGTGCAGGAAATTGGGATAGGTGGCTATGGAAAGTGGAGATGATGCCTCTTACAAGACAAATAGCTCCTATGGAGGAGAGAGACATCCAGCAGAACTCAGTCTACCAGGATTAGAGTAGAACTCTCTCCCCTTTCTCCTTCTGCAAAATCAATGGTTTGTAACTTAGAAACGTGACCTGACAAATTGCTTTTGTGGACTTTGGTCTTTTTTCTTCTCTTTTAAAGGGAAAGAATTAACAGTACGCTTATAATTGTTGGTTAGTTTTTGGCTACCCAAATGGGCTGGTGCCATTTAAAGCCCATCTAGAGAGACCTCAAAGAAAAATTCAGAAGTTCATCATCCAGCAGAGCCCTCATCATATCTGGGGTTTGGAGTTGAAAACTTAAAAGCAATCCAAAAATCTAATTTTACAAAAGTACTGCTGAGATTGCATCTGAGCTCCTTTTCAAGGTTTATGTAAAGAGCAGGAAGAGTTATTGGGCTAATCATTTTTAATAGAGATTCCTTGTCTTTAACACAGAGCTACACAACAGAACTTAATAGCTTGTGGCAAATAAATAATTTACACACGGATTGTGTCTGAATACAAATGCATACATAAAATATCACAGATTTAATGAAGGTGCTGGTTTTTTACAAAATCAATTTAATTGATTTTGCTGATATGTCTGCATTAATATTTTCGTAAGCTCCATTTTGCTTTACCTGTACACATGGCCCAGTCGTGACTTGTAAGGGAGGAAGGAAAAACTCTGCAAATGCAATTAGAAACTTGGCACACAGAGTGTTGGTAGTTTTGAAGTGTCTGGGGTAAGACACTTGGAAATAACATTCCACTGTGACCCGGTGGAGGGGCTCATTTACAAAATACTCCTTAGAAAAGGTCAACCTCTCAGAATGCTCATGGCTATTCAGGGTGTTTTGCAGCATTTGAGCCCAATGAAGCTGGTAATGAGTAGTTTTCTCCTTAATGCTGAATATGTTGGGTTGTTCAGCTGCAGACAGCTTGACCTGTGTTTGGCTTGGGCTCCTACCAGAGTTGGGAGAAGCCAAGGGCTGAAGAAGGTGGTCATTGTTGTGGCAGATGCAGCCAGGAGAACAGTGGTCGGATGGAAACACAGGGTGTATTTCACAGGGAGATGCATGGGATGATGGCTGCTTTATCCTTGGGAACACTGGCTTATCTGATGAGCCTGAAAGCTGCTTTTCACCACTTTTCGCCCACAGCTCGTCATACCTCCTGTTAACACGCTGCTTTTTGGCGTCACTAAGTCACAAAAGCTCTGCATTTTAGAAAAGTGCGTGGGCAGCCACCGGGGCTGGGCTGGTGGGCCCACAGAGAGCGGCAGGGATGCCGAGGGTCAGCCACCGCCCGTCCCCGCGGCGCACCCGAGGGTGCGGAGCCGGCCCGCCTTACCTTTGGGGTGCCAGGGGTCCGTGAACTCGTACTTCCCCACGCCGATCGTCCGCAGCATCTGCACCCCGTTGGTGTTGTCCGGGCCGCCGGCCCCCGCAGCGTTGGGGGGCAGTGGGGCTGCCGCCTGCCCGTTGGTGGTGGGCGCGCTGCTGGGCAGCGTGGCTGAGGGCAGGGCTGGTGGCGGCGGCGGCAGCATCGGGCAGGCCAGGTGGCCATTGCCCACCGCCCCGGGGCCTGGGTGCGCCACTGGGCCCACGCCGCTCATGGAGGACATGCTGAGGGGCTGGCTGTTGGTGTACAAGGGCTGGCTCTGGAGGTTGACCACCATGTTGCTGAGGGGCTGGGAGGGCTGTGGCTGGAGCTGGTAGTGGCCTGGCATCAGCGGGAGCTGGGGGGTGACGTGTGGCGGGAGGGAGGGTGTGACACCGATGACAGGGGCCTGGACGTTGGCGGCTGGGCTGAAGGTGGGCGGCTGTGTCATCCCATAGGAGTGTGTGATGAGGCCGGGCTGGCTGCCCGCTGCCACCGTGGTGACCCAGGGCGCTGCACCTGTGGCATGAAGGAAGGCCGGCAATGGCAGTGGGCTCGGCATGGGGGAGAACAGACATCAACACCCTCATCCTTCCCCTCCCGCACCTGTGGATGGCACCGACACGCCCCGCTGCACAATACCTAAAGCACTTCGGGATCTGGAGCCGTTCCCAAGCTGTAAGTGCATAAAATTGCTGCAGAGATGTGAGCGCAATTGTTAAAATACTCGTCAGGTGACATGTGGCATGTTTGCGGTTTTATGTATTTTGCACTTTATGCAGCTTTAGCACACGCTTCCAAGAAAATTAACCTCTTTTCCCGCTGCGCTTTCACGGCTCCCTGACAAACACTCTGTGTGTATAATAATGGTGCTCCAGCCACTACAAAGACATTGTAATTAGGCGTCTGGCATAGTAGCACAATGTATGATATGTGTCTGGAAGCTGGAAATCATTTCAGGTAGTTCTGGACATAAAAGAAGTCTTAAAGTATTACAGAGTGCCTTTCCTTCTAGTGAAGGCAGAGAAGGATACAAAAAAAACCCACTCTAATGAACTTGCAGCATCTTAATACATTCATATCAGCCCGGGCACAGAAGAAGCTTGAGGGGTCTTTACAATGAGGGAAAAGCCCTGCTAAAGAATAAAGAAAGGGCTCACAATGAAGTCTAATTTACAGAGGTAAACGGAGATAGTGCATTGAATTTGCTTTGAATGATTTTCCCAGAAAGAATTACAAATAAGATTAGAGACATACCTGGGTTTTCATTCTCCCGCATCTGTTTAGATGGAGGCTCATCAGTGTCCCAGGGCGTGGACTGATTGATGGGTGTCTGTCCCCACCTGACACTTGTTGCAAGTCCTTGAGGCTGATTTTCAGTCTTGGAAATGCAAGGTGTCTATCAGAGAGAAAGAAAAATACAGAATAAAAATGTTTTGACTACTGGGATTAATTATGGTTCCTCATAACTAGTAGCTTGCTTGTTTGTTACAGTCCAAGAGGATATCCTAAGATCTTTAAATATCATTCATTTGGGGGTTGGACTACGTGATCTCCAGAGGTCCCTTCCAACCCTAATGCTTCTATGATTCTGTGATTGTCCTCCAGGCTTGCATGACATGTTCATATGGAAAGAAAATATATTTGAAAAAAATGCTTCTGGAAATTTAATAGATCCACCTTAAAAAAAGGAAAAAATCCACAACAAACTAGTATTTTTCAGAAATAAGTTGCTTCATTTGCCATAAAAATAATTTTAAAAAACCCCAACAAACAACAATATCCAGTCAGTAGCAGCTACATAAAATGGGACAATCTTCTGTTTTCTCAATTTCTTCCAAAAATAGTGAGTTTCGTTTAGCAGGAGGCAGAACAAGAGAAGCTTATTTACAACTGTAGGACAAATTACTGTAGAACAGTAAAGAGAAGCCTTCATATTTACTGTCTGTCAACCCTTAAAATTGGATGCCAGTAAAAAAAAGCAGCATAACATCACTGGCTGCTAAAGTGAGTATGCTGGCAGGTCTTCAGAGAGGTTAAAATAACTGTAAAGCAGGGGAAGGATTTGGACTGAATAATCATCAAAGCAGTAATGATCTGAAAGAGATCTCTTGATGAAGAAACTATCACATGGATTTAAATGCTACACCAGACCCCTGCTGCAAGTCCCCTTCCCAAATAATCCTGCCTTTGCTGGGAAAAGGCTTGTAGAAAACAAGGGTGCTCCAACAGGTCTCATTTATTAAGTCTGCTGTGTATTTCATTGCTGGAAGATTAAAAGTTTTTTGTTTTGTATTGTTTTTACTGGTGTCAGAACCTCTAAACCAAGCAAATGGAACCAGCTGCCTGTTGCTGAATGAGTACTGAAGACTGAAGCCATAAAGAACAGGAGACCAGTCTGAGCGATTGCTTGTTTGTCTTACATCTGGGAAGTAATTTAGCTCAGAGATGGGGGTACAGCAGCTCCATAAATGCCCTGGGTCACATTGTACCAATGAAATCTCTGTCAACACCAGCAGCCTGCTCACCCATCACGGGTACCTCAATCACCACATGAAAGGAAGTCATTAGCAGACCCATTTATGCCCTCTGCAAATATATGCACACCTTCCCCAACCCAATCAGTCATTCCTCCTGTCTTTAAATCCACCGGAGGTGTCTGCTTCCTCCTGCCCGCCCTCCTTCCCCACCAGCACCTGCCCTGCTCCAATGTTCCCTTCTTCACCTAAGAGCCTCTGACATGTCTTGACACCCACTCCCTTTTCTATCTCAGCTTTATCCTCGGTGGGCTTCTGGAGTCAGGAGCTGTGTGTGCAGACCTTGACAGAGGACATGGGTTTTTGCTGTGCTCCTCTCTTTGCTCCCAGAAGCCACACTAGAAATGCTATACTTTGTTAAATGCAGATGTTCAATGTTAAATGCAGGGAAATGTGATTCTTAGTATCTTTTTTCCATGATTGCTATTTTTCAAAACTCATTAATTCATTCTTTTCCATAGTTTGGGGGTTGTGTTTTTTGGGATTTAAATGATAATTTCACCAGATGTTTTTTTCTATTATATTTGCACCAAGGACAATGATATTCTGGTTTTAGATTCACATTTACTTCTGTCCCCACCATTTCGAGTGCCCCTATAACTTCCAGAATTGAAATAAAAATGAGTCAGAAAAGACATAAAGAGAAGACATGCAGTCAGTCAAGAGCTTTAAGAGCTCTGCTCTATTCATGGTGAAGAAAGGGCAGGAGGGGAAGAAATAAGTCTCACTTTTGAAATGCTTTCTATTTATAAATTGTCCTGAGAAAATGATTCATCTGAATACCTTTAGCTTTTACATTGTACAAGGTCTTTGACACAGGAGGATATAATGCTGCTGGTGGTTTACCAGTTCATGTTAGCAGCATCCCTTTGGATCTAGCTAAACTGTTTAACAGCAGCCAAAGCACTCTGCAGTAGAAAAATAAATAAATAAATGAATGAATACATAAATAAAAGAACCACCAGCACTCTCTGCCTATCTATCAGCTAAAATATTTCCCCCAGAAACACCAATATTTATTCTAAAATAAAGCTTTAAAAAAATGTAAATGCAATATAGAGAAATGGGCATTTTTTAGGAACCAAAAGGAGGATTCATGACTCAAATCATGCCCTGTGTGTTCCACATGCAGCATCTGTGTGTTCCACGTGCGGCATCTGTGTGTTGCATTTCCTTGTTGTATGAACTGGGTCTTACCAGTGGGTTTGAAATACACACTTCTCATTGTGTGGCATTGTCAAGACAGGCAGCATCTTGTTTAAGTTTGTTACATTCCCAAGCTGCTTTAAAACAGTGCTGATCTAAATTAAGAAAAAAAAAAAAATCCCTCTACCTTAAATAATACAGAATGACACACACGCTACAATTTTAAAAGAATCCGTATGTTTTGTCCAGAAAGGTTAAATTAAGAAGTATGCGATACAGCTCTCCTAAATCCTACAAAACCCCAGTTGCCTATTTTGGAACTTGTTTTCCAAAAAACCTAGAGCACCAGACCAGACACATGTGAAAATGATAGAGTCTGCAGCCAAATCTAGATCTAAATTCCATACTTTGAGCATTAAAAAAGAGGAAGGAGGTTAACAGGTTTGCTATCAATAAAAGCTTCTCCTTCATTTTCACTAAATGCCAGATTTTGTTTCACTAAACATGCTCACAAACCCTGCTTCTTAGAGGCTCTGTGAATTTAAAGACACAAGTCCAGTAGGTTGCTTCTAAATTGTACTACTGAACTTGTGTTTGTTTGATCAGAAAGTGCCAGAGATCAGTTGGTATGAAATCACAACACACGTCCATAAAACACAGACAGTAATGGTGGTGGAAACAGAGAAACAGCTTACTGAATTTCCTTTTAAAATGTATACATGCTTCTGGTCTCTGATCTAATTTCTGCTTTATTTTTCTTAATACATGAAGGGTTACATTACAAGTGTTATATGTCTCTGATCTGATTGCAGCAATTACGCATTTGCTTCTCTGGAAAGCGAAATTATTTCCAGCGTTATCAAACAAAAGAACTTTCTGTCCATTCGCTCAGGCGCATGACAGAGCTCTATTTGATGCTTTTAATGTACAACACAAATGACCAAAAAATGGCCTGTATTATGCTAGTTGTGCAGGGGGAAGAGCTGTGTTCCATTAGTGATCCACAGACTTCACAGAAACTAATTGTACTATGTTACACTTTTATCTTTAGCTTTCATGTCAGATGCTTGTTTGAATTAAACATGGAACACATGAAAAAAGGAAATGCATTACAAAGTCTGCTGGGTATACATCTCTGCCAAAAGTCTATTTACATGAAAAGACCAAAGGTTTCTAAAAGGTCTGTTAAAACCTGGCTAGTCAACAGCAGCACTGGCTAGTTAATTGCCTGAAATTCCTGAAAGACTACAGAGACTAGTTAAGGAATCATCAGCATCTTTCTAGCACCTGTAAAATGTTCAATTTGTTCTCCTTGTCATGGATAGAGTACCTCAAAACCAAATCTGAGGATTTTTTCCCTCTTTAGTTTGAAGCCACCATTAAGAACCAATAAAATGTTCAGCCGAAGGCTTTATTTCACCACCTGCCACTTTGAACCTCAGAAGGGAGCAGTCTCCCAGTTCTAAGGAAATTAACCACAATACAGATGTATAGGCAGAAGAGAGCAAGACAGAACAATTCTGGAATTCCATGAGACTAACACAGACAAGTTGCCAGACTGTTAATTTTTTGTAGCTCAAGCAGTCATAAACCATGGCCCGTAGGCAACAGTAATTGTTGTACAGCTGGTCCACTGAACCTCATTATACGAAAACATTAAAACCTTCAGATTCATGGGGGCTTTTCAGAATACCCACAAGAAAGTTCATGAGTTCACAGCCATCAGTGGGTGCTAAAGACTGGGAATCAGTGATTTGGTCTATATGGCATCATGGCTGCATATGGCTACTCTTAGGTGTCGAGGAGGCATAGCTACAGGTAAGTCTGACTTTAAGTCCTAAGCTTTACAAATCTGTAATGAAATAAGATCTAAACTTTTAATAATACCTTTTTTACATCAATGGAAACATAAAACCTATTGTATTAGTAACAGCATCAAAGAGTATGTTAGTGGAATTAAAAAACACAACATAACAACCACAAAAATCCAACAACAAAAATTCCAATACAATCTTCCCCAGGCTCAACACCACCAAGCACTTGCTGGGAGGTCTTATAAACAGATTTGAGCAACTTCCCTAGAGCTTGTGGAACCACTGACATACATCTTCCTATGGCTCAGAGTGCTAAGACCTAGTCTAACAGTTTCGTGAGCAAAAAAGAACTAATTTGGAAAGAGGGATACTATTTGTGATTCCCAGCAATCAAAATTGTTTTACTAAGGCCTTCATTTAACCTGATAGATGAGAAGTAGCGAATCTCTGTTCCAATTTTCCAAAAGAGATTGGGAATGGCAGCTTAATACCAAGATAATGTATCCAATATGCAACCAAGTATATTTTCTCTTCCCACTGAAAATAAAAAGATTAGGATGCATGCATGCACAGATGCAAACATTCCCTCCCACAGATTCAGGTTTTATGGCCTGTCATGGGTAAAAGCAACTCCAGTTTAATGAGGGAATTCCTTTTAAAGCTGTTCTCTATGCCTCTGACTGGTAATGACTGGTGGCCCTGGTTGTGTTTAAAGTCTGAATGTGTCTGATGCTCTAAAAAGTTTAGTGGTTTCTGCACCAAAGAGTTTATGGTCTAATTTGTAGTTCACACTGTTAAATATTGCATGAAACAGGTATTATTCGTAGGCACACATGTAAAATCTGAACCATACAGGGATAAATCTTCATCTGGAGTAAATTCCTATACGACACTGGACAGGGCTCAAATATATCTCCGAGTTTAGTCAATGGCCAAAGTAGCTCTTAAGGATGGAAGTACAGCTTTTAAAGACGCAGTGATGACGGCAGTATCTCCCTAACACGGCTATGTGGCTGGGCTACAGAAATTAAACTGTTGTTTTAAGAGATGGATGTACTGTAACATATTAAAAACCTAAGAGATACTGACAGGCCAGCATGCAAAAGGAACAGAAAGAACAGTCTTGCAGTAAAATCTCATTCAAGGACTTGCTCATGGGTGGAGAGAAGAACTCATCTACCTTACAGTTCCCATCACCAGGCAATTCTGCAATGACACAGCGTTGTTTTTCTCTTCCCAAAACTAATGTGGGAGTCGCAAGAAAGAGAGTAATAGTTATAAACATTATACGGAAAATGTTACTACCCTGCATAAAAGACAAAAGAAGTCTAAGTTCCCTCTTGAGCAGAATAATTCAATACTTAAAACTCCTTAAACACCATCCAGCAAGGTACCACCAGTCAGTGTGAGCTGTGGAGCACTATGGCACAGCCTTCAGACACACGGCTCAGCAGTGGGGTAAAGTCTGCACCCGTTCTTGCTTTGCAGAGGATTTAAAAACACTCCCCACCTCGAGGTAAATGACACAGGCGTGGAGAAACCCCTGAGTGCACTGGGCCCACAAGGGCAAGGATGCACTCCACCCCTTAACCAAACTGTGGTAGTTTGGTACAGGCTGCAAAGGAAGTAAAGGTCTGATCCGTGTCCAGGCCAAGAATGTCTCTAGTGTCAACTTGTTCTCTGAAAAACCATGAAGGAAACAGTGACACAATGAGCACTGATGCACATGAGCTTGGAACACTGATCATGCGAATAACACATGAAGAGCTGGGGGCTTTTGCAAGACCATTAATCAAGGAGCAAAGAAATTTGTGGGTACCAGGAGACTCATGCATACCTTTTCCATCACAGGCAATTGGACTATAAGCCAATCACTTTATTCCAAAAATATGGCAGCCTAGGTGAGCCTTTTCGAGCTCTTCTGGACAGGCAGCCTGGTTGCATGGCAGTGATCTTTTCTTGAACTGGGACAACTCTCAAGAAGGCTCCTTGAGACACAGAGACCTTTAACCAATGACAGATCTGTCAGGAACCTAAATTAATACTAATGAAACATTACTAATTCATGTATCTACTCAATATTAATTATTATCAACTTATTATAGATAATTCCATTAGCTATAATCCCTTGTCCAAGTCTGAAACTAAGATTGGACCCAACTGCACCAAGGTTCCATAAGGAGTTTAGAAAGCAAGCAGGTCCACTCAGAACCTTGTGACTCAACAGAAGGCTCTTCCTCATTCTTTGTATTTCTTTCATTAGATATAGACCTTTGTCTGAGACTCGGATTGGACCTGGCTGCCCCTAAGTTCTACCACTCTGTACCTCATGACTCATTGGGAGAGTCTTCCTTACCATTCTGCATCTCCAGTCTCTGTGCAAAACATTCTAACTTGACTCTCAGTTTGCATTTGTGCGCTTTTTCCAGTAATTAATAAGGTGAACCTCACCATCAAACTTACTTAACCTTTGCAAACCACTGTTAAACCTTGTTAAATTCCACTGAACTTTTTGAACTAATGAAACATACTGCTGCTTCTCTCTTGAGTGAGGTGCATTCCACTCATTTGCAGGACTTCCAGATTGGCACAGTCAGTACCTTTACCCAGCCCTGATCCTGACTCCATGCAGAGCAGAGCTACTCACCACTCAGTTTGTGAGCAGATAAGAAGGCACACATATGAGCATGTCCAGCTTCTTCCCACCACCAAAATCAACCCCAGCTTTCCAGGACTGAGCCTTGGCTACTCTTGTAAATAAGACAGCCCAAATTCTCAAGCTTTGACAACGTAATGGAAGTTAACTCCATACTAGGAAAGGGTCAACTGCTTCTGTCTCATTAACCTGTTCTAAGGCTCACCATCCACATTAGCTGCAGGTTTATGAAGGAAAGAGAAGGAATGAGATTATGGAAAAGAAGAGAGAAAGATGGAATAGAAAAGGGTTGTGAATTGACCACATGTGGTATCTATTTCTTTCTGGTGGCTGACTGCCCAGTACAACCACCACTCTCACACCAGTGCTCCAGTCATTAGCTAGGAAGGAATGCAGGATCATGGAATGACAAGAAGTGCTTCATAAATGCTACTTTGTGTTCCGTCTTGGCAAATTGCACCAGCAGAGGCTCAGGTACTCACCCAGCTGCCTTCGTTTCTCAGCGAGAACATCAGGGAACGGAGCTGAGGTATCGAACCAAGGTCCCGGCTGCGACACTTGCTGCTCCAGGATACCAGGGACATCAGCGCACGACACTGGGTTCGAGCACAGAAGCCCCACTTTAGCCTGAGCAGAACCTCCTCTGCTAACACGGTCTGCATGCAGATCAACCCCAAATCAGAGCAAAGCTACGAACGCAAAATCATCTCACGACGGAGGAGAAAACGCGCGGCACTGGGAACAACACGGCAGCTACAGAGAACATGCACTGCGCAGCGTGAGAGGGCTCTCAGAGATCCTGCAGGCATCTCATGGCACGGGCAGATAAATCCAGTTCATCGTAAGTGCTTTTTGTCAGAGGGCTTAAGGAAATATGGGCAATAATGGAATAAGTGCTTGTCAGACCAGAATCCCAAGGGTGCACAAAGGATGTTGGTCTTATGTACTGGCAAAGCTACTGAAGAACAACCTATAGGCAGACTTCTTGAAAACTAAACATTTATCTTGAATGCAAATGCTGGCCATTGCTAGCTTCAGAAGTCACTCCACATGGTATTTTCATGCCAAATTTCCCATGGAATTCTTTTAATTATCCAAACAAGACCCCAAATTTCATTCTGGATGAGGACCTGAAGAATTAGAAAGAAAGAGAGGAATACTTAGGAAGTAAAAGGCTCCAATCCCAGTATTAAGTGACTGCTATAAAAGTTCCTTTTTATTGTATTGGATGCTGACATTTTACATTCAAGCCCTCTGAACTCAGTATTTCAATTGTAGTACACACTCTGTGGCAGGAAAGTGCATGTTCTCTGCCTACACAGCAGGCACATAAAAAGAAAGGGGAAAAAAAAGAAAACCAATATAAGCCTGTGAGTGTTGAACAGTGCTGCATGATATTACTGATTTATTAAGTTGGCTTGATCAATAAGGCTATAATCAAGGGCACATTTAGTTTGCACATATATTTCACTTTCTAACAAGCACTTTTGTGTGCTCACTTTGGTTTCCATAATCTGATCCAGGTCTCAGGAAGCTTTCTTTAAGGGAGAACAGAGAATTCTTTTTCTAAAAGAAGGATCAAAGTATACTCAGTCAACTCTCAAACAAAAGGACAGTCAGTACTGTAGAAACAGCATGCTTACCTTTCACAGCAAAAAGAAAAATAAGTCTATAGGTCTGGATTTATCACTGCCTTAAGTTCATCAACATCAATTGAGCTATTAAATTATGGCTGAATTTGGCTCACAGCAATTAAAAAATTTCAACTTTCTTTGAGTGTCTTCCATCAGTAACATGCTAATTTAATGCATAATTTAAACTCTGCAGTCCTTTAATTCAGCATTTGTAAATAATTAAAAAAGAACTAAAAATCCTTTTGCATTTATAAAGCTGACCCCATCCCCCTTTTTCTACTGCAAAACAAAAATGACTTTTCAGTCAAGAATTTATTTATTCTTTATATCTAAAAGTAAAAGCTGTAGAGAAGATGAGAAACTGATTTACAAGATAAAACAATTAGCTCTGGGATATGTACATTAAGACTAATAAATTTCACATCGTATTTTAAGGAGTGGAGGAGGAATCCCAGATATATTAGACTTGATTCAAATTCTATTGAAATGTTCAATTAAGAGCATCTTATGAAGGTAAGTTATGCAGTCACTAAAATTAAGATGTGAAAAAGAGCATTAATGTGCTGTTTCTCTCAGAGACTATACAATTCAATAATCCATCCCTTTTTCTACACCCAAGGTGACATCTAAAATCTGGGTATTCCTGTAATTGCTCTGGTGTTAAAATTTTTAGTTGTATAAGAGAAATGCAAATGTATTACACAGTAAAAAACAATAATACCACAATAATATACTGAATTCCCTTTTAATCCAAAATCATTGATCTCAATGATTCTTATTCAAACCTTTTTTGCTCTGCTATTAAAACCTTTTTCTATGAGTAGACAGATGAAAATGCCTTTTAAGATTCAAACACTTTTGTGCAAAAACAGCTCGAACCCATCAATCTCCCAGTTGGTTCCTAAAAGAAGGTAAACATTCCCCAAGCTGTTCTGACCAGACGTGACTGGCAGATCCTTTTTGGGAATGAAGTCTCAAGATACAACCCTGTTTCCATTCAGATTCAGAGCTTTAATAACACAAGAAGTTCAGTGCAGGATCAGGCAGTGAGGCAGTCATTTAATTTGATTTACAATAGAGTGCTAATATATGGTTTTGCTGGAAACACAGACACTGTTTTCTCCAATTTTTCTGCTCTGTAGGTTTTACATCAAAGCATTCCTGCTCATTTCGTTTCAGTATATCCATGCTACCAGTAGGAAGCTGCCCAGTTCTCCTGTTTACTTTCAGCAGAATGGATTCGTGGGCTAGCATGACTGCCTCAGGTGCCTCAAACAATGTCCTTCTAAAAGATTTATGGCAAACACATTGCATCCCAAGATATAAATCTACCAAATGGCTATTAGACATACTTTGCTGTCCACGGCCATATGATTTAAAGCAAAACTGATAATGGTGTAGCTCAGTCTAGTGTTACTGGCATGCAAGTAAGAATTGTGCTACATCACTGCACATTTTTTCCAGACACCTCATTCCCATTTTAGGTGTGAATCGGATGATCCTTCAGTATTACTCTGTTCATGACAACTTGTGATGCTAAACAGTCCTTTGTCATCCAAGGATAAATGGGTACCATCAAGATTAAGCTCTACCTACATTTCCTTCATTGATTTACATTCCTTTACTTTTTATTCTTTTAAGATTAAATTCTCCTAGGCATCCAGCTTGAGCCATTGGACTAATTAAGGAGAGGAAATCCAGCAAGGATAGGGAATTTGGCCAAAGACTCTTCTGTTTTTGAAAATCCCTGTTATGTATCTTTTAAAGAAAACTCGTGTTACAAAAAGCATAAAACCTCACACTCTCTTTGCTCCTGGGATGTTAACACAAAGTAAACCACCTGTAAAAATAATCTCCCACTCAAGAAACGTCCAGATGACAGGGAGAGAGAGAGGGGTTATTGTGAGCACTAAAGAACAGAGGTTGGTTCTGTAAGCCATGAAGGGAAGGAGAAGCTAAAATTAAATGACCTTTGGTAGGGATACCTCACCTACAACAGCAAGTCATTATCTGATCTTCCTAATTCTCCTCCTCCGCTGTTGCAGGTCATGGTCCATCAGAAGCTGCTATTCCTGCTAGGATGGGTGCAGGACAGACAGTGCCCTTGCATTCCCCCCGCATGAACTGCCAGGGAGGCCGGCCTGGGGTTGTTGCAGGTAATACCCTTTAAGAGGCAGCGTGTCCCCTGCTGAACTTGCTGTGGCTTTCAGAAGAGCAAGGGGAGTTCTAGCTGTTCTGGCACGCCATCGCCTCCAGAAGGCAAACTGAGCCTTGGTTTGTTGTAATAAAGCTTCAGTTAGAACACAAATCTATAAATATCTAACACTGCAGATCAAAACAGCCAACTTTAGTCACAGCTATTGATCAGAGTGAGAGAAGAAGCAAAATGGTACCACGCACCTACTCTGAAAAAAACCCAAGAGGCATGCTTTCCACACAACAGGTGGAGATCAAAATAATCTTTTTTGTGAATCCAAAATCTCCTTTACACCCACAGCACACACAATTTTTGGAGTGACTGTTATCTTCAGACAAGCACTGACTGTACCAGACTATCCAGATGTTATCAGAACAAAGCACAGAGCCATATCTTGTTTTTTATGTTTAGTGGTGATTCTGTGCCAAATTCAAACATAGATTGCATGTTGAGTTTCTTAAAATCACTGAGTTAGCAAGAAAGTCGAGCCATTAAGCAAGATCTTCCACCAAACACACCAGTCTCAGAAAGGGTCACAGAATTTGTGACATTGAGATGCTTTGAGAGGGGATATAAATTGGACTGAATGATAACTGTAGGTCCCTTCCCACTGAACTAATTCTATTCTATTCTATTCTATTCTATTCTATTCTATTCTATTCTATTCCTATTTCTATTCTATTCCTATTTCTATTCTATTCCTATTTCTATTCTAACAATTAAATAAGCATATGTATATAGATGTATCTGTATCTTTCCCCTTCTACTACTGAGCTGTGGATGCTATAAAAAGGTTCATCTTCTTTTTCTAAAAGTAGTCCAAGCTTTATATATTGGGGAAGAAATACAAGAGGTAAAAGCTAATAGACTCACTGAGGGCCTGCTTTTCTAATGCTGCATTTGATTAATTATATGATTTATTTTCAATGACTGGCTCAATCAATGCTGATCAAATTAACAAAGACAATGATCAGAAATACCAGACTAAAACACAATACAAATTATTTGGTTCCAGGGGATCCAATCAAAGGAAACAGGATTACATTAACCAGTGATCGGATTAAGGAGAAGTTGCTGTATAAAGTCAGAAATGAAATGTATTAGTAGTTTGGGCCATTTGTTGTGTCTGTAGGTTGCCATTTCCCTCTCTTCTTAGAGTTCTCAATGCACTTTGAACAAAATTGAGTTTTCTAGGTATTACAAAGGTAATGTGGAAGAAATAAACAACAACAACAACAACAGTGCTATTACTATTATTTCACAGTACCACAGTGTGCGGGGCTATGCTATAGTAGGCACTCTCTAAAGAAAAAATACACCCCCATACACCCTCCTTTCCCAGGAGTCTGTACCTCAAGGAGTTTCCAGCCTATGTGCAGTACACAGAGATCAAAAGGTGACAGAATATCAAGATACAATCAAAAAGACAGAAAAACCCATTTAATTCTACAACGTTAGTAAAGCACAAAGATGAAAAAGCTACTGTTCAACAAGGAGCGTTAATGCAAGTTGCCAGTGATACAGCTGAAAATGTAGTTCTTACCTAAAAATGAAAGTAAATACAAGTATCACAGGAGAAGTACTTCTATTTGCTGTGTACTAAGCTAAACTTCAAGCAGCTGACAAAGTCCTACAGCACTGAACAGAGATTTACCTTCAAATGCCTTGGGCTCACGCTGGTTCAACTGTCAGTGACCAGCTGCAAAGGGACTTTGTGTCCAATGCAAGGCAAAAGAAAGGCTGGGGACATCAGGATCCAGCTCATTTGGAAGTAATTCGGAAGACATTAATGCTGAGTTAGACTGAAACCAAACTCAATTCTTGCCCTCTTTTTCTGCTAAGAGATTCATTTAAAAGGTAAATGAGGGATGTGGAAAGGTATTCCCTAAGGACTGTTAATAAAGCTATTTTAGAATGCTGGCAGGCTTTGCTGTGTGCAAATCCTGGCCCTACATGCTGCATGGGATGAGGAAGGACACTGTGGATGTGCTGATCACATGGCAGCAGTACTCAGCAGCACAGAGACAGAAGAAGTCTACACTGCCACTGATCTCCCTGTGCATATTGGGCGCCAAAGCACAGGATTTACCCAGATTTCAAAACAGTAAGAAAAGGAGCTGCTGCAGTCTGAACAAAAGGCAAAACACATGTAAGCAGGTCAGATCCAAATCAACAAATCCAAATCTTTGTCTCTTACAAAAGTATTCAGGAACTGTATGGGAAGACTCCTTCACTATCATTTGGTACAGTGTCACTTTCATCTCTAAGTACGTTCTGTTGGTAACTGCCAGTAGACATCACATCCATCCTGTCACCTGACAGGACTTAGCACTTGTGACGGCCCCAGGAGCTTCCTTGCATGCAGGACCAAGCTAAGTGTTGTGGTAGCTGACCTCTGGACTGTGAGATGGTCTTCGTCCCAAATGAAAATGCTGGTCAGCAAGGTCAATGTTCACCCATGGGATCTGGTTTGTATGGCCAGGGACATGTGTCCTTTCCTTGCAGCTCACTGTTTGCACCAGGTATTGATGCTGAAGGACTGTCCTTGCAAGACTGAACATTTGATGAGCTGCTTTACTTACTGAGCTCGAGAAAGAAACATCTATCTCTCCCTTCCCACAACTTAGAGACTTAATATTTAGTCTTTGTTTTCAGCTATGACAGTGAGTAAATTTTAAAGCATCAGCTCTTCTCAGCCAAAAGACATTTGGCACTATGATTAAGAATGTATTATTTTGTCTCTTCTGTCCCCTTAAAGAGTAACTTATTTGTATGTACAGGCTTTTTCTCACACTGTGCATTGCTACATTCTTTTTTCAATCTCATTGCAATTTTTTTCAAGAGTATTCTCAGTTTCATTTTCTTACTTTATTTTCCTCATGTCTCTATCTCTTTCTTCACCCTTTCTATCACACTCTCTCCTAAGTGAAATGAGAACCCAATTATAGTCCTGTTAGAACTGAACTTTCAAATCCATCATGGGCTCAAAATTAGGCAAATAAATTCCCTCAACCCTACAAATTAAATTGAGTCTTTGCATATGTTCTTTTAAGAGCACAAAGATGTCAAGTATTCACCCAGCTGTCACAAAATATGATGAGCAGGCCCTTTGAATTCATATAGATTTTCTAAATCATTTGTCAGATTTAACAGAAACGCTAATGGATCAAAAAGTAAATTCTAATCTATCCTAAATATCTGGTTATTATTTGTATTATAGTATGACTTGGAATTATCAGTTGAGGATCAGGGCACAATCTCTATGCATTTCACACACAAAGATCATCTGGATGATGACCAGATGTTATTTTGCACTTTCTCAAGTTTTATCTCATTATTTTAACCAACAGCCTCCTCATAGGTATACTCAATTTCATTTAAGAACAAAAGTACAGCTTGTAAGTATCACTACCTAATGTGTGGGCTGTTGAAACCTGGGTCTTACATTTGGTAAAGCCAGCAACTGTCTCCCATATGCAGAGTTTGAAAGAAAAAGCTGTTATGCAGCTCAGGCTTTGCTCACGTTTCATTCTGGTCAAAGCTCATGATGGAAAGAGAGCAGAGCCAGCTCAGCCTCAGGATAAGGATGGGCACCTGCACAGAGCTGCTGATGCCAGCGGGTTGGACATTCCACAGTGCACCTGTACCTGGTCTGTATGGGGCCAGCAATTCCCAAACTTGCAGGACTCGCTGCCCTGGCACTGAACACCTGTACAGCACTTCTCCAGGGGCCAACCCAACACGCTCGAGGAACCTGTGATGGAGTGAACGTATCCTGGGAGTTGTTCTCTACATACTGCCCTGGCTGCTTGTCCAAAAACCTATTAGGGCACTGCTTTAAGCAGGAGGGCAGCAGATCCTGGCTGTCAGTGATAATCCACTGCCAAAATCAATATGGCTGGCAAGCCTGCTTCACAGATATTTACGATCAAAGAGCACATTTCCCAAGAATGTGTTGTCAGTCCCATTGTCTTGGCTCAGTTTCAACTCCAGTAATTACATTTCTGCCTGCCTAATACTCCCCTCTCTCTTTGAGGAGATGTGGGAGCCCTCTCATCCAGTCCCACGCTGTTTCACTGCATCATGGCCACATTCAGAACCAAGCTGGACACGTGGAAACAGCTTTCCCCATTCACATTTTATACAGCAGTTGCTGCCTAAAAAGCTTTGTGATTCTCAAAGAGGTGAAAGTGTAAGATACTCTTGTTGCTGTTATTTAAAAATTATTTATTTGCCTCTGGAACTAGTCATCTAGAGACATATTTTAATTTCCTTCTCTTTCATGACTAAATTTGTACACTGAAATTATTTACTAAAGGTTGAACTAAGTAGGTCTCAGATTTGGGGTTTTTTTTTATTATTTCACTGAAAAAAGTAAAATAGCTATAAATTGTGACTGTCTACAGCTTTTCAATACCAAGCTTGAGGGAGTTCAAGCCCTTTCAGAACTAGCCAGGAGAGCTAACTCCACAGGCAAACTAAAAACCTGCCTTTCTCAGCGGAATAAAATTCCTGTTTACAGCTGTATAGGGCATAAAACAGGAGGTTTTAAACTTGTGACATTTCCATGTCTGGAAAAGATGTCACACACCCAGCACAGCATCTTACCTCGAGCTGTAAGCCCAGGGACATCAGTAGCATTATCTGAACTGGAAGAGTACCAGAGGGAAAGAATGGTGTATCTAAAAACCTCCCCAAACCTTTCC
This sequence comes from Picathartes gymnocephalus, assembly GCA_013390045.1. NCBI lineage: Eukaryota > Metazoa > Chordata > Aves > Passeriformes > Picathartidae > Picathartes > Picathartes gymnocephalus. Next base: position 157,649 of record WEKY01058975.1, on the reverse strand, counting down.
TCTATTCAGAAAACAGACATTTCCCCAACGGGAAAAGAGCTCTCTTTCCAGCTATATGTGCTTTCAATCTTGCTTCCCAAAAATATATTGGTAGTGCTCGACTGACCAACTCCTGCCCACTGGAATTTTTCTTGGGAAAGATCTCTGAATGCACAAAGTGAGAGAAAGCACTTGGGTTTAACATTTTTAAAAATATTTGAAAGACTAAGAAACTGTTGGAAGCTGCTCTGAGCCAGAAACTGGTCAGATCAATGCTGTAAACATGGTTTTGTGGGAAAAGGAAGGTGTGCTACATACAAGCCATCATCAGTCACCTTTGTCTGCATTCCCTGCACTCCTCTGCCTTCCCAAAGGGACCATTTGGAGTGTTTAAACAACTGCAGTTTTAAATAGACACCCTTAAGCATATTTTGCATTAAAATGTAAAAAGAATGCTGAACAAAACAAGCCCAGCAAAAAATAACCAGAAAAGTATGCATCAGAGAAAGACTAATAAAGTACGAGTGCATGAATGTATTCCGGAGAATTTGCATGTGTCAGAGAGAGTGGAAAGGAGGTGAGCAGATGATAAGAAAACAAGAGATGAAATACAAAGTGACAGAAAAAAAGCACTGGTATGGGAAAAAAAGAAGCAGGGAGGGAAAAGACTGTCTTGCAGATAGGCAAAGCCTCTGTGTACAACACGGGGGGAATTTTTTAACATCGAGCTTTCATCCACTAACATCAATAGGGTTATTATAACTAACTTGGTAAGATCTACAGGCAGCAGCTAAACAGTGTAATACAGGCACCTAATTTTGGTGTCATGCCTACTTCTCTCCGTGGGCTATGTTAGAAGCTGGAGTCTGGCCGCTCTGGATAACAAGTGGTCTAAATTACTCATCACTCTCCAGATGGTAGGAGCCATTGTAAACTCTCTGACTATGCCCCCGTGTGCACTGCAGTAGAACCAGAGGGAAAAAGGGAAAAAAAAAAAGACAAAGAACATCATCCAGCTATATTACAAGCAGAAAAAAGAAATTCAGGAACTCTATGAAGAGAATGATGACCTAAACCAAAGAAGATGGGATACTGGAAGTTAAATTATCTGTGCAGAAAAACTGAACGTAAAAAGATTCAAAGGAAAATACAGTCTATGTAGCTGCAGTCTAGTGCATCTATAGGGAAAAACGCCAATGTTCTACCCCAGCGAAAAACCCTGAACTAAACTAAAGGGACTACATAGGAAAGAGGGATACTTTTTGTTTTGAAGTATCTACTTCCTAATTTAATCTTAATCCACTCTGACATTTATTCTCATGGATAATTCAGTATACAAATTTAAGGCAGAAAAAGAATCTATAAAAATAATAAAATAAGAGCTGCTTGCAAGGGCAGTATCAGCAAAAATTGCCCTTGGGTAAAAATAGTTCCTACTGCTTTGTGTCCCTTTCAGCTTCAGGCAATGTACCAAGATCCCAGGAACCACTTTTTTTCCCCTTGTGCAATCATTTGTGGCTCTCATCCAGCCTCTGATTATGCTAATTGTATTTGATGGAATTTATATGTACTCTCCTTCGCTCTTGTCTCAGCTGAACATACACAAGATGCATTTTTAATTTTTAACTCTTCAAAAATAAATATAAAACGCAACTTTCTCCCCAAGGTTGTGTTAAAGTCAACCTTATTACTACTTCTAAACAGCAAATATACAGCCTTTATTACGAGCAAAACAAATAATCCTTTCTATATTAATATGTTGCAACAAAGCTTTTAGTTAGTGTGAGAGGAATGTCATAATGTAGGGGTTTGCATAACACAGTCTGATCATGTCACCTAGACACAATTCTGTTTGCATTAAATTAAATCCACCATCATAAGAAGTGCAACTTTAATATAAAGATACAGGCAAGTTGGCTAGATCAAGAGCCTACATCGTTTTGAGAGACACTCAAAACTAGAGAGATGGTGAGCTGTTGTAAAACCATTCCCAAGGGTTAGCAATAAAGCTCAGGACTTAAATTCCTGAATAAATGACTTTTTTTGCTTTTTCCCTTTAAAAAGCGTTCTTTACCAAGTTACTAAACATCAAAACCCACTGGATTTTACTGAGACAAAACCAGTTGACCTTAATGGCCTCAATCGTAGTTCCTTGACTGTCTTCAAGGTCCCCAAATGCAGCAGTGACTGGGTTATTTCATACTTCGTGGAGATCCTCTGAACCTCTAAATTATTCTTTCATTTTATTTACTGGAAGCTAAAGAAAAATGTAATTGCAAGAGTAAAGGACTTCCTTTCTCTTCTAAATCAAAACAGGACTGGCTTTTTATCCTTTATTTAAGTGAATTTTAGTGAAAAATGCCCAGTAGGCCACCCTGTGCACCACAGTTCTACTCCTCCCCAGCTAAAGCCTCTCATTGCCTGAGTGCCTCCTCAGGGGCAGGGCACTCACCTCCCAGAGCACCTCAGCATGGCACCATCCAGGCTGACCACCACAGCTGGCCATGCCTCCTAGGGCCACATTTCAGGGGTAGTCAGGTGTCTTTATAAACAGGGAGGCACTGCAGGGTTTTCCATAATTGCCGAGGCAGAGAGGGCTCTTGATTTCTGCCCAAGTCCAGAGAGATGGGGAGTTAGGGTGGCCAAACCTAAGGCTTGAAAATCCAGAGGTACCTAAAGGTCTTTGAAAGCCAGAGTTGGAGAGCTTGTCACCTCCAAAAATGGGACATGGGTGCATTGGAATGTCAGCAGAAATGAGGCAGTGGATGCAGGTTGGACAGGGGGTTTGGGCACATTCCCTTTTGCCTCCCAGCCCCAATATCTGTGTATGCCCATAAGATTTGGTGTTGATGTCTGAAGGAAGCAGTGGTCAGCCATCACCCTACTCATACTAGATCTTTGACCAAATCTTTTTGTTATTGTCCAGGCATCTGATGTGCCTGTGCACATTACTGGTGTAAATATTAGTTCTGGAGGCTGGATCCCTAGCCTCCCACAGTTATGGACCCTCATAGGAGTAGTCAGCCCTTCTGAGATGGGCTTCTTGAGCTGTTTGATAGGAGTGAGAGCTCTCTGCATGTCAGAATCTGCCATGTGAATCTATCCGTGGTGGAACTGGCTCTTTTCCTCAGTCTCTGTTTTTTCACTCTCCACTCTTGTACAATGAACTGACTGCCAACCACTTCTCTGGCAAGGGTGGCTGCACTTCACTGGTAAAATGTATATAATTTATTTGGAGATCAGTCTAAAAGTAACTGTATTAAACAAAAAGAAAAAAGAGATTCTTCAGAAGTCTTGCCATCTCTGACATACTCTTAGAACACAATACCACAGCAGCTAAAACACATAAATCACCCAAAATGACAGAAACACTTCTCTCCACCTCACGTCTGCTACTACCTAAGTCTTTGTGATTCTTCAGGCACAGTTGTTATATACATGCAAATTTTAATTAAGGGAAAACTTGGCTGAATCCTAGATAAAATTATTTGTTGTATCATATATTTGAAAAGCAATGCATCATTCTAATAGATTATTCAACGGATATTTGCAAACTTCTACAGAAGTGTTTAGCTAATGCAAAAAAAGAAAGATTAATTGAATAATTTATTTGATGGACAACAGCATTATTCATTAAATACATTATTCAACCAGTGGTATTCAACCAGTACTAATTAATTAAAATGAAAGAGACAATTGCTTTCAAGTACAACTCATTCAGATCCCAGTTTTGGCTCCATTAAAAAAAAGGGCTTTGCAGGGCAATGCCCCAGTGAGAGTGTAGATGGTGCAGATATTCTTTGTGCTAAAGGAGCCATGTCCTGAATCACAGTGTCCTTGACCAAATGTATCTGCATGACTGTGGTAGGATTTGCACCTCTTAATGAATTGACTGCTTATACTGGGGCTGGATTTGAGCATCCTCAGCTGTGGAGGTATTTTAGCACACGGAATAGATTAAATGAGACTATTTAATTTGCAACCTGCAGGGCAGGTCCAACTTGCTAACTGCTCCAGCTATACTCTTCTGGGGGAGCTTTCAGATATGACAAAGAAGTAATCCAGCACACCCTTTGCTACTTGGTTTCCCAAATGTTTTGCAAACACTCTTCCATCCCATGACTAAGACCTGCAATTACCTGATAAAGGCCCAAGTGTCCTTACCCAGCCTGGTGATATGCCATGCCTATGTCCCACTGCGCTGCAGGACTGCAGAGCATTCCAAGCACCACCTACCCAAAGCTGCCGTGTCACCAGGCGTGTCCCCAGCAGAGCCCGTGCTGCTTTGCCCTGCCAGCGGGGCACCACAAGGACAAGCCAGCGAAACCACCTGTGCTTCAGACACATCAGCACAAGCATTTCAGCAATTTTTATACAGCAAGGAACAATGAAAAACATCAGGCCTTGAGAGCAAAAGGCCAACAACAGACGAGTCCACCACGCTGACGGAAAAGGCAAACACTGTATCTTCAGTCCCAAGTAATTACCTCCTAGCAGCACACAAAAGTGCAGAAATTCTCATTCCCCACAGATGGGAAAACCACCATCTGAATAAAACCAGCCTCATGATCGTGACAGAAGGCACATTTAACATAGCCTGCGCATGACAAGGAATAAATATCGTGCTAGGACTTTATAGACATAATAAACCCTTGTTAAGTGCCCACCAAATATGCCGTGGAGAAGGCAACCATAAAAATTGGCAAATAAAGACCCTCTTAAAGTTTAGCAAGCATCTAAAAATACTTTACTATTTAACCAAGCATTCCCCCTATTACAAGGGGGTTCTAGGATAATTTTCAGGGAACAAGGTTCAAGACAGTACAAGAAGAGTTTGGATCACACTGACAAAGCATTAGCTGAAACGAGTTTGCTAGCTTAATTTACCCTACTACTTTAAGTAGTGTTTCTTTTAATGATTCAAGACACATTTCCACTCTAATCCCCTACTCCTGTTTGGAAGGAAACAGATGAATGTGATGAAATGCAATGAAGATGATAAATTCATGCCACTCGAAAAGTGGCAAATGACATTTACTGGTCTCTCAGTTCCCATTTCATGATTGATATGGAACTATAAACAAGAAAATAAGTACTGTTAAAAATCTTTCTATACAGTGGCAAGTAGGGTTTTAATGGTGGCTTGCCTGTGCTTATTAACAAGCCATGGCAGTTGCTGCACACTGATCAGTAACCGCGTGAGAGCTCAGCCTACTGTGGAAGTCCTGAGTCTATGTACTTTCAATTTTAGAGCATAACCATCATACGCTCCACAAACCAATGAAATTTCTAATAATACAAACCAATGATGTGTTAAATTGAGACACTTCTAGCTTGAATGCCAAAAACTTCACTGTGATTTAAAGGATCTGTGCTTACCTTTCTCTATCAATTTACTGTTAATTTGCTACCATTGCAGCAATTTACAAAAAGGAAAAAAAAAGATAATATTTTATTTAATTTCTAATACTAATCCTGGTCATTTCCAATACACATTCAAATGCCATTTATTGTACAAAATGCAATATAGTCTTTCAAGAGGAATAAGAGATGCAATGAGAAGTGTTGGGGGAGAGCAGGCAAAAAGCAATCACTCTGCAAAATATCTGCATTTAGAAGAAATAGGTGGCAATCCTCACAGTTTCCCTTAGAAGAGGCAGAGGCATTGACAAAAGTTTAGGTCATAAATGTTTGCCTGTTTCAATTATACCAAGCATTGTGTATTTTGTTTACTATTTATTATACACTTTTACTGCTGTGCTGGTTATCATCAAATTGTAGGTATACAGATAATCTGTATCAAACAACATGTCAATGGCCTATGAAAACGTGGGGTTTTCTAAATGTGCCTTCCACCTTATTTCACCCCAACTTCTCAAGACAGAACCTAACCATTTATTTATGATTCTGTTTGTACTTTATACCAAAATCAGACACACAACAGGTTTTTCCCTGCCCAGGGTCTTGTTCCCACTTCCTACTCAGATACCATTGTAATGTACCTACTCAGGTATATTGTAATGATCAGACTGACATGATGGAGATTGGTCCATGGAATAATTATGAAAATACTGTTCAATCTCTGTCTCCAGGGGCTTTCTAACAGTCCCTTAAAATCTTTGCCACGTCTTTACACAGGCAGATAGTGGCAGGATGAGGGGGAATGACTTTCAACTAAAAGCAGAAAGATTTAGATTAGATGTTAGGAAGAAATTCTTCACTGAGGATGGTGAGACATTGGAAGAGGCTGCCCAGAGAAGCTGTAGATGCCCCATCCCTGGAAGTGTTCAATGTTCTCTAAGGTCCCTTCCACCCCAACCCATTCTATGATTCTATAATCTTTCCCCTCTCCAATTGGCTTCTGGAGCAAATAAAAGGTCACAGCTTCAAAAAGAATGGAAACTGGTCAGGGTGAATTCAGGCACCTTTAACACAGAACATTTAAAATTGGCTTTGCCATTAAACTATTGTTTGGCCAGGTGAGATGTGGCCTTCAGCAAAGCAGGATACACTGAAACCACTGCAATCCTCTGTGCAGCAATTGCACTTCAGAGCAATTCCAGAAATTTCAAACTTTGCTACTAGACAACAGCAGAACATAGCTCAGGTCAAAACAATCCCTAGTAGAAACCTACTGAAGGCAGCAGCCCTACCAAGCATAGATTTGACCCTCGGGATTCAGGTACAAGGTTAGAAATTGATAAGGTAATTGTCCAACATCAGAGCCTGCAGTAAAAGCAGCTGCAACAATTAAATGTTAACTTTTTATATCGAAGGACAGCAGGAAATCACCCATCAGCATCTCCTGCCCTCCAGCTGGCTCAGTATCATCACGCTCAGACTACCTTGTTATTTGGCAAATTCAGTGCACAGTGGAGAGAAAGGGCAACCAAAGATCTCAGACCTCATTTGTGAGTAGAAGGCTCTAAGCACTCAGGTTGCCTTATGGATGTGGTACTTAATAAGCTGCCCTGGAACACTGCTCCATCTGTCCTTGGTTCAACACCTATCCCCTGCACTGCTGGGAAGTCCATTAGAGCAGCACAGTTTACTGCAAGAAGGTATCTGCAGGCACTGTGGCCCCAGACACAAAAGAGCAGGAGAGACTTTAAAATAGATCCTGCTCTGCCCCGAAGTCAGTGTTAAGCGTTTTACATTGAAATGAGGAGCCAGGCTACTGGAGTTGTTCTTAGATATAATTTTTGTCCTGTGGTTTATAAAATCATAGCACAATTTAAGAGGGAAGGGTCACTTTAAAGCCATTTGGTCCAACCTCCTGCTCAAAGCAGGGCCAACCTCAACCACAGATCAGGTTGCTCAGGGCTTTGCCCAGGGGAGTCTGGAGTATCTCCAAGGATGGAGATGCTACACCTTCTTTAGGCAGTCTGCTCCAGTATTTGACCACCTAATTTTGTTTTAAACATCTAATTGAAATGTCCTTCACTGCAGCTTGTTACTGTTGCCTCTTCTCCTCCTGCTGTGCTCCTCTGAGAAGAGTCTGCCTCTGCCAGACCCCTGAGGAACTCCCAGGAACCAGTCATCAACTTCATGCCATGATCACAACTACTCAAGACTTGTACCATTTTTCACCCACCTTACAATATACTGAACCATAATCTGGAAATAACAGCCCCAATCTGCATACGAGGGTACTGTGGAAGACCTGTCAAAAGCCTTGCTTAGGTCACAGTGATTGTCACTGCTCTCTCCTTGTCTAGTCCCATGGACTTGTGTATGTCTAGGTGAATAAGTGACTCCTAAGGCAATGTTCTTCTACCATAGATACAAATTTAGTTCTCCAAACTCTGGCATTAGGAATGGAGCCAGGGAGACCTGAGAACAGACAGACCTTCCTTGGATGTAGTGCCAGGTGCTCTACTACTCATGCACTGAGAGTATGTCCTTGCATGAGAGTTTCACGGGCAAAATCTGAAATTAGTCTGGGCTTGATGAGCTCCCTGATTTCTAAGAATGCAACACCCTTCTACAGAGACAAAACCATGGTGTTTATATCAAAGGAAAGGCACTATTTACCTGCTGGCTGCTGAGGAGAAATAAACACTATGGGACACAAATCTTTCAGCAAATCATTTAAGTATGAGGCAGTTTGGTGAAAGCCCTGTATCACGTGGTCACATCCGTGCCATGGGAAATGTGGGCACTAAGGCATAAACATCCCCTATGTTTTTTATCCCTACTGTGACATTCCTTTGGCACTGCTAAGGTACAACCCCCGTGGCACTCTTGGGGAAAGCAGGGCCAAGACTCAGTGGGGGAAATCAGAACAGGAAAAAAATGCATAACAGGCTCTTTAAAACAAAGTAATTTATAGCTGTGAATGACAGGGATGAGTTTAGGTGGCCTTACCTGATCTTGCACGAGTTTTAGATGCTCCACAGTCTAACTGAAGGCTCCCCTACTCCTTTCAAGAGGAGACACCTTTTAGCTTCCAATGCTGTTTGCCACTGTGCTTCTGCACACGCATTTGTATTTATACATGCAAATGTACCCCGATTAAGCTACTCCTTTCTACAGCAGACATTCCTTCTTTGTCACTTACAAACTTGCAACTACCTAAGCATTAATTTCTGACCAATTTCTCAGTATTAAACATAACAGTTGTGCTGCCTGTATTGCTTTTGGCAACTGCCAAACTTTTCTCTGGAAACAACAGGATTTAGAGACGCAAATAATAGTCACTGGCTGCAAAGTCTTAACTGTACCTAATATTTTCTTACTTGTCTTTTTTTTTGTTGTTGTTAATTGAACACCAACAAATGACTTCTTACAGGCAGGGAGGTGATGCCGATTGCCTACTGTAAACTTTGAATCAACAAGTTGAACTGCATGCTCTGCCTCCAGCTAAATGGTGAGATTTTTCGCAAGTTTCAGCATTCCAGATGTCAATGTTTGTGTTTTGACACACATTCTGACACATGAAAGCTTAGTCACAGAAGAATAAACTTCTAAATGGCTTTAGTTATGTCATAAGCCACAAGATTTGACACTAAAAAAGTTTTTCTACTGTAAAAATAATACCAATAAAAATTGTGAGAAAGAAACTGTTGGTTGCAATACAATTCAACATTTCTTCCAAATTTTTTTAAACTTGCAAGATCTTCTCATTTGCAATGAAATTTTCATCCATCATATGCCCCTGTAAAGTGATACAATCATTATGGTTGGAAAAGACCTGCAAGATTGAGTTCAACAGTTAACCCAGCTGTGTTTACCACTAAACCACATCCCCAAGTGCCACATCCAAGCACTTTTTGAACACTCCCAGAGAGGGTGATTTCACTGCTTCTGTGGGCAGCCTATCCCAATCCCTGACCACGCTTTGAGTAAAGAAATTTTTTCCTAGTACCCCATGTTAACCTCCTCTGGTGCAACTTGAGGCCATTTCCTCTCATCCTGTCACTTCTTACCTGGGAAGAGAGACAGACCCACACCTGGCCATGACCTCCTTTTAGTAAGCTGTAGATAAGATCCCCCCTGAGCCTCCTTTTCTCCAAGATTTCAAAGTGACTTTGAAATAAGATCAGCCACACATATTAATGGGAAAAAAAAAAATCTTAATTTTTTTTAGAAGAGAAAAGTCCTTATTTCCAGTATCTTTTTCTGTATTATCTTTTTTTTTTATCCCTTCTAAAGAAAGGTATGGAGGAGCATGGGTGTCTTGCTCAGCAGTGATGACTGTGATGCAGAAAGAGAGAAAATATCCTGCACTTCAGCAGAAATACCCTGGGATGTTTCTTTGAATGCCTTTCGCACCTCTTCCATCAAATACTTTTCACCCCATTTAAAACAGTAAGCTGCCTTATACCAGGTCTTGCTCCCTGCAGACAACCAACCAGTTGCCCTGCCATCCCTCCACTCTTCCAGAAAATGACCTAGAGCTAAAAATTCTCTTGTTTTCTCAAGGAGGTGAGGAAACTTCAGACACATGGCAAGTTCATAAATACCTTTAAGCTACCTTTGAGGTGACCAGTCCTTACAAAACTTTTCTGTTATAAAAGGTAAAAGCAAAAGCTAACACCAGTTCCACACTATTGAACTACATAAATTATTTTAATCTTAATGACTGTAAATACAAACCATACACTGCCATCCCATCCTCCTCTCTATCACCACTTACTGGATGCTCTGGATGCTCTTCTTACCTTGATATATATCTCATGAGCTCTTTTCTCCTTCCCTGTCTTTTATACCAGTGTCCACTGACTGCCCCATCTTGCCAATATATTTATGGGAAATTTCAGAACATTAGATGGAATGCTATTGTTCGGAAACTTTGCTGGAGTATTTCCTTGCCACTCACCATCTCTTGCTTTTTTTGTGCATAGATCACATTTCTTGTTGGGTCAAGGCAAAAATGCACCAAGAAACACTGAGACAACTCAGCATTACTGAGTGCCATGGACCCAGATTGTGTCTGTTCACTGCTCAACTTAATGACAAACATGCCACCTGCACTTACTAAAGAAATACATTTACAAGCTTCAGTCTCTACCCACAATTTTTGCCGTGAGACTGTTTTTTCTGCCGCAGATACTCAATTGCAGCATCACTGTCATTTTCCAAAATGTAAGCTCTCAAAATGTTAGCTGCTGTTAAATTCTAAAAACGGTCTAAATAATAGCTGTGTTTGTAGAAGTTCATCTTCATTTATGGATTCTGAAAAAAGATGTGTAGGCTTACAGCTGTCTGAAGAGACAAAAAACAAAACCTTGAAACAAACAGATCTGTGGATTCTCATTAGAACACTCAGGAATGAAAAGAGTGAGATGTTGGCACATTTGAGGTCAGGGAAGGCACAAAAAGAACACCCCATGAACACAACAACTGTTCAGACTCCACAGAAGAACCCCAGTGCTGAAGAAGCTGAAAGAGTTTTAATAAGAGCAGCTAAAGACTTCCTGCACTGAGTCTGGCAATGTCTTCCTAAGCTGCAAAGACAGAAGGGCAGGCAGTTTATGCAGTGTGCACCCAAAGACTAATTCAATGCCCCGAATTCTTCCCCATTGCCTTTTCAATGACTCCAAGGGAGCTATTTTGCCAAAAGTATTATGAGAATATTTTTATTTCGATAAAATGGCTACCTTGCCAGAATTAATTCCAACAGATGTTTCAGCAATTACAAAATCACTTAACTAATTATCTCAAATACCTTTTTGGCCATCTCCACTATGATAAACACCTCAAACTAAATTATACTGAATAAACTGCAGTGGGATTGTACAAAACCTTGGCTTTGGGAGAGACAGGATGGAAGTTAGTGCTAGGTACTTAATGTCATCAGCATTATAACAATTCAGCTAAAGTATATATAATTTTGTTGCTGACCTTACATTATTATATAATTAAGGTAATTTAAGTAATTACTTGCTAAAAAGACTAATTTTGTTCATCAAGATAAAGACTCTCAAAGCACAGCAATATGAGGGAATTAGATTCCAATACAGCAATTTGGGAAGAATTAGAACCTCCAGTGAATAAAGTGAAATGGGAGTAAGCAGTGAAAGAGAAGAAAGGACAGTAAAAGTTCAGGAAACTTAGTTACTACTCTGTGTTTTGACACAGACATTTCCTGAAACTCACAAGTACTCTAAACATAGTAAAAATTTTCTTGTCACATATAAAATATCCACTGTGAGACTTGAAACTGTAAACTTAAATTTAATAAGGTGCTAAAACTCTCCCAAGCCAGACAAGCAAAAAATCTTTCCTTAGGGATGTCTATAATCAGAGTGACTCTGTGACTCTACTGAAGACAATTTTGTCTTTCCCCTCCAAAATAAGACTATCCTAGAAGATCCCAACAAATTAACTCTTTAATTGAGTACACGGAGCATGCAGCAACCTCAGTTATTTCAAGCCATACCCTCATCCATAAAAATATCCCACCCAGTTCCTGCACAACAATCTAACTGAAAACCGCAGAAGAAATTTTTTCCTCTGAAGAAATATCTTATTATAAATGATGATATAAATGGCACACTGGTGTCTTTTGCAAAGTTACCAAGAGTTAAGAGGATGTCAAAAGAATGCTACATTTGAGAAACTTCAAGTGAGGTTTTTTGGATTACTGTCAATTCACTATCTCTTTTAGAGGTGACGACCTCCTTGTTTACCTGTGTTCAGACTCTTCTCAAACTTTTTTCTGTCTCTAAACTTTGTAAAAAAAAAATCCCGTAACAGAAAATAATTTATCCAGCTTTAAACTTTGCTTGTGATTTAACCTTCATGCTATTTTGAACTGGATGATGACAGGTACCTGCTTTTATGACCAGAGGAAGATTCTGTTACAAGTAATCAATATTTCGTTTGTTTAATAACTAAGGGATTGTTTGAGTATATAACTGAGGAGTTAAATATTTGACAGGGCTATGAAACATGGTAATTAAAGTTTTAAGTTACACGAATCCTACAGAAGGATTTAATAGAAGCAGCTACACTTTCGACTATTTTAGTACTTCAAGCAAGTGTGTCATGCTAATAATATAAAGTTTCAAAGTACTTTATCTATAAAGTCAGGAGACTTTGATATATACAATCTATATTTTTAATGCAAGTGAGAGAACTTTCAAGCACTCTTAAGAACATCAAGCTTAAGAATTTATAGGACTGCAATGATATTGCAAAGGATATAGTTTTTCAAAACAAAATTTCAAAGGCATTACAGAACCTGGTGAATTAGGAATGGAAACTACTGCCCAATTCAAATACATCACTGCAAGCAGAGAAACTCACCACTGATCATATATTTAAGATAGAAGAGGCAAAAGGAGAATCCCAAACAGCCCCCAAAGTATCCAACTGCCTTTTTGAAAACAAGCTGCCACCTGTATTCAGAAATGAAGAAATGACAGCAGTTGTAGAATTTTACCTGTAATTGACACTGGTTTTAGTTGAGCATTAAAAAAAAACTTGAGGTTTTCCTAAAGGCTTCTTGTGTCAACCCCCAAACTGCCAATGTGAGCCAAGAAGGGTAAGACAGAGTTTATGTGGGATCTAACTTGAATGTAAGATGCTTAATTTTCATTAAACTTTCTGGCTAAAGTAATTCTTTAAACAAACTGGAGGTTAAATGATACTAAGGTCTTAAGTGAAAACTTTCAGAGCTGCTTCATCAAGTCATAGAATTAAAGCTCTCTTCTCATTACAAAGCTTCCTGGGATTTATTTTGTTTTCTCACAAACATTTTCAGCTTTGCTGGTCAGAAAAAAGACCTTTTTAAATAGACATGTCACTAGAACTAGCTGGATTATCTATGATAATTATCTGTGCTCCATTTTATGATTTAATACCACTTTCCTCCACAATAAATGTAGGTATGATTTGCATGGGTGAAGCAGTTTGCATCTTTCCCACGGAATAACGGAACAAATGAGGAGTTTTATTGCTTATTTTTTGACACTTTTTTAATATGAAGAAAGCAAAAAAAACCAATTCAGATTTGTGATTAATAACTTTGTTTGCTTACTTCTGTCAGGTTTTCCTCCAGGGCATAGTAAGAATCTTTACAGTATGACACTAAAAGGACTGTCATGTCCCTGAAATTGCATCGCATAAACAATTACATGTAATTCAGCTCATGGCTTCCTCAGAGGCTTCCTCAAAGGCTACATTATTTGGTTTCTGACTCTAAAATATCTTCTCTGTTATATCTACCAACACTAAAAATGATAAGAGGAGACTTTATCAAAGCACAGTGCTACCTTACAGTGGGGAAGCCTTTTAAATCTCTAACACAGGGGACAAAGACTAAAGGGATCCAGTTGTTGGGAGCTGTAGAAGGGTACATTCAGAGGGGAAATGAGGTGAAAGTTTTGACATTAGTTAACCACTGGAACACACTGTCAAGGAATAAAGAGGATTGTCCATCATGAACTTGACAAAGAATGAAGGATATTTTCAAGCCATGTTCTTTTTCCATGATTAAGTATGGGATTTGTTCCAGGATCACTGGATCAAACTCTTATCACCTTTCAGGAGGTAATCACAGGCATTATCTCAGGCCCCAAACTTTACAAATATACGGTGGAACTAAATTTCTTATATCTTGGCTGAACTGGTTATGAGGAAATAAAATGTGTCACAGGCTACAGAGACAGTCAGTGGTAAAAGGAAAACAACAGACTACTGACAAACACCATTGCCTGGCTTGGAAAGGGATCATCTCCAAGTGCTTTTTATTTGAAAAAATGGTGGGTAAGCTTGGCTTTGGGATAATAAAATACAGTGGACAGTTGTGATAGGTCTGAGGAGTAAAAAGTCTGGAGAGCTGTATTAAAGCAAAGGAATACTGAGGGATGAACTTCTGATGTGGAAATAGTACCTTTTCCTTTGACCACCAAATAATTTTTAGCAATTTTAACATCTATGTGAAACAGAACTTAGATTATTTTCCATAAGCCAGAGAAGAAAATGTATTTGTTTTTATTGTATTCATGTGAAGTAGTGTTGCTCAAATATTTCTTTGTGCATCAATGTCATCACCTAAAGAACATACAAAGATCCTGTCTGAAAGATTCAGTCCTTTCATGCATGACTGAAAAATTGAAGTGGTTTGAGGAGTACAGCCAGGTCTTATGGCTCTGAGTTCCATGTCAGCCATCTACAAATACTTGTGTCTGAGCAAATGATAGGCAGCATTAAAGAGAAAATGAAAAAAAATTGTGTAAAACTCATGTAGTTCAGGTTTTCAATGTGAGCATTAATGTGCTCATCATTCTTCAGAATTGAGCCACTTCTCAAGGAAGTCCAAAAATAAAATATAGTAAGCAGGATGAAATATTTTCAGTCATGAAATATTTCCATTGCATCTTACAACCTGGGAATCCACTGGATGAAAAATGCATTTCCAGGAGTAAAATAAAATAATATGACAATGTGAGAAAATGATTGTTGGAAAGTGTTTACTCCCATCCCTGAGCATGTAGGCTCTGCTGTCCTTGGTGGGATAAATCTGCCAACCACTCTAACAAGTAAAGTGAACAAAAGGTGTATCATATCCACCAGTGTGAAGAAACTGTCTTCACGACACACAGCCAGAATGTCTGCTGATGCTGATTTTTTCAGCTAATTCTGTGTTCTCCAACTGACCCACAACTTCTTTATTTCTGGAACTGTTAGTATCCTCTTTACAGCTTTAAGGCTATTTCCTGAAATTGTCCTTTTTATAATATTAGTCTAGGAAGACTGGCATGAAATAAAACCCTGACAAGAAATCAAAGAGTAAGTTATTTTCTAAAGGAGTTTCCCTGGAGAATCAGGTCAAAAGCCTACTTCCAGCCTTGAAAACTTGGAAGACATGAAAGCAAGCTTTGTTTTAGAAGCTCAGATGTCTACACACAAAGATGATAATTGTTTTCTCTTTTTTTCTGTTTATTGCTTTTGAAAAAATTCAGTTCGAGACCTGGGATGCATCAAAGGAGAAAATGTGTATTTGGATGAGCTTTGTTTGATGACAGGAGCTTTTCCTTGTTAAGTCATCAAAACAGCCCGGAGTGAGAAGGGAGCAGAAGCTCTTCTGGAAAAAGAGTACCAAGCATCACTGAGGACAATCACAGGCACAGAAACTCAACAGCTTTTATGTTGTCTCCTTTTATGTGTGCACAATTAGGGACCTGGATGTCACATGTGTGACAAGCCAAGGTGTCTAATCCAAAACTCATCAAGTCAATATAAACATGCCCTTTGACTTCAAATGATCTTGGGATAAGCCCTCAAGGATTTTATGAGCCAGAGTTTTTCTGACATAATTTGGATAATCTTCCAGGTGAGGGCGGTGGAGGGTTGTTTCAAAGCAGACCTGAGTTCTGTGTATTGGTTGTGACTTTGATCAGTTGGGGATGGCTTTTCTTGCATTCTTCATTGCAGTGCAAAGTCCTATATGGGAATAGCAGCATGTACTCCCCTAACAAAATTTTTGTTGCAACATTCTAGAGCACTGATAATGTGTTTCTATGTTACAACACACTTTTATGGCTTTTGTTCCATTACGGCCTAGGGATATTGCCTATGGAGTAAACAGGGACATGCTGCCTATGACTTCACTGACAATATACAAAAGGATTGGGCTGTTCTGCTGATTTGCCTTAGTCTTATGTGCCTTGTGCTTTAAACAAAACAAACAAAAACAAACAAAAAAAAGTAACTCAATAACCCAAACCACTAACTCACAGTTGCACTAGAACATTTCTTTCTGTTGCATTCAAACCTAAGCCAGCTCAGCCTGTACCAGTCCATTTCAGGGACACGTAATGAAAATGCAGCAGTGTCCTCTGGGACTGTGCAGGCAGAAGGTCCAGGCTGGAGGTGTTCCTTCCCTGTGAAGCCTTCATAGGCATGGTGTCACAGAGCTTTATTTTTCACTCAAAGTTCTTATTTTTATTTTTTGATTTTGTTTTTGCTTTTGAGAGATAATCTCCGTTATCACATTAATTCCTGTTCAACGCTTTTTAATGCATGTATTATTTATCTTCAGAAGATCCTTTATGCTCTTGTGTGAATTCCAATTGTTATGGCACATTTTAATTTCCTTTAAGGCCCTTGGCCACTCTTACTGTTGGAGTATGGCTGGTTCCACTTAACAGGAGCTTTGTTATGCAGATACATGAAGCTTCTGTGCCCCACCTTTGAACTTCTGAATAAACAACACCATTCCATCTGATATATATCTTATACAGTCAAATACAAAAGAGATGACAGAGCCTAAAGCACAGGCAAAGTCATGCTTAACTCTAGCATGTACAACAAACAAAAGAATTTAATTTGGAATAGGTGTCAAGCAATTTAATTTTCAATTTATTTTCCTTTTGTCCAGTTTGGATGCTTATCTGTTTTGGTGGTGACATACATACATCTATCACATGGCCACATATTTGGCCCAGATAAATCTTGTTATATCCAAAAACCTTCATCAGAGGCACATTATAAATAAAATTCCATAGCAAAGCAAGATGCTTCTCAAACTTAAGTCAGCCTCAGAGGATTTGATCTCAAGACTGCTTCTGATGAATACTGATGTCTGAACATTAGATATTCAAGCAAATGGTACTGTTTGACAATACTAGTAGAAATTTCAAGTGTTTTCTCCTGTATAATTTCTTTTTCCACAGTTTATCATATCAAAACAGTTTAAAGAGAGAAAACAGCCACGACTTTTCCATTTAACCAAAGCCTTGTTTTCTCTCATTTATTTGTTGCCTCTAATCATGGCACAATAAAGTCAAGTATTTGGGTAAAGGCCCTTCCTTTCATTGCGTGTAACATCATTAGAGACTGTATGATTTGGATTTCCATATCTGAATAGAAATAATTAGAAAATATGATTTACACTTTTCTCTTTTTTTGTCTGGGAAAGCTGTTGGGATAAATACTCCCTTGCTCTGTGTGTGATGAGAAAAATTAAATTGGGTAAAGGGCTCAAAGGCAGTCTAGAAAGCTGTATCCATACCTCCATTTAGCTCCAATCCCCCTGCCATGGGCAGGCACACTTTCCACTAGACCACGTTGCTCAAAGTTCCATCCAACCTGGCCTTGAATGCTCCTAGGGATGGGGCAGCCACAGCTCCTCTGGGCACTGCCCTATGGACAGTGGTGCACCAGAATAAACAGGGTTGTATTCACTCAGATTTTAGAAGTTACATGATTTGAAACACAAAGCTTTTACAGCCATGTGCCTGCCTATGCATGAGGAACCAGTCAGAAGGCAGATGTAATCCTGTGCAGCACCTACTCCTTATCTAAATGTGTGCATGTTTGGAGCCTACATTAATGTTCTCCACATTGACATATAAAATATTTTCATAGGTGCCCCAAACCAAAAAACTGAATATACACACTTAGTTGCCCAGCGGAGGCCAAATTTAATTCAGTGTGTTCTTTGTGATCTTTGACTACCACAGTCACCTTGCACCAGAGCAGAACAAGAAAAAAAAATACCATGCCTCAAGTTCCTAAGATTTCATCAGAAGGAAAAAGATCACAGCACTACTGAGGGCAACTTAAGTGTCAAAGTCAGGTAGAAAAGATCGCTCTTTGGGAGCCTTCAAAGCAACTGTTTCTCCCCAGTGGCTTTATAAGGAATTTATGCACTTACTTTACAGGGGATATCTTCACCAGAACATAAAATTTAGGTGCAAATTAGGCATCTACATTCCTTCATATGGTGTGTTGTTACTGGCTTGGCATAGATATTTGCAAGAGATTGAATAAAACAGCCTGAAGGATGGACAAAGTACACGCATATAAAAATATACAGATAATGAATGTTACAGCTATATGCACAGACTCCTAAGACAAAAGTGACTGCAGCACAAATGCTCACAGCAGCCAGAAATAGGAACACTCAGATTTGGAGTCAGGCTGGACGTATCTCTCTGCATCCTGCACATGGGGGTGGGGGACACCAAAGCCCTTCACAACACTATCTGATATTTGTTAAGTCCAGATAAAAGAAAGGGTTTGAAGTTTGGGATTCTGCCCTGCTCCCTCATGCTCAAGCCCAGTGCTGCTGATTTTATAAGATATCCAAAGACAGATAATGGAGAAAGAAGGGATAAACTTGCCTCAAGGCTACTGAAATGTTCTTGGTAATAGGTTAAAAATGTGAAGCATTTAAAGTGTCTGATGTTCCTTTTGATATTCTCCAGGCAATTTCCTAAATCAGCTTCAAATTTTAGTCATTTTCGGCTTTAAAACAAGCAGCGACACAAATGATTAAAAGAAACAACAACAAAAAATTAACACACACCCAGATGGTAACTATTATCTGAGCCAGAAAATAGAGACAAATACATCCACTTAGGGCAAACTAACATATTGTATTATATCACTATGATGTACTGTAATGGGATATGATTTACATTAAAACTTGTGAATTAGAGATTTAACTTATGGCCTTTCTCCACAAATTACAACAACAAACAAGAGCAGGAAAATCAGCTCTAATAACAGCATGCATCCCATCACAATTTGCTGGATTATTTCTAGACCAAAGCCATGAATAAAATATTCAAAAGTGCAATCTTGTAACAGTATTCCATAAATGTGATTGAAGTGAAAATCCTGATTCCCTTCAATTAAGGTTTTATGGCAATCTTCCCAAGAATTGGGGGGTTTTAGGTGAGAATTTGACTGCAAAACACTCCAGAAGAGTTAGGCAGATGGTGTGACCATGGCTTATTATGTTAAATGTAAAGGTCTCAGCTGTGCTCGCTCCATCTGTTTGCTCATCCACCTCTTGTCTTGTATCATAACCTCACAAGATACTGATTTTAGGGACTATCTTCAAGCTCTGTGGGCTAAAACCCCCAGCACAAAAAGAGACAGTACTTTGGTCTTCTCTTTGTTAATGCAACTGAGCTAAACAGATAAACAACCTGACAGGGATGAGTTTGTCCTATTTATTCTCTGTAGCAAATTGTACTTCTAATTGCATAAGGTTCTCCTCTGGTTTGTGATGTGGTGCACCTCTTAAGCACTGCAAAGTCCCCCTCTGAGACAGCTGCATTTTGTGATGGATACTACACAAACATACACATAAACACAACACATTTCAGTTCTCTAATTTATGTAACTGCTTCCTACAAAGATCCTAAGACTGAAAGTTACTCTGAGAGGGAGAATGACATGGTAAGTGGATTCCAATGATTTGAGGTTTTTTCTCCCTAAATGACTTGTCAGAGCCAAGCTCATCTGTATGCACCAATATTCTCTAAATAATAAAAAAAGGGGATAATGTTTCCTCTCCTGACGGATGTGCACTCAACTTTATCCACACCGCGCTTTAGCAGCTCTGCTAGAATGTAAAACAGCAACATAATATCCTGCTTAAATTTACTGGAAATAGTCACTGAGATCATGGAAAGCAACTTCTCCCTGCTGAATGTGTGCCTGCCTGAAAGCTTAAGACTGGGAGGGGAATGATGAGTAGCCATCTCAGTTAAAACAGTTCTATTCCTTCCTGATCTGTTGCAAAGAGGGGGGGGGGAAAGGAAAGAAGATATTTGAGCGATAATTGGGAAGGAATTACAACTGCAGCACCTCCAGCAGTACTTGAACCAATGTTACTCTAGCTCCTTGGGTACCAGTGTGATGCTGGATCCTCAGCCACATGGTGAGCCACAGATGACATTAATCCTGCTGCCCCTCCCCTGGTTTTGTTACAAGCTGCTGTGATTAAGGCTTGGATGGTGTCCTGACTTGTACCACAGTCACAGCTCTGTTTACAGCACCCACTGACCTTTGCTTACTGACTGTAGAAACATGAATGCTGTATCTTTAAATGTTAGCCCTTCAAAATAAGGGGGAAAAAAAAAAAAAAAGGGAAAAGTAAAAAAGGAGTGATATAGCTGCTTGTGTCTCCTTGGCTTTGGGAGAGATTCTCCCAACAGTAAGTCATTCCTGAAATGAAGATGGTAAGAAGAAAGATGTGCAAGGAAGGGTGAACAAAACCCCATTTGGGATGGGTGTATCAGATAGCCAGGCTGGTGGGACTGCTCTGCTTGGGGAAACAGCTAAGATAGCTTTCATTTCTTTGAAATTTGTGCTCACTGCCAAAGGAAAATAAAGGAAACAACAATGAAACAGAGATAATAGTATTATGAGAACTATGCCAGCAATGAAATGACAGAGGAAGCAGTAACAGGAAGCAGAATACGTCAAGGAGAGGTGGCAGATCATGTCACTGTGGTTTATTCTGTGGCAAAGGAGAGATCAAGTTTTGCAATGCTCAGGGTCAGGCTGTAATGAGGTAGGAAGCAAAGCCACAGAAGTGACTCACAAGCAGGAGGTTACACTCTCCTGTGAAAACTGGAACTTCTCACAAATATTGTAGTGCCAAATCCATATTTAGCAATTACCCTGCAGACTGATTTCTCCCTCATTTGCAATTGCCTAATATGCTTTTAGTAAATGCAGCTATCCACGAGTTAAAATACAGAAGGCAGAGATTTTTCTTGCTACCATTTTTAGCTTTTTGTCCTTTTTGGATGAAATGAATCATAATGTTTACTACAGTCTTTCATTTTAGTCCCCTGTCTTATACTCCAGCTGGAAGTGGGTAGGATAACCAGCACTCTTGCCCAGTTAACTTGCAGTTGGTGTTAAGAGAGGACATAACACCTGAAACAAGATGGGAAACATACGTAGGAAGGCATAGAGACATGCCATGGGGATTGCTCCTTTGCTGTTATGCTCAGAGGGACAAACTACTGCTTAGCAGGGTGATGGGGACCCACCAGCTCTGCTGCTGTGGCTCCTGCCAGCCCCAGCCTGAATGTGGACTGCCAGCCTCCCCACAGCATCAACCCTACTCCTGCTAAAAGGAATTAAAAGGACAAAACTCAGGTAACATTTGGCTCTCAACCAGTTTCAATGGCAAGCTTGTGCCTTTCCCTTACAAAATCAGCAAGATGTGTCAGGAGAGCAAGGATTGCTGTGTCGTAACCAAGCTTTGTCACAGAGCTGAACTGCCAGTTATGCCTGTGGAGGAAGCATGAGTGCCAAAGAGCTAAAGAAAAGCAAAAAGAAAGCAAAAAGATATGAAAGAGTAATGGTAACATGATTTAAAAATATCTCATGTAACTGAGAAGAGCAAGCAGGATTTAATGCATGCTACTCTTGTTGGTGCTGTATAAATGTCTTGTTCTGTTCCATTCTGGTGCTCTTCCAGGGTCAAGTATATTCAGTGTCCTTTATAATCAAGCTGTCAATATACAGTCTTGATGCTATACATTGATTTTGTGCCACAAGAAAGAGGAAGTTATCCTTTTTTGTTCAGCACTGTCGCAGGGACTTAATATTTCTTAGCCCACAGTATCCAATATCACCACCAGGACCAGGGTATCTGCCTGGCCTCACACATTTTACCTGCAGTTTTTACGCATGTAAGTTCTTTACAAACATGTCGATGATGTAATGTAGCAATTTATTTAGAAGCAATGGGAAACTGTGAGGTTCCAGTTTGTACCAATAAACTGGTTATACAAACTTCTGCGAACTATAGGGAAAGGGACAAGAAAACGGCCCCGTAATCCTTTTAAGGAAGATACAAAAATGTAGCACTTAAATAAAAAACTGCATAGAATAAATGAGAGTAACAATAATATTTAGCACTTACATGGTTCTGTCTATCTAAATTACACCAAAACTTCTCAAGAGATCAGATTGAGCCTCAGAGAGGCTACGTGGAAGAATTGTATGACTTGCCAAACCCAGTTTATAACACAGCCAAGAAAATTTGCACTTTCAGTCCCATTTCTTAAGCAGGTTGTTTTCTTGCCAATTTCCCCATGTCTTTTTATCAATGAGCAGAGATGATACAAAGGCTCTCCCACCTGAACTCCCAACTACCTAAAGTGCAAATGAAAGTCCATAATGCTTTTTCTATTTAAATGTTAGACAAAGCAGATGTTGCCAAAGCGGTTCTACAAGCACAAAAATTCCATTGTAATTGTCAGGTGTATTTCTTTATTCTATTTGTCAAGAAATAGGTTACAAGTTAAGGAAGATGAATTCAACAGGAATGGAGGTGCAGGGCTGAGCTTGCACAGAGCCAACACTCTCCCATTACAAGTTGATATTGAAACGAGCCCAGCCTTCAAGATGTTATCTGAAAAAGGAACAAGTAGCAAGCTTGAAGGAGCTCAATCAGAAACCTCAAAGGTGGTACCCACAAACACTGCCTGACCCTGGGGTACATATCTCATTATCACAGAATCATACAATGGTTTGGGTTGGAAGGAACTTTACAGATCATCTATTCCAACACTCCTGCCATGGGCAGGGACACCTTCCACTGGACCAGGTTGCTCAAAGCCTCAGCCAGCCTAGCCTTAAATATCTACAGGGATGGGAAGTCCACAACCTCCCTGGGAAACCTGTGCCATTACCTTATACCCTTAAAGAGCTTCTTCCTTATATCTAATCTAAACCTGCCTTCCTACAGCTGAAAGCCATTTCCAATGTCCTTTCACCAGAAGTTTTTAAAATTCTCCTGAGAAGACAATTCAAAACCTTGCCAAGGAGCCCAATTCAGTGCTTAGCTGTACTTGTCACCAGACTTTCCTACGAGCTGACTTAAAGCTCCTATTTCAGTATCACTTCCCAGCCAGTGAACCCCCTTTTTATATTTGTGCATTTCAGTGTTTTTTTTTTTTCCCTTCCTACTTCCACATCTACATACAGAATTGCCTTGCACTGATAAACCAAACAATCAACAGAAAGTCACCTCTGTATTCTCCAGGCCTTCCTTTCCTCCCCATGAGGTGATTATCCACACCTGAATGCCTGTGAGACAAGCAGGGGATAGCCTTGGCAGGGGCCAGGCCATGTTTTGGGGTTATCTCAGCTTGACCACTCTTCCTTGGTTTACTTGAGAAGAGGTTACATGTGGCCATATTACAGACCTTATATCCCAACATACCACCTTCACCATTTCCTTCTCACCTGTCAGATGGTGGGTGCCCAACACCCTGCCACATGCAAGCAAAATTATTGGTCTTTTACTTTGTCAATAAACTCCAACGATGTATCTTTAAGTTACTCTCAGTGAAAGGCTTCTTACTCCACTACTTTTTTTTTTTT
>WEKY01058975.1:30508-134045 GCA_013390045.1 Picathartes gymnocephalus | reverse complement strand
TTTTTTTTTTTTTGCTGACTTGAAAGCCTTTAAGTTGCCATCACCAATTCCTTAGGGAGCTGGCTGACTGGCTGACTCAGTCTTCTTCGAACAGGATCCTGTAGGTATCTGGATATTTGTCATAGGTGGTTCCCATTCCCAAAGTAGACAGAGAAACTCTTTGAACAAGATCCACAGAAGAGTAAGATCCATCTGTCTGAATAAGATCCAGCTGAACTGTTTCCAGTGATTACAAGATATTTCAGAGACATTTAGTGGCCAGTCTCACTTGGCTTACAGATGAACTTTGAGGTCTACTTTTTAAACAGGCAGAGTTCAGATGATGGATTTTTAGCATTTTCACTAATTATGAGAACTAGCATAAAAAAGAAAAGTTGGGAATACATGTGTATGTATTTCATAAAACAAGACCACACAGTGGTAGCCTGGGATGTGTGACTTCTTGAACTACCAACTATTGACATGCAAGATGAGCTGCTTCTCCCTGGGGTTGTTCTGTTCAGAGCAGGAAGATGTTGGTCCCCAGGTGCCAAGTTACCCATCCCATCCTCTCTGAGCACATTTCTCCTGCACCTTTTTGGCCCAAGCTGCAGTTTTCATCACCTTTACATTAGGCATCACCGATTGCGAGTGATCAGCATGCATGCTGCGTGGCACATTAAAACTACTTTTTAATGTCTCACTATTAAACTTGCTTTCAATATCAAACAAAACATTAAAGATCCATTATTTCTCCATACCAGCTAAAGACTTTTTAATGAGATTAATTACAAGAGAAGAAGAATGTATTTTTCAAATCAGTTTAACAACACATCTAATGTTTAGTAACTTTAAATATCATCTATTAGATCTGATGTTATTTGAAAAATGCCTGAGAATATTTATAGTATTTCAGGTTGTGAAACTAAACACACCCTAAACCTGCCAAAAATAAACCTGCCCATTTTTTTACATGCTTATTAGAGCTCTACATCTTCCATGAGTCTTTAAGACTGGAAAATAATTTTATTTTGCAGAAACATATAAATAAAATGTCCACCCTGATCTATACATAAAATCTGAGATAAAGGAGAAGTTATCAGCATTAACCCCTCTTGTTCTGCTCACAGAAAAAGACTGTTTTAAAATGGCTTTGTAGGATGATGGCTCTGTCACAATGGTGACAGGCTTTCTGCATAAATGACCAAATAGCAGTTGAGGGGCTGTGAAGAAAAAAATCCATGTGAAGAGTGAAATCTAGAAACATCATATGCTAACAGCAAGGAAAGAGTATTTATGAATTTATTTTTTAATCTCATTTTAGGCAGGGAGAAAAGATACAGGAGAGCAAGCACAGGGGAAATGATGCTTCACTCGCTCACTGGATCTCCTTGAGGATACCACAGACTTGTCTGAAAAAGAACAGCAGAGCTCACCTATTTGGATTTCTAACCTCCCCTCACCTTTCTTTCTTGCTAAAGGTTAATGACTAAGTTAAAAGGAAAATTGACATACTTCTATAAAAGCCTAAAGTCAAAAATAAAGGGCAGTCTCAAGTGAACCACAGAAGCACAGAATGGTTTGGGCTGGAAAGAAGGGACCTTCAAGATCATCTCGTTCCAATCTCTCTGTCATGAGCAGGGACGCCTTCCACCATCCCAGGTTGCTAAAAGGCACACCCAGTTTGGCCTTGGACACTTCCAGGGATGGGGCATCCACAGCTTCTCTGGGTAACCTGTGTCAGGGCCTCACCACCCTCATAGTGAAGAATTTCTTTCCAATATCCAATCTAAACGTACACTCATTCAGCTTAAGGCCATGCCCCTTTGTCCTATCACTACATCCTTGTAAAAAGTCCCTCTCCAGCTTTCCTTTAGGTACCTTCAGGTACTGGAAGATGCTCTAAGGTTCCCTGGAGCCTTTTCCTCTCTAGGCTGAACAAACCCATCTCTCTCAGCCTGTCTCCACAGCAGAAGTGCTCCAGCCCTTGGACCATCTTTGTGACCTCCTCTGGACTCACTCCAACATATTTTACATTCATTCTCCACTCAGCCTAAATCTGTGCTTAGGACTGCCCTGATGTATGTGCAGGGTACATTTCCAGACAGGAAAAGCTGCTGCAGAACAGCAAAAGCACCAAGACTTATTTTTACTGCTATTTTTATTATCAGAACAATCTGTATCTGCATGAAGAGTTCTACCTTTGCCAGAGATGATAAATGAGAGAAAAGGAAATTATTAATGTTTAAGGACTAGAATAAATCAAACATCTGAGCACAGGGAACTTCATGCAAAGCAGCAGAAGACTCTGCTACAGTTCCTGGGAAAAAAAGATCTAAGGAAAGTAGCCTGCTTCCTACATGCCCAACTAACTGAAAATATGGCTAACCTGTTCTCATCAAGATACACAGCTGAAATGCAAGTTGTATGAGGAAGATGAATGGCAATGGTTAAGTGCAGTAAGAAGATGGAAACCCCCAGTTTGGATTCATCCATATAATCAACTGGGCCCCTGTCCTTGAACATGAAAGAACAGCACAGCTCTTTGTGGGGGGGCTTGGCTTCAGACCTTGTGCCAAAGCCAGATGTGATGGGTCCACTGGGTTCCCTGGTACCAAACCTGAGCCATGAAAATGTATTTCTCAGCACGTGCAAGTACTTTTTTGTACGTATTTCAGAAAAAAACCCCCTGCATTCAGGACACTTTTAACGGATCTTTGGTATTAGCCAGTGGGGAAAAAAACCCCACCAACCAAACATGTCTCCTCACAGCTTCACAGTTCCACAGCCGAGGTTTTCAAGCAAAATGAAAAAGATCAACAACAACCATCGTTCGTTCTACCCTTTTCCAAATCAAAACTTGCAATCAAATCACAAGAACTGGCAAACTTGAAGATATTTACAACATTATGAATTACACTCTGTCTCAGAGACTTGAATACCTGGGAGAAGCATGTATTCCACAGCCTAAGGACGTGGCAAGTGACCTTACTTTGAGAGAAAGGACAGTGCCACAGTTGATTGGTCCCTAAATTAAAATCCAGTCCAGAAAATATATTTTTCTAATGTCCATCTGATTCTGAAAAAAATCTATCAGTCTGCCAAACCAAGGGCTTCAAGATTATTAAAATGCCAACTACAATTTATGCCCAAGATACCTTGCTGGCCTTCTCTCATGTCACATACTTTTCCAAGGCTCTCTGTCACCTGTCCTTTGGGGCCTCCCAGTTTATTCTGATTTAGGGCAGGTCTTCTCACTCCAAGGACTCTGATGGCAGGGCCCCATCCTTGACCACATTTCCCAGCTTCTTGCTGCTTTCTTCTTCAAGAATTCAGCACAACGCCAAGCCAGGTAGGCTATTCCTGCCTGTTTTAGTTTTCTTTCTTCCTTAATGCCTGACAACTCTGTTCTGGGGAGCTGCAAGAACATCTGCTACAAGAGCAGATTTGTATTAATTTCTACTTATTGCTGTATGATGCCACATATATGTACAGCATGTTTTATGTGTTTGGTGCACAGAAGAGTTGATGTGAAATGGGAGAGATTAAAGGAAAACAGCTTCAGCATAGTCCTCTTGAGAGGTGGGAAACAGGCTCAGTTCTTGCCATAGCCCAGCTCCAAGGTGGATGCAAATCAAACCCTCCACTTTCCAGGAAAAAGTCCGAACTCTCACGTGGCTGCAATTCACTTTGTGGAGTCTGTTGGATGGAAATATCTGCACGATTCATCAGGAGAGAGAATATGAAGGTGTGAGTAATGTCACGGTGGGGACATCTCCGTTGCTGAGCTCCCAGACCCGTGGCAGGGGCAGGAGGAGGAGCAGAGTTGGTACACAAGGCTGGCTGCTCACAGGGGGATGGATCCAGGCTGTACCAGGCAGGAAAGGGATGGCAGCCCTGGTCAGTGCCACCCTGGGTGCAGAATTGAACTGCTGAGTTACCAGGTGGAAGCGCAGCTATGCACTTCTCCCGCTCTGTGAAGTCTGTCTTTCTCTCCCCCACTTTTATTAAAATGACTAAGCCTTTTCTTGAGTGTGTTGGACTCCCTTGTTTGACAGTAAAATCTCATTCTCCTTGTACTTTCTTTTTCCTCTTCCTTATCACTGTCTACAACTTCCTGAAAGGTGGCTGTGGTCAGGTGGGGGTTGGTCTCTTTCTCCAGGCAGCAACTGACAGAACCAGAGGACACAGTCTCAAACTGCACCAAGGGAAATTTAGGTTGGATATTAGGAAAAAGTTCTTCACTGAAGGATAATAACATACTGGAATAATCTGCCTGGGGAAGTGGCTGGGTCACCATCCCTGGATGTGTTTAAAGACAGACTGGATGTGGCACTCAGTGCCATGGTCTAATTGAGGTGCTGGGGCATCGGTTGGACTTGATGATCTTAGAGGTCTCTTCCAACCTAGTCTTTCTGTGATTCTGTTATTCATTTTGCAGCTCTTGTGCTGATCAGAAGAAATAGACCTGGTGCTGTTTAGTCATCTAGGAGAATTTAACTGGTGTTGGTGATGATATTTTTCAATCTGGCAGTCTACCAGATGGATCAATTATTTGCCAAGCCCTAATTTTAAAGCCATCCACTGTACAAACTGCAGGTCAGGATAGTAAGGGTTTGTTTTGCAGTCAGCTTCTGGGCAAGAGCGGGATTCTTCAATATTACAATACTCTGGTGGCTCTTGAGCAGAGAAGCAGCTGTGATGTGCAGACACACTCATGAGCACAAACAAACCCAAAACTCTCAGGTGGTGTTGTTGGTTGGTCACCTCACAGATGAGTTGCTGTTATAAGTAGGCAATATCCCTGGGAGACAGCAATTTTTCATGTATTTAAATATCCTGCTTGTTCAAGAACAGCAGGGACAACAGGCAGAAAAGCAGGATGGTGAAATAGGCCTGTGGGCACCTCTAGCAACACAGTGCTGCTACTGTAAATTTACAACATCCCTTCTTTCAAGCTCCCTCAGAGCCCTGTTTGCTTCCACACACACCTGCCCTGAAAATGCCAACACTGTTGTATCAAAACCAGCAGACTCAGGGACAAAGCAGGACTGTTTGGTTCCACTGCAGCTCACACTCTTCTGGTACTGCCTTGACGATTTCCACAATACTGCTCATTTAATTGCAACAGCTACCTAAAATACCCCATTTTGCTTTATTTTACTCCCATTGGGCAAAAAGGCCCAGGATGTTTCATGCAACTCAGCCAGTGGAAAAGAAACAGCAGGGATCCAGGCAGGAGGGGAAGAGGAAGCAAGCAGCAGGTGACTAAAGTGCCACCTTGCTGCTCAGTGTCCTGCTACTGCCAGAGGTGAGCACGGCAAGAAGGCTGGAAGGAAACAGGCACATGGTGCTTACTCAGTTTAGCCCTGTTTGGCCCAGCTCTGTGTCAGAGAATGACAAGTCCTTTCCTTATGGGGATGGTGTAAGATCTCCCACATCCATGGTGGTTTCTGCTCACATGAAGTGCATCAGCTTTCTTTTTGCTCCTCACCTCACCCTCCATCTCACCCAGCCTCCAGGCTTAGAAAAAGAAAGTGGCATTAGACACAAGAGTGTCTTCTTCATCGGAAGAAATTACAGCCTCTCCAGGAAGAATCTCCACAGGGAATCTGTAGTTGATTTTTAGCCTAATTTTGTCCAAGGTGAGCTCTCACACACTGAAGAATGCAATTGCAAAAGCTTAATGGAAGCACAGCAAAAACATAATTTAAAATGCGGGGAAGAAAGCAAGAAGAGACAGTCCTCAACTTTGAAAAGTTTGGGGTTATTTTGCAATTTTACTATAGGATGCAGCAGACAAATCTGGTACTATTATTTATTGAGAAGTGTCCCATGTGCACAGTAGGGCTTTGCAAACAAATGAGACAGTGTCTGCTCCAAGCCGAGACACAAACAGTTTGACATCTGAATACACCAGAGACAAGCTCTCTGTGAAGTGGTGTGGATATTTTCAGAGATCATTGCTGGAAGTCTTAAGGGAAACTGGGTGTTTGCAGGCAGAAGGCGTTTTGTAGAGAGAGGCATTTCTTACTGAATACATAATGCAAAGGAGTTTCAATAGTAAACAGGATAGAAAATGGGCAGGTAGCAGACAGATTTGGGGAAAAATGAAAAATATGAGTATGAAATTGTTAACAGAGGGAGGTTAGGAAAGAAACTACTTAAAGGAACTATGAACAGAGGGCATAATTGAAAGAGACATTGGAGAAGTCAGTGTGACATCACTGAAGTGGCAGCCGACACTGACCATGGAGTTCAATTCCAGCAAACCCACTGAAAAGTAACTCCCAGAGCTAGCTGGATTTTCCAGGCCCTGATGTGTGGGGAAGTGGGGACAGCCATCTGCCATCTACCACCATCTGCAGAGGACTCATGATTCACAGGATGCACTATCAACAACCTGACCTCTTCAACCCCATAAAACTGAAAACTAAAGCACAGGAAAAGAGCATGGGAAATTCTTCTCTCCACAATGAACTCCCTTGAAATGGACATTTTAGCCCCCATTTGAATTTGTCCAGTGTATTTGTTAGCCATAATACATACTAACACATTTTGCTGGAGAAATGCTGCATAATTGGCTCATCAGGCTTTAGGGGAATGGGTGATACTATTGAGTTGTCTCAATCTGCTCTGCCTGAGAGGTGTGCTCAGGCTCCCCCAGCTCGCCTCATCATCTCCAGGGCTCTGAAGGTTGCAGCCATGGGTGTGGAGCCTTAACTGGAAGAGCTGCTTCCTTGCTATTTTTAAGCAATCCATAAAACTAAGAGTGGAAAACCTCACAAAATGACCTCCAGCCATCAAACCAGCTCAGTGAGTTGTGCACTACAGGCTTTGCAAAAAAACTGTTCTTTAGGTTAAAAAATCCCTTTCAATATTTCAGTAGCAAAGACTGCACATCTCAGAAGGACTTTTTGTTTATTTGGCTGGGCTCTTCCTTTCTCTGGGAGAAAAATCTTTGATTGATACAGGCAATTCTTAAATGCCAATATACACTTTCAAACGCATGGTCCACTTCTGTGTCACTTCAGGGAATTGACATGACATCTGATATTAATGAGTATTGATGTGCAAACATGTGCACACACATAGAGTGATGGTGCAAACCTGATGGCATGAAGCTTTGAATAAATGTGCCATGAAAAATAATAAATCAATATTTAACGTGGCAATAAATTATTACATGTCTTCTATCTTGCTACATCAGGAAGACCTAAAAGGCATTACAGCTCAAGAGTGACTTTTCTCCTTCACTCCTAAATGAACCTCAGGGGCTAAGCCCCCCCCAAATCTACAGTTAACATACAGCTTAAATAAACATAATGAAATGCAAAGTAGACCAGTTACGTACAAAAGAGCTGAAGCTGCCCACGGAAATTATGAACCAAAAGTCATGTGGGTGCTCAGCTCCAACCATCCTGATTGAAGTCAACATCAAAGCTTCCCAGTTTTTGCTGAAGCAGCAAGATTTCTGTACTTGCTGGGGTCAGAAAGAAACAAAACAGAGAACAGGAGCTGCCCTGATACCTGCACATCACTGCTTGTCCCTCTTTTAATGGTTGCACAACTGGAAGGGGAGAAAGTTCTTCTGAGACCCAGTAGAAGTCTTTTATTCCCTCTCATTTTGGAGCTTATTTTGGGCTGTGGAAAACACAGCCAAGGATCTTGGCTGAACTAAAACCTTCAAGCATTTTCCGACGCTGCTCTGGTGCTGCCTTTGCAGACCTCAAAATCCCTCCGTGTATCATTTATAAATAACCCTGTCCATTACAAAGGGCGGGCGCATCACCCCGGCTGCACTGGGAGCACACTGACCAGCTCCTGGCCTTCCCTGTTGACCTGACAGTTAACTTGGAGCTGCTGCCTGCCTGCAGCATCCCCTCCATTCTCTGTTTCATGCTGAGTAGAGAAAGCCGAGAGCTTTCAGTTTTCCATTTCTACTGCATGGGTGGGAAAAAGGATGATTTGGAAAGGCATTCACAAGCTAGGCTGTAAGCAAGGTATTCCCACAATGCTGCAGGAGCATATGCGAGTGAAAATGAGATGGTGAGGGATGTGAGAAGGCATTTTTACCCAGAGTAGCTCCTTCTAAGTACATAGAAATCAGCATATAAAGGCATGGTTTGGAAGAGATCTTAAAAATCACCTTATTCCAAACCCTCTGCTGTAGGCAGGGACACCTCACACCAGACCAGGCTGCTCCAAGCCCCATCCAACCTGGCCTTGAACACTTCCAGCGATGAGGCATGCACAACTTCCTTCATGTGCCTGCTGCATGGTTTTGCTTCTGCTTCTTTGAGCGAACCATCCCACAGCTGTGCTCACTGGTGTGCCCCTGTATTTACAGGGCAAACTCAGCAGGATTTTAAAAGCCAGTGCTGGAATAGACAAAGGGAGAGAGGACATGCTGCCTGGTTCTCAGCCTGCTCTTGAGTAATTTTAGTCCTTTCCTTGAGCACCTAGGTGTCATGACAACCTCAGACTGTGGCCACCACTGTTAGCACAAAGAATTAAGTACATAAACTACATTAGCTATAATAGTGTTATAATGTATGTAACCTCTTACTAGGGAATTGGAAATTTAAGCTGATGTTTTCTTTTGCAGCAGAGGTAGAAAGCCAAGACAGCACGTTACGTGGTGAAAGTTAGAAGGGAAAAAGAACAGTTTTTTTCAGATGCTTAGTGCGGAGTGCCTACAATATTGTACAATAATAAGCTGAAAATACAGACTTTATTTCCCTTTGGAATTCAAATGCTTGTACATCAACAGGGCATCTCTAATATCTAAGTAATAAGCATAGCTGCTCCGTAAGGACACTATTGAAACCCAAATTCCCTCAATACAATTTCAGATTGAGAGTGTGAGCTCAGGGAAAGAGAACTTTATTACATTTCATAAGGTTCTCTTAAGCATTTTCTGAATTTAAAGCTAAAACCACAACCTCTCGTGGGAGAAAGTACTGCATTCTCCTTTAAATTTGCATTCTTTTATCTGATGCACTGGACAAAGTAGAAATGCTTTTATTATATCTGCAGACCATGAACATTACATTGAAGAGTTCTGAGGACAATGACTGAGCAATATATATGTGTAATGCTACTATTAAGATGTTCAGATTCGTTTGCTTTGCTTTGGTACATATAATGCAATAGCAAAGCTGATGAAATTTTGTGTATTTTCCCTTTCTTAATGATAGCTGATTACACCAGGCATGTCTGGGCAGAAAGCATTTGCTACAGGGCTTAAAAAACCCAGGTACAAACAATTTGCGGGCCATTAGGTTATGAGATTTGTTAGTGAGCTGCACTAGTGAAATGAATGCCCATACTGCAGTAATTGAGGAGTTAATGTTTTACAGTTGTCCTCAGATAAATGCAATATTTCTGTATCTCCTCAAAGTTAAAGATTAAACAAGTTAGGAGTTCAAAGTAAACAAACTGCCTAATCAAACAGCAGATGCCACTTATTCTCTAAATAAATACTACAGCATTTCATATTACTACCTCCAATAGCACTGAAACTCTTTTATTTGTTTATGGTATCCCTGGTTCAAATGGCAGAACCTCCAGATCCCATTTAAAATGCTGAAGAGGTCACTTAGAATTGTTGACTGAACAGGGATCAAACCATAAAAGAGACTTTGTAATGAAATAAATATTTACTAATCAGATTATCTACCCAGAGCAACAATCTTTGTTGGTAGGCTGCCATTTATTACGCTTTCAATCAACCCTGTGGCTTCTAATAAGCTGTGTTTTCATGTTTCCCTTAATATAGAACTGCTTGTCATTCAGTGCTGGACAAGGCTCTGTTGTGCTCCGGGAGAGCCACAGTGCCCAGAGCCAGGTGAAGGCTGATGGAGCCTCTCAGCTCCTTCTTCTCCCAGACTCTCTCTTCCAGCAGCTTCACAATGGGCCTTGGCGGGACCTCTAGCTTGTCTCGGCAGAGCACAGGGTTCATACAAAAATCAGCCCCCAAAATAATGTTAAGCCATTTTAGAGATGCAAAGGGACAAAAAAAAAAAAGCTGCTGTGGAGAGCATCCTTTCACCTGTGCAAGGATGAAAGTGTTATTATCCACGGATGAGTGTTATTATCCACACAAGGCTGGGACGGGCTGTTAATTAGGAAAATGAGTTAGAAAACGGCTTCATGAGGTGCATAGGTAACAATCCAGGTGCTCCTAAGTATAAAATATGCAGAGAAAAATGAGCCTTCGCAGTTTGAGGAGACAGAGTATCAAAAACGCCCAGTTGCGCTGACAAAACAGATACATCTCTGTTGCCAGTACAATTAAGATTTCTGCACTCATGGAACAGGGGGTGGGATAAAAAATTACACATCTTTATGATTATTGCTGTAAGAAAATACCTAATACTTTGTATTGGTTCCACTTCCACAGTAAATGCATCCATCCATGACACGGCTGCTGGCTTGAGCTGGAAGATGCAAATCAGGCCACCTGAAAATTTCTAAAGTCACAGACCTGCTAGAAAAATACTCCCTACCAAAATAAAGCGCTCCCTACCCAGAGAACGTAACTATTTTACATATCCACGATTAGCAGCTTCACAGAAATTTCCTGCATTTCTAAATCCTCAGTCTGTGGATTTGAATCCTGTCTCGTAAAGCAGGCACAGACAGATCCAGCAGGGCAGGCAGAAGGCTACAGCCATGTCCCTAACTCACCACCACATGTGTCAAAAATCCTACAAGCTCATCAGCAGTTAATCCGTCCTATGGAAAGTGTCATGGTACGCTGACAAAATTAGAAATACAAGTTTGTTATTTTAATGAGTCACTGACATCTGCTGCTTATTCTTAGTTTTCAGTTGTACTCCCCTGCTCTGACATCAAAGCACATGTGATTTTATTCGGATACCGCTCTCAGCACTGGCTCAGTCCTTTAGATTACTTTGACAGCATTTCTCCTCATTCATTATTTAACAATAACTTTTGCTTACCAAGCACATTTCAACACAACTAACTAAACTAAAAGCATGTCCTAATCCTTAATGAAGCCCAAATGCTTCTCCTGGGAGGCAGGTAAGTATCATCATCATTTTCTGGATGGGAAAGCAGATATTAAGTAATTTGCCAAGGTCACGCAGCCTGTCTGTGCCACAGGTTGGGCATTAAGTGTTCTCAGGAGTTCTGACTATCTGTCCCCAGGTGTAAGTAACAACCTTAACCAGCAGCTCAGGGTACTCCAGACCCAGAGCAAGTGCACAAAGGAGGAGGTTTTGCAGCAGGGTCACCTCATCACCAGAAGGCTGTGAGCCTCCACAGTTGGCCAGTGACAACTCTCATGATCAGATCATTCTGAAACAAAGCAGTCAGTGCCCTACTCAGGAGCCTGAAGGTCTTGAGATATTGACAATGTATATGTTTTTTTTTTTTAAATGCCTTCATTTCTCAGTCTCTTTTCAACTCCATGTTTTTAACAATGATGTTATTTAACACATGCCAGTATGAATAAGTTTATTCTTTATTCTGAGCTGCTCCTATAAAAGGAGCTTGTGTTACACAGACTGCCTATAATTCATTAAGCCAAATTCCCTTCCATCTGGAGGCTTATACAGTTGTTGAAAAGCTGTCACTATAACCTATTGTCACTGCAACTTTTTATGAACCAACCTACATTTTTATGTCAAAATTTATCTCAACAACTTTGCTGTACTTACTTTCAATTATTTCTATATCATCAGCCTTTAGGTAATGCTGCATTCAAGATGCTGGGATTAACTTCTCTCTCTGGCTGTGTTCATACTGAAAATAAATGCAGTTTTGGAATTCAACAAGAGCTACACAGGAGCAGACAGTTTCATGTGTACATCTCAGTGGATGCACAAACTGATGGCACTTACAGATTTCACCCAGACCCAAATGAAACAATCACAAATAAATGCAAGTGCCTATGTCAGAAAGAAAGAATTTCTATAAAAATTGTATTTTTCTTAACAAGAAGAAAATGAAATCAGGCTGTCCTCATTTCATTTCACAAGAAAAAATCACGCAAGCATGAAAATTCCACATGTTGGTTTCCTGAAGAGCTGTCTCTGTATGTTTGCTCTTTAGTATGTTTTTAAGATAATTGGTGAAGACACATTCAGACAGATGAAGGGTTACTACAGGATTCTCTGTGATGGACAACTCTAGGTTGTGGCTGCCCCATCCCTGGAAGTGTTCATGGCCAGGTTGGATGGGGCTTGGAGCAACCTGGTCTGGTGGAAGGTGTCCCTGCCCATGGCAGGGGAGTTGGAACTGCGTGATCCCTTAATGACCCTTCCAACCCAAACCATTCCATGATTCTACAGTTATGTGATATTCCAGAGGGCAGATACACAGAACAATGCACAAAGGGTAACAAGGTCAAAGACCAACAGCAGCTGCTTCATTTATCTCAAGCTATAGTTTATAGAAAGATCTGCTTTCCTCCTATCATCACATGCTCTGCCAGACCTACCTGAGACCTAAAAGGAGAAAAAATTCAGCATGCAAGGAACCAAAACATCCTCAGGTTCTGGCTAACTTGAGAAAGAGCCCTACTGACTGAAATTCCAGCAGCTAGGCCATGGCCCTAATCCTAAAACTCTGTAATAAGGTCCTTCACACCACTTTTTGCTGACCTTTCATAATGGCTTTAAAACAGACTATGGCACTGCCTGGACTAGAGGCTTGTACTGGCATAAGCTGTACTGATATGACCTGGACTAATTCTGTAGCAAAGAGAAAGCCAGAATGTTCACATAAAAATTAGAAACAACACAGAAACAGAGCTGATGGGTAGCAAAACAGGTTTTGGCATGCCTCTCCATCACTAGATCACAGCCAAGGGTGTATCTGTGTTTGTAATATGGCTTCATCCCAATATCACTATGTTTACTAATAAAATAAAAATCACAACCTGAACTGGCATATAAGTCTTGACTAAGCCCTTGAATTAAAATACAGTATCAAAAAGGGGTGAAGCATCACCCTTTTTCAAAAGCTCAGTGTTGTCCAACTGAAATAGTTTAACAGGCAGGACTGGAAAAGGAAGTGTCAGTTTTGGAAACTACAAAGATCAACATGTCTCCAATATGGTATATCTGGCAAACTGCTGTGCAGTAAAATTAAGCATGACACATAACTGCTGGTGCAGTCTCGGGCCAAAACTCACGATTCTTACTCATCTTGCACTAAAACAAAACTCTGTAATTGAGATGACGGCAAGAAGCTGAGCTGCCTGGGAACAGGAGGGCTTGGCTCATGCAATATATATATATATGCATGTTCTGTTGGTAGCTCGGCTGCAGACCACACAAGTAATTTAAAGTTTTATTTCTTTGGTAGAAGTACGCATGTTTGGGTGGAGAACAGAAACAGATGGAGCGATCGCTGTCAGGTCATATGTTCCTAAGAGTATCTGTCTGGATATAGACACAGAGACCCTCCCCATGTACTGTACTTTCTTCTGGTAGCACCTACCACCCTGTGAGCTCAGGATCGACGCAGTATTACGTGAAACCCTACACTGACCAACAAAAGCAGG
The DNA here is from genome assembly GCA_013390045.1 of Picathartes gymnocephalus. Taxonomy (NCBI): domain Eukaryota; kingdom Metazoa; phylum Chordata; class Aves; order Passeriformes; family Picathartidae; genus Picathartes; species Picathartes gymnocephalus. The sequence continues at coordinate 120,529 of WEKY01058975.1, read as the reverse complement.
ATGGCCTTGTGAACCTGTATCTGAAAGGCAAGAACAGGACTGTTCAAATTCTCTTGACCAGCCTTGGAACAGTCTAAAAGGAACAAGCAAAATCCCAGTAGCTCAAATACTATTCAACTAGGTTACACTAAATCTGTGAGACTTCATTTTATCAGAAATGGGAACAGAAATTCCTTGTATCTATGGATCAGGGATATCAGCCTCTCATGCTTGCCATGGTATTGGTTATGCGTTCAAAGGCCTTTTACCTTGTGCTGGCTTGGGCTTAACCGCTGTGGTTTTGGATCCACTTTAAGTGCTGAACCTACAGTGGTCATTTCAAGGACAGATTGAGCTACAGAATAACAAATGGACCTGTAATTGTACTTATGGGGGTACCAGGAGTGTGTACACACACCTGCTCTGGCCTTGCAATACTTCCCCTGCAGGGCAGGCTCTCCTGGCTGCATCCTGGACCTTGGCACCGGACATGCCATGAGTCTGCTTGGTTGTTGCACTGAAAGGAGTAGGAATAGAGAAGAGAAAAATATCTCAATGATCTCAAAAGTGCTTCTCCTTGTTTCTGTTTTTGGGACAGCGCTGCTCTCAGTTACAGTTCTAAAGGAGTTACACTTTGCCTTCTGGTTGTGTAGTAATCTAAAGTGGTACAAGTGGATTTTTCTCTTTCTTTCTTCATCCAGAGGAATCTCTGTACAGGACACCCTGAGCAGTTTTCTTACCTTCTTCTTAACATGCTGTAGCTCACATGCTGTGGGCTCCTTTCAGGTCCATTTTTCATAATTCCGACTAGCAACAAAACTGACAGGATGTCAACAGGAAGAAGAGAAACAGACTAGATAATCTATTTAATATCTTCCTGGTGAGCTCACCAGGTCTAAATAGCAGTGTTTTTTAACAGGCATAACCTCGATTTAAAAGCTACAAACTGTTTTCCATCAGAGATAAGTTCATGGTCCAATCTGGCACCATGGAAGGTGGATCCTGTAGGGAGCACATGGCAAGGAACCTGACAGGAGAGAGATAATAGCATGAGGTTGTATAACTGCTCTCTGCTAATAGGGGTGGGTAAGCAAAAAATGGGTTTTTTGATAGAGAAAGCTCATGACCTGTCATTGAACACATCAGCAGAAAAGTGGAGTTCTCAAAGGGCTTCCTTAGACAGTGATAGAGACTGAAACTCCTCCTGGTCACAGTGCTTCCAATAAAAAGATTCCATGCAATGTCAAGGGTTTAGATTCAAGGAGCAAAGATCCTTTTCATGTCTTCATCTTATGGGGGGGAAAAAATCTTGTCTTTTAGAACACTTTAGACCAGTTTCCATGTAAATAAATGGAGGTCCACGACCAAGGGAACAACGATGGTTTAATACTCCTAAATGCTAGAGGAAGCCCAGCTTGGATGTAATGTGGCTGCAGGCTGGCACAATAGACATATTTAGGATTATTCCTCAAGCTTTTTCCAGCTAGTTCATCTCACCACAGAATTTTTGCATAGTTTAAAATAAAAAGACATTACAAAAATCTTCTTTTAATTAGGGTAACTCATGTTCTGTGACCACAAAACCCACACGTTTCAAAAGAATATGCAGACCTTTTTGGAAGTAAAAGGGAAAAAAAATCCAGCATGTGCTCTCTAGGGAAGGTCATTTCTGGCAATTTAACTTCAAAAAACCAAGATCAAGACCTTAAAGGAGCACAGGGAAGCCACCACCCACAGCCTTCTCAATGGAACAGACTTATCTACAGAAAGATAAGATTATTCTGCACTCTCTGAAGGGGATATTCAAAGGATATAGAACAGAAAGATTTGAAAAATTATTTTCTTTTGCTTTAACAATGAAAAGATCAGAAACAATGAGGATCTCTGAGGTGACCCTTGATGGCCAGGAGCTGTAGTGGGAGCTTCTGCTGCTACCACAAGAGAATCTTGCCCATCTGACAGTTCAGACATCTGTAGGAAACGAAAGGTCCATTATGAAACGGATGTTTACCTTTGGCACCAAGTGGCTCCTCTATGTGTCCTCTAGAACTGCCTAACAGAGCTGCACTCCTTACAGAGTTAATGGATCTTGGGAGGAGAAACATCTGGTGAAACAAAGGAGATGATCTGAAGTAACACTGGTTTCTTGCTATACGTGACAGCCACACATCAGCTTCTGGATGTGCTAAGGAAATGACAATCAAAGATTTTTTGATCCCTTGTATCCTATCCTCAGTGGCTGCTGAAGGGTGAAGAAATCCAGGGTCCTCTGGGGGTCTGTTAACATCTCTCACCTTTGGTAAGACCAAGGTCTCCAGGAAGCTGCAGTTCAGTCCCTGCTCCAACAACCAAAATCTAATCTTGTTTTTTGGCTGAGACTGTGGGATAGGCTACAATGAAACTCGTTTGTCCTCACCAGCATCCCCTGTCTTTTGCTGCCCTGAGTTTATACTTCTGCTCCCACTGTGTTTAGGCAGCTGCCATCCACCAAACAGATCAAGAGGCACTGACAGTAGGAAGAGCTCAGAAGGCGAAACCTTTTGCTTGAAACTCTCTCATGATGAGGCATAACCCCACTTCTTTCACATGCAAGGGAAAACGCTATGAGACTGAATTAGGAGACAAGATGAAGTGAATTCAGGAGGCTGGCAACAGCCAGCTTTGTGTTCCACACAGCTCAGAGAGATGGCTCCTGGTGGTGTGCCTCCACTGACAGCCTGCTCCAGGAAGGCTGAGCAAGGGGAGCTCGTATTTTCCTGTAAAGACTCAAAGAGCCCAGAATGAATGAAGAATGGAACAGTATTTCTACAACTGGTTTCAAGACGAAAAGCTGCCTAGCAGAAACTCGCCTGAAATAGGAGCATCTCCAGAATTTTCCAAGGACAATGATAAACACGATTAACATTAATTTTTATTACTAATGAGGAGTTTATAAAAATGAATGCCTTTCACATAGGCTTAGGAGCTAACCACTCTCCTTTGCAGCCACAGAAACAGCTCAGACCTTTCCATCTTCAGGGCATACCCCAAACCCCATCAATGTGTCAGGTGGTTTCCAGAGGCATCTCAAGCACAGAGAAACTTGGTTAATTATTGTTGCTGAACATCTGTCCTCCCTTCTCCTCTTTGGATGGAATTTGTCATTATTTTTGCTATATTGTTGTTTTCTTTGCTACAGATTTTGCTTGCGATGCCTGCTGGGGTGATTCACACGTTGAAGACATTTTTTAAAATGCTGAAAGGAAACTAATAATCATAAATAAATAATTCTTTAATTTCTCTGAGGAGTTGTCCAGCAAAAGGAGAGAAATTGCTGAAGTAGTTCAAATGTACAAAATAAGACAGGGGGAAGAAAAATGCATTCCAGAATGTCCCTCCAGGCTTTCTTTCAATGACCCATTGCAATAAAACCAGAGAAAATAAAAGAGGAAAAAATCTGATTTTTCATTTATACTGTGAAGGTGATCTACCCAAGTCCCAATTTAGGCTTGTTGTATATGATGGAAAGCAAACAGAATCCCGAGTTCCCTTCTGGCTTATGCCTGTACAGACTATGTCTGCAGCCAAGGCACCAAGAGGACAAAGCCACTGTGGATTTGAGGGGAAAATAAAGCAATTCAAATACAGAGATGCTGCCTTCGAAAGCCCTCTGATGTAAAAGTGGTAAGGAACATGTATTATTTTTACTTCTCTTGATATAGTTAGTCAATACATATTTCTTTTTCCTACATTCTGCAACTATCACTTTAAACTTAGCAAAAAAAAAAATTAGGCAGAAGTCAGAAGTAAAAATAGTCTTTTGCTAGAAGATTTCTACTACTGCCCATCATTCAGATGGACATCTGTTTACCTCCCTGCTTGAGGATGAGCATGGATGGGACATGGGTTAAGCTGAAACGACATTAAGGAGTCAGCGACATGAAATGAAAATGTATTTGTCTGACAGCTGGAAGCTGTTATAATATTTTTTTTTAAATTGTGCATTAAAATTTTGGTTATCAAATCTTAAATTCTATGTAACATAGATTTTATGGCACTCAACTTTCAGTAACAAGGATTTTTTTTTTTACCTCCAAACACAATTTGTGTTATCCTTGATCTACATTAACAGTATGTCTCATTCCAGTTTAATTCTTCCATCTCAATTCTCTGTTTTTTTACCCAGCTGACAGCACAGACATACACATAAAGTTGAAAGGGTAAGACCTTGGGACTGACACACAATACAAGCAAAACAGCACCATAACAGATCTACAAAGGCTGAACTGAAATGAGAATTTAAGGGAATTTTCTGGAATTACAATAAATTCTTCTACACAGAACTAAGGTTATACACAGATGATCATAAGAAACTGATTTGCTGTAAAACAACAAGTGACAACCAAGCTGCAGTAACATATCACTGTTTTCTCCTAGTGTGCCCCTCTGCAGAAGCAAAATGAGCTTGAGCCACATGTGTACATTTGAAACTGAAGCTAACTTGTTTGCCTTTAGAAGTGAGGCAGGTTAAAAAGTAGCTTCAAATTTCCAAGGGAGCTGAACCAGCCTCAACAGAAAGCCAGTGAAGCACTGAATTAGGAGTCTCTGCTAGTGCTGCATTATTTTAAAAAACTCTTTATTAAAAAAGGTTTACTTACATGCAGTCTTTCTATGTGCGAGCTCTTAGAGGGCTCTTCATTTTTTATTTATATGTGTGACCACAGTCTGAAAAACTGTGAAGAATTACTGCAGTGACATGGTTTCTTGTCACCTGAAGGGAATGGACTATTGTCTTTCCTTTTGGAGAACGATGGCTTACAAAAATCAGCCCAAAGTGAACAAAGAAAATAAGCCAAATAGTTAATATATGCCTTCCCTAATTCAGGAGCTGCTTTCTCATTTTGCTCAAGTTCTCCCAGCCCCACATTGTTGTGATGACTTTTTCCATCTACTCAGGGCCCAGATCTCACTACTGAATTTCAAAAAGGGTAGCAAAGACATTTTGGAGAACACATGTAATTCTGCATGTCTCTCACTGAGATGGCTGTTTATGGTTTGTGTTGAACAATTTTTCATTCCTTTACTGGACAACATACACTGAAGAAATTTCAAACTGATAAGAAGACTAGGGCCATCCCAAAACAAATTTTATACCCTGCTTAAGAAACCTAGAGTAGTTTCTCAAAAAAATTCCTCAGGACACTCAGTCTCTTGTCCTAAATGTGCACTCTTTAAAATACATACAGGGCTCCCTTTTCTTATTGGTATGAACAACTTCTATAAAAATGTAAATTAATATTTCAAGCTTCCAGAAGGTTTGTCAAAATAAACAATGAAGTTGTTTACTATAAATTTACAGGAGTTCTCTGCAGCTTACATTATGTTCATTCAATGTTTATAAAATCATACTATTTAAAAATTATTGCACTTAATCGCTACATCTTATAACCACTGTAACCAAATTAACTCCAGATTTATTCTTCAAGTGCCACCGAGCTATTTTAAGTATTCTAAGTAGGTGCAATAAAACAAACCACGTATGAGGACACTGATCAAGCAAAAGGTTTATCTGGCTAAGAACAATAACAAACAAGAAAGAAAATAAGACAGGTGAAGCAGACAATAGCAGCCAACTTACTTTTTGCATTGCCTGAAAAAGGAATCATCCACATCTGATGGTATAAAAAAGAACATTTCTACCATTGTTTGAATTCTGCAGCTGGCAGAATTCATGGAAAAGAATTCTTTGTAGCCTGAAGTTGGAAGGAAAACATTCCCATTCAAAAAATTAAGCAATTTGCTGAATTATAGGGGTTTGCCCAGCATAATCTCAGTTTTCATTCACTACAGTGGATGGTAGTGTTGCTACTGTGAAAAATATTCTTCAGGAGCCCTTCTAAAGATCATGCAACCTTTCCATAAATACACCTCTAATAAGACCATGAACAGGTGTAGTCAAGGTACAGAGCCATTCTTGCTACCTTGCCACAGCAATTCAGACTTTCAGGGGTCTCTCTGTGCTTACCCAAACACATGGGATGAAATTCTACCAAGTCACTGAGTCCAGCTGGGTTGGGACTGCACTTCTACAGGTAAGGACTGGGTTTTGCCTTAGCCTGAACAAACTGCATGAAAACAACAACGTACATATAAATCTTTGCAGAGTCTTCAACCCAAAAAACCCATCCCAAAAATTCACCAGTCTTACACAGTGCACCTCTCTGCACAGCTCCCAGCAGAGCATTCAGCAGTGGCTCATATTTGGTACAGGCAGGTGGCACAACCCAAGTAAAAGATGTGTGTGCACTGGTACATCTTCCTTTACTCTGAGTGTAGGAGCTGGTTTGTGGAGTTTATTTGTTTTGCTACATTTTTTCTCCTTGCTCTTGGATTTCTTGTGATTATACTTGTTGCCGTGTCTGTTTACACTAGAATATGCAAGCAGAAGAAATGCACCTTGCACTGCAGGCAGGATATAGATGACCTGATGTGTATTGCTAAGGGGGTATCACCTCCCAGCTACTGCCAGCAAATCCAGCCTTACTGACGAAATAGAAGTAATATCCTTCAGAGCTACCTCCAGCTTTTAACTCTACGCACACAGAGGTCTGGAGGTTCTGAGAAGACTCCCAGATGGACGCAGACTACAAATGTGTATTCAAACCTCACTTCTGCAGCACTGAATCCACACCTTGTCCTGGTTTAGGGCAAATTTGGGAGAAGACCCTAGAAAGGGCTCTCCTCTACCCAGCCAGCTTCAGCAGCCCCTGCCCCCAACCAGTTCGGGATAAAAAACTCCTTAGAGAAAAGTGGAAAAAACTTTATTTAACAAGAAGAATATTCATAAGCATAGAAAAGTAAACAATATTAAACAAGAAAACCTCTCGTTGCTCTGAAGAGCCAGCAAAAGCCAGAAAGTCCATTTTTGGGTGTAGCTCAGTCAGCTTCAGTCCCTGCAGGGCTCGGGCCAGGTGCTCAGGCCCGGTGTGCAGCTTGGGGGGCCCCCAAGAAATTGTCCTGATGTCCTGGACTCAAGAGATGCTGAACAGTCCCAGAATAAAAAAACCACAACTCTGGTAAAGCTCTTCTTCTTGCAGCCAACGAGAAAAATCAGCGAGGGAAAAAGCAAAAAGAAAAAAACGTTCTGTCTCTCTCCCTCTGCCACGGCCGAGAGCTCCGAGCCAGCACTGCCAGCCTCATCTCTCTCTCTGGCTGTACTGCAGACAACAGAATCCATGGGATAGGAATTTCTGGGGGAGTGAGGTGCAGTTTGTGCAGATGGACTGAGCACTGCTTCTTCCCCCCTTGCTCTCTTCACAAGCACGGAACATCCAACACAAGCAGGGCAGACGACTGGGGATACAAGCATCATAAAATTACCCTAGGACACACATGATGACCTTTAACTTTTGGGTAGTGCTGAAGTGAAGGTGCATTATTGCTAAATAAATACGCAAGGCAAAAGTTTTCCGTGCCTTTCCAGTAAACACCCTCTGCCCAATGCTGCTCCTACAAACATAGGATATCTTCTCCATCTCCTTGTTTGCTTTGCATTATACAGGCAGAAACCAAACAAGCATATACCCTTCCCAGAGGTTCACTAGATGCTATCTTACTCATGCAAGTGCTTTTGCAAAAAGGACAAGCAAATTCCAGCACAGCCATGCTTATCAGTGAGAGTCTGGCAGAAACCTAAAGCTTGAGGGGCAGTTTTTCTTTCAAACATTTATGTGCACACCACCTTTTTCCAAAACAAAACACGGTAGAGGGTGTAAGGACAGAAAGGTGTTTGTTTAAGTGCTGCTCCTTGTGCAAACAAAAACATAAGTATTCACAGAAAAAGGAAAAAATCTGGAGTGAACTTGTATCAGACTTCTCCATCCTGCAGCTGATGGACAGGTGTGAGCAAATGTATTTTTAAATACAACTATTTTTAACTATTCTTATTTGCTAGGGAATTAGCACTGCATTAGCACCTCCTCATGCAGTACTGGGGTCACCTAGATTGGGTTTGTGGAGTCATATGAAATCTCTAAGCTGTGGGAATCTCTTTCCACCAACCTAAGACAGATCACAAATGCCAAAGACCACATGTTCTCCTTAGCCATAATGCCAGGTTTCTTACTACAGCATGAGATTACAGAGGAACCCAAATGCAATTTTGGAATAAACAATTTGTATTATGTATTTTTTTACACCTGACCTCAAAACACTTGTTTGTTTCTTGGTTACCATGGTGCTTTCTGTAGATTACTTCATATGAGGCATCCTTAATTACAAATCACACTCTGCAGCAGGCAGGGAATCCAGAAATCATGTTGACAATAAGCAAATAAACCAACAAGGACATCTTATCAGAAAAGAACCACACGGCCCTCATGTACAACATAGTGGTTTTGTGGAGATTATCGTGAGAACTTTTTTTAAGACAGGTGTACCTTTGGAAAGTACCCGGTGATGAGAAAGACCTTTAGGATCCTGTTTACACTGAATTATTTAGAAGGGGGTGATGCACAGGATATACTATTAGAATTATAAACTGTCTTTTCTTTCAGCAAGGAAAAATAACCCTCCAATTTAAACCTAAAAAAACCCCTAAACCCATTAAAAAAGTCCAAGAAACAAAGACCAAATCTTCCCTAAAATATCCATATATAAGCACTTTGTGTTTCTACAACAATTAGAAAAACATTAATAGGTGTAAAACTGTACTTCTCAGGGGCTATCAACCACTAGTGTTTGCAGTGCTAAGGATTATGCAAGTTCTTCCTCAGATGCATATTTGCAAACACTTTTATTTGAGTACAGATTTTCCATATTATAACTGCTTGATTACATTTACACAAATGCTAAGATGTTTTATGCATGTTTTTATTTGATGCTATAAACAATTTCTAATATGAGGCACCATCTGAGCATAAAACATTGTGTTAACTGGGAAACAAAGACAAGAGACTAAGAAGACAAGGAACTAAGACTGTAAGGAGTCGTAAGGAGAAAGGATATTAAAATACTGAGTAAATAGTTGAGTTGAAATTTGGAAAATTTAGACATCTTACTTTCAGAGATGCATGCTTAACTCTAGGGAATAGAGTGGGGTTTGATTTGAGTTACCCCTGACAGAACCACAAGGATAACTCTGAAAATATCCTGATCAAAGAAAAGATGGAAAGTTTTCCACTGAAGGAACAAAAGCAATCCCAACCCTGCTGCCGACTCACCCTCCCAAACCATATGCAGGGGTGGAAGAAGCTGGTGAACCAAACCTGAGGGAGAGGAAGGGCATGGCTGGATCTGAATTCAACCACTACCTTGACAGGTGACTCTGCAGCAGAAGTTCTCGCTGAACTGGGGCAGGGAACAGCAGCTGCCTCATCAAAGCTTTCCTTGCTTGGCTCCTTCCAAGCAAATCCTCTGCAGGAAGAAACTGTCCGAACAGGAGACCAAGGGGCGCTACCAGGAAGCAGCAAGTCCAGCACTTCTGCACCTCCTTGAGAACACTTAGGCTGCGACATCACTGGTGAGAAGGCACGCACCAAAGTACTTCTGCCTAGTTTTCTTTGCTTCCCCTTTCCCCCTCCCACTTCTTAACAACTTCGTAAGCTCAAATAAACCATCTACTTCTAATTTCTTCTTCGCTGCATTTATAATGGCATACTGAAATATCTTTGCTATTTATCAGAGTAGCAGCTTTTGTTATTCTCTGTCAAATCCCAGATTGCACAGACTTACTTCTCAGCGAGGGAGGAAGAGCAGGACCTATTGAACCACAAGACTATTAGTAGTAGCATTTTGACTATCTCAGAGGCTTCTTTCAGTGCTTCCCCCGAAAAAGTTCCTTCAGTCTCTAAGTTAGCTTACCTCTACATGTTTATAAACTGATTAAAAAAGAGAAGTTCTGCAATGAAATTTAATCTAGATTAAACTAAAGTTGATTAAGAAAATATTGACCCAAAGGAAAAAACAAAGTGAAATTCCATTGTCATTCTTAACTAAATTAATAACAGTGAGTTATTCTGAGGTGGCATTAACGGCTGATTTTGGAAATAAGATACTTCAATCTAATATAAGTTAATTTAGACTCTGCTTAAGGTATAATCTCTACTGGAGAATTTTTAATAAAGAGATGTGAAGTGTCTCCAGTGAAGAAATGGGAATGCAACAAATTTCTGATCTTCCAATTGAAAATACTTTTCCTTCCTTTTTGAATAATAAAAGTCATACTTCAATGTGTGATGAATCTGCTATGCTTCAGCCAGTGAGTCACCAGAAGGAAAAACAGAAATGCAGGTGATAAATACTATGAATTACATCTTTTAACTATTACCAATAGGGATAATTATTGACATTTAGTCAACCACATCTCCTACGTCTGGACGATGAAAGTTCAGAGCAGTGTTCTGAGGGGCTCAGTCATGGGGAGCTCAGCAGCAGAGAAGCTCCTAATGTCTCACACCATGTTCCTTGCAGAGGGGACATTAACTGGAACCTCAGATCAACAGTGAAAACACCGTTGCTCAGATGAAACTCAGATTAGACATCAGTTCTTCCACACCCACTCACGACAACGAGTAACTCACTCCCTTGAGCACTCCTGATTTTCAGAGTGATAAATTCCACTGATTCAAGAAGGTAGCTGTAAGGGCTACCCCTTGGTGCAAGCAGTGGAGTTGATACATCCTGCTAAAATGCATATTTTTAGAGATGCAGTGCCCTGTGTTGTCTCCTGGGGTTGTGGAGACATGGAATGACTGAATATTAAATCAAAAGGCAGCAGTGCTTATATTAAGGGATGTAGAGTCTGCTGGTAACCTGAATTAAAAGAAAAGTAGAGGCTATCAAGGTTATTAATATTCAGGCTATGGAAACGTTTTTGTAATCCAACCTCCTGACACACCTACAAGGGTAGCTTTGATCTGATAGAAGTGGGTGCTTAAAGTGGAGAACAAGCATATGACCTGGAATAAATGTGAAATGGACTCTCCTGGAGTATAACCAAAGCTGTAAATTACTGTTTTAATTGACAAGGAGGAGCAACAATAAACCTTCGTAACTTTAAAAACAATACTTTAATAATAACATGAACAAAATGCAAAAGTTCAGTTGCTAGCAGCTATCCAGAATTACATGAGTAGCACCAAAATGATTAAAACTACTTGTGTTTCAAAAATAATAAATATATGTCATGACCTTAAGCAGCAAAACAACATGAAAATCCATTTGGTATGTAAATTCACTCAAATGATAACAAGTCGCATGCCTCAAAAAAAGAAAAGAAAAGAAAAGAAAAGAAAAGAAAAAAGAAAAGAAAAGAAAAGAAAAGAAAAGAAAAGAAAAGAAAAGAAAAGAAAAGAAAAGAAAAGAAAAGAAAAGAAAAGAAAAAAAGAAAAAGAAAGAAAAAAATATTTACTACATAAATTATAAAAGGAAAATCAAAGAATGTAAAAAACTCGGTTGTGTCTCTACTCATTATTTTGCTTTAATTTCATCTAACTTTGTGAAAAGCCCCATGGGCTAGGGACATTAATTTCTTGCTTTTGCTGTTTTACTAATTCCTAATGGAGAATTACAAAAGTATTTCAGTCATGGGAAGACCTGGAATCATGGGAGGGAATGGGAGAGAAAATTGAAGAAAACTGCAGGATATCCAGAAAGCTAAAAATAAATTAGTATATTCTAAATGCTTTTCAAAAAAAAGAGGGAAAATGCCCATGTCACATACACAATCTGAGCTGATTTCAGCACCAGTGAGACAGAAAGAAAATAATCTAGAGGAATTTAAAAGCAACAAATCTCTCGGACCAGATGGAAGTTATCCCTGGGTATTAGAGAAGATCAAGGAAGGAACTTTTGGGCTACTGGCAGACATCATGGAAAGGCTGATAAGTTCCAGATGGAATAAAAAATCAGTAAATATGGCACCAGATTATGAAGCGATATGAAATAACATTTTAGTGTGAAATTAGCAATAAATATGGTTTGTAACACGGCAGCATATCACAATTTTGACATAATTTGACAAGTCGCAATGTAAGACACAGTGTCAGAAGCTATCAAAGCAAAACAAAACACATCTCCCAGGTGGCTTGCTGGGAGAAAAGTAGTTATTTTACTCCAAGTTTTCACACAGTGCTTCCCAATTTCCTCCTGCCTAGGCTGGCAGTGTATTAAAGTATTACTGCTTTCAACATGGCTCGGGGTCCAAATGTGATCCCAGCCGTGCTGGGCACTGGCACAGCACTGCAGGAGGCCACCCAACTCCAGTGACCTCATGTCCTAAGTGGGTGAGATGGACAGCTCCCAGGAGGAGGTGTCAATGCCAGAAGTCAGGCAAATTTTTCAAGGTTACAGAACTGGTTTGAGGAAAAGATCTCTTATTTCTCAGTCTGGATGACTATACCCAAGTGTCACTGCCTATGTGACCATTAAGTGACAGCCCTTCACTTCCTCCTTTTTCAGAACTATAATCGTATCTCACTTCTGGCACTCTTTCCACCTTAGCAACTTCTGCTTCTGAATTAGAACACTCAGAAGAAAGATGGTATATGGAATAACATTCCCACCTTTTTAGTTTTTTCTTTGCAAATTCACTCCCAGAAATCTGACTTCTTCTCCTGCTGGCTTCCCCATCTCTCCCTCTGCTCATCACCTGACATGGTCCCTGGTAGCAGGACAATGTCATTGCTTCCACTCCTCCTCCCGTCAAGGACAAACTCTTAAAACAACACAGAGTCCACCATTCTCAAGGGCACATTTGATTAATTCACTGAAGTCTGTAACAGAATTTATGTAACGTTAAGCTGAGGGACATTTATGTAAAAGGACCGCAAGCACATGGGTAAATAATAAATGATCAAGAAATGCAGTGATTTCATCTATTCCAGTATTTGGAAAGCTTTGACTTGGATTTAATTCCCTAGCATGTGAACGAAGTGTCTTAGGCATGTTGTCCCCAAAGCTCCCTCTCTGCTCAGTGATAAGATGGGTCAGACCTTCACTGGGCGCCCTCCTCTGACTATGTGGGGATCATCCTAACTTCGGCACCTCGTTTAAGTGTCTAATTAAATGGGATGCACCCGAGTTTCTCAAAGTATACTGTGAAATTCACACCACAGTATGATATGAATCACAGAGAAAAGCACAAAAAAGAGACTTGAAGCAATTACTCACCACCATGATAACCATGGTGTGTAAATGTTTCATCCTAACCCTCTACCCTAGGCTGTGATCAATGCCATGTCTATTAAAAAAACGTAAAAAATTAAGGACTTCAGTGCTTGGCAGCAGAAAGAGGGACAATGAAGAAGAATCATAAAGTTTTTATGAAACAAAGTTTGACAGAAATATAAAGCAATGCACTACTGTCTCCAAAGTAGGAAACACATGTCAAAAATAAATGGAATTGAACTTGACCACAAGAAGGACTTTGAAAGCACCCTGGAGTAATAGCAGAATTCACTCTTGCAAACACCATGGCAGTGTTAGGGAAGAGTCAAACAGCAGAGCAACCAGGAGGCAGAGGGCTGAGGCACCAATGTCAGATGCAAAATAAAAGCCAAAAAAACCAGTCCATCACAAAAAGGCATACTCAGAATAACATTATGGACTGCATTTAAAATGCAAGAAGGAATCCCAAGTTAAGGCTTATAGTCCTGCTCTCAAATCACCTGGTAGTCACATTTTTCAAGATACTAATTTTGGGACAGAAGAAGGTAAGATACGGACCCTAATGAAGTGAATTCATAGTAACACTGATGAACACCTTATCTCTATGACCTAGCAGGTTCCATCTATCTCTTCTAATGGGAGAAGCTGTATCATAAAATTCCACATTATCAAGACAAGACTTTCTGATCAATCATCATCCTGTCCTGGGCCTGCCAAGTCCTAGCCTTGTTTTCAGTCTGAAACCTTCCTCTTTCCCCTCCCAAAAATGTTTTAACATGATGTTAAGGTACAAGAGGGAACAAAGCTGCTTTCAGGATTAAAGAACAGAATCTATGAAAATCACTCCAAGAAGCTTAATTCATGTAGCTGAGGAAATAAATGAAAGATATAATAAATCTACTTAATTAAAAAAGTCTTAAGTCCCAATCCTGAACCATTTGAAGACACCGGAAAACATAAGGAATATATATAGGGATCAATCAACCTGATTATAAACAGAATTGTGATCTGCATAAAAATATCTTTTTTCAGTGCTTACAAAGAAAATAAATTGTGACTGACTGAAAGGAAAATGCAGAGGTTAGGCTGGACCAACCCCCTCATCTCTCTTTCCACAGGAAATGTAGGGAACTTGTTCAACTGCAACAAGAAATGTTTGATGGAAAAGGAAAAAAAACCCCAAAACCCTCCACAGTTATCAGGGGGTTCTGAAAAAGTGAAACATCCATGTGGAAATAACAGTTACAGCTTCAAGATCTACCACAACTACTTTCAAGGTTTTCTAGCTGCATTGGTAAAAATAAAATCACAAGCAGCCATTCCTAAAATGTTTTAAATTTGTGACTCCATTAGAAACACTGGAGTACTGCATCAGGACTAATGTATTACATACTGGTGAAGTGTTCTGTGCCTCATGTCACAGCACCATAAATTTTACTTAGTTACAGGAGTCATTCTGAGCTCCGTTATGCTATGCAATGTAAACTTTGCCTTTTTGCAATGTGATGTTTATTCTCGGGGTATACAGACATATTTTCCATGCATTAAGCTTTCAGATATTCTTCACACTTCTCAATTAATGTATTTTATTAATTGCAGCTTTCTTGGGAGCCTATAAATCTGGCAGCTGAGCACGCTTATTTATTTTCCTTCAATGACCTCTGTGTAAGACTTGCTTAGTTTTCTCTCTGTCAAGCACCTTGGGATCCATATTTCAAGCTGGATACTTTTTTCTTCTTATGTCTAGTTATTATTATTTGTTTGTTTGTATTACAGCAGCATCTTACAATCCCAGCTGGGGCTGGACACACCAGGAATACATAAGAAAGAGTACCTGCCTCAGGAGGGAGTCTAGCTCAAAAACATTACAGAAAAATGAAGAGACGGGGAGAGGATGGCACAGGAGATGCACAGAGGTGCTGTGACTTGCCTCATATGATACATACATAGGAGCTGCATGGGCCCCACCCTATCCCATATCCACTGCATGATGAACCTTCAACAGCATTAATAAAAGTAATTAATTTTAGACTTTTTATGAACTACATGTCAGGATGAAACTCAGCTTGGCTGTTCTAAAGCAGTAAGTCCTGAGAAACCAACAAAAGAGGTATTATTAACCTGTACTCATGCATGAGAGAAATAATCACAGCGTTCTTACTTAACTGGTGATAGCAGTCCTTAATAATACTACATACCCCCGTTACTATGTTTTTTGTCTCTAAGAAATATGTCTCAAACATGAGCCTTAGCCCACATTTCTCTCAGATCTGAGGTGGGGTTTCTGCATGGTATTCTTCAGCATCCACAAAACTGTCTCTAGAAAATATGTGTTTAAGGGAGTAGAAGAACAAAAGGGCTGAAGTGAAAACAAAGAATAGAATAAATAAATAATAAAAATAATGTTGCATTGCCTAACATTTTAGGTGAATACAGATGCTAAGAATAATAATTAAGAGACGCTGGGGCTGCACCATATATCCTGTTCTGTTCCATGCAGTACTTTTCTGGAGGTGGCACAGCTTTCCAGTGCAGAGTGACAGTAAAACTACAGGGAATTCTGCTGCTCTCTATCCTCCACTCACCTTCAGGGCACAGGGCAGCAAGGACCAGGCCAGTCACTATACACTTTGAGTGACCTGCAGCAACACAAAACGCTCCCTGCTGGGGAGCAGTCGGCTCAGAGCCATGGGGACAGTGCCCAGCAGTTGTGGCTGCAGCTCAGGGGTTGTTTTGCACACCACCAGCAACACCAACCAAGCATCACAGGGATGGTCCAACACATCCTCTCTCTGTCTCCTATTTTTCTTTTCCAGCAAACCAGACTTTTCAATATGAGGTCTCAGCCTTTGTCTGAGCTGTTCCAGAGCCTTGTTCCTAAAAACGTAAAAGACTGAGGCAAGTTGCTGAATGAGGATGGCAGTCAACTGCTCAGCTCATCAGGTGAAGGCAATGGCCAGGAAGATGCAAAAGGGAATCCTGCCCCTCTCTAGGGCAGTAAAAAGCATCACTACTCACCCCAGAGCAAATTCCAGGTGGAGGGTAAATTTGTTTGACCTTGTCATCACCAACAGAGATGACACCAAGGTAAACCAAACAAAGTAAACAAACAAACCCCACAGCACTGCAGAGTACACGCTCGCCAACACTGCAGTGTCAGCTGTACAGGAGATAAAACAGCAATTCACAGGTGAACTAAGTGACATAGGACTTTGGATCTCTATTTTAAAACTATGTCCTCAAAGACATCAGCAGTGAGATAAATTGTAGCCATGTGGGTTATGAATACATATTTAGCCCACCAGAACCTAATTTTATTTGCTTAACCTTACAAAATACAGTGCGTATCAGTCTTCAGCACAGTTGCAATTTCTTAAGTGTTTTAAACAACTTGCTAGATTTCTTCAAAAATGCTTTTTCAATTCATTTAGCATCAGGCAAGAGGAGAATTGTATTTTATATAAACTGTGATTTTTTTAAATGGTATTTTTTTTTCATAGAGAAGGCCAGAAGGGACCTTCTGAAATTACCCAACCTGACCTCTTGCATAATAGAAGCCACAGAACCTCCCTGAATTGATTGTTGTTTGATCTATAGCGTATCTTGTAAAGAAGCATCTAATCTTCATACAAAAATCAACAGTGATGGAGATTTAGTGCAAAAATCTCTTTATATGTTGAC
Organism: Picathartes gymnocephalus; assembly: GCA_013390045.1. NCBI lineage: Eukaryota > Metazoa > Chordata > Aves > Passeriformes > Picathartidae > Picathartes > Picathartes gymnocephalus. The sequence continues at coordinate 103,723 of WEKY01058975.1, read as the reverse complement.
CTCTTGGTCAATTTTCCTCACTGTTGAAAATTGAGACTTAATTTCTGAATTTATCTGCATTTGTCAAGGTTCAGTCTCTCAACACTTTGTTTGGCAGACATACTACTTTTGTTTCACAAGGATAACACTTGCATTGTTTATAACAAACAAGGCAGGCAGAAAAATCCATCTTCTCTCCAACAGCTATGACTAAATATGAATACATTCCCAAGAGCTGACTCATTCCCACACTTCAGTCAGGGCTGGTGCTAACAACTGCCTCCCTGATATTTCCTGTCAAATGATCTGCTGTATCAAACTGAAGACGTGGTTCCACTGTGGTTATAGTGCCTCTAAATCTGCTAACTTGGTTCTGGCTGCAGCCTGGCCTTTACACATCAGGCTGATGGAGACGGGAGGGAGGGATCTGCTGTCTCAGACCAGATGTGGACTCTGTGCCCTGTGTGGTTGCAGAGCACAGCACACAAGAATAACCCAGGATGCTTTCTACAACTCAGCTCAAGGAACTTGGCAGCAGCCACAGTTCAGCCATACCCACAAACAGAGAGGAAACCTTGCTCCCTGCTCTTGGCACCTTGTGACTTCCCACTCCAGCTACAGAAGCCCAAGGTCCTTCCCTTCAGTCATGGGGTGCAAGACCTGGCTCTCCTCGCCATGGAGATTTCTGTAGGCATGAATACATCAATACTGAGGGGAACTGGTCTGGCAAGGCTTGTTGGGAACACTTCCATCATCTCTGGAAAAATTCTTAATAGTCACCATACTGGTACCTAAATAGCAATATCCAGTACAACAATTAACAAGCTACAGTTAAGAACAGACCTTTGATCTCGGCCAAGTAACTCTTTTGTTCACTGCTCTAAAAAGCTTCAAAATTAAGCCTGCCTTTACCCACTGCTTATCTTCGAGTGATAACTGCTCTCCTCTGCTGAGTTTAGAGCAATCTTCCCTCTACTGCTTTTATGCAATACTTTTTTGCTGTTTCTTTTTTTTTTTTTTTTTTTTTTTTTTTTTTCTTTTCTTAGCTGGAAATCTCTTTTGTTTTCCAGGATTAAAAGATGAACCAGAAGGCTCTATACCTGACCTGACCAGAGTTCCAGTTTATTTCCCCAGAACCTACTGACGAATCACTAACACCTAAAACAAAGCCTGACCTGGATCCTCTGTGCAGCCTTGGGCATTGGTGATTCATCAAGCCCCGCACAAGATGCAGCATCACTTTGAAGTCAGGACTTTACAAATGCAGAAAATGCTGTTTAAATATTTTGCTTTAAAACACACTTGCGAAGTTCAAGGCTACACAAATATGCTGCTAATATCAATCTGGAGCGTTGAAGTATTATTAAAAAAAAAAAAGTTATTTATTGAAGTGATTTCACTGCATTGCTAGGGTGCTGGCTGGCTGGTTTCAGCGAGGCTATTTCTCTTTGTGGATGTGCTGGTTTATAAATCACTCACTCATCGTGAATCCTGCTGGATACCAGAAGAATCCTATTTAAGCTTTTGGTAAGCAATTTGCTTGGTTTACGAAATTTTCCAGTCCTGCGTCTATGCAAAAGCCGCTTTCGCTTCCCACTCAAATTCTCCTCTCTGCCCGCTATTTGTCTTTGCCACATCTGTGTTCATTGTGTGGTGCAGGTGATGCCATGCCCAGGATCTGCCTGATAACCACGACAGATCTTGGCTGCCTCTCAGGGCTGATCTGCCAATCAGGTTGCCAATTTTTTTCATTCATTTCAGGCCGCATGAGCCAAACGCCCCAGCAGAGAAACAAGCGGCAGGAAGGCAGTGCCTTGTTGCAGCTTCTCCTCTCCGTGGACGGCAGCTTCACCCAGCTATGGCTGGCTCTGGCTGCAGCTTGAAAGTGCACCGTGGCCAAACTTTCAGTTTACTACTTAAGTTTTCTCCTCATGCCGTGTGCTTCAGTGTTGACAGTTAACTTGCATTTAAAACAACCCTGTGCAACAGAGCTGTCAGCTGGAGATGTATCTGAGCCACACAGACCCTTTAAAATTCTTCCCTGGCTGAAGGGACATCAGTCAGCCAGGAGAGACCCTTACCTCTGGGTTAGCAGTCCGAGGGAGATACACAGCATAACCTTTTTTTGGGGGGGGTGGGTTTTTTTATTCCAGTGTAACTATGCAGAAAAGTTTAAAAGCAAAGAAAATCAGGCAAACGGGAGGGAGAGCATTGACCGTGTTCCTGGGAAAAGGCTCTGCCCTGAGTCCACCACCTTCACCCAAATGCTGGTGACCAGCTCCAAGCCTGCTGATGGGGTTTGAGGCACCTGAGCCTTCTTCAAGGGTTATTATTTTACTGAACGGGGACATTTTTCAACCCTCTCAAGAAAGTCTATCCCTGCAGTCAGCCTTCAGCCAGGGTTCACACACATAATCCCAAAGTAAGAACCTTGCAAAAGGGATCTCGTTTGAGAAAGCAGCCCAGAAACTGAGAAAAAAGTGCTCAAGCAAGGTTTTATCTGTGTACTAGAAAACATTTTGACAACATCTACTACAAACCAGACTGGCCACATCAATAATTAAATATAGGTTTTTCCCCTTCCCATTTTACCTAGGTGAAAACAGTTTGATAAAGCGCTTTATGAATAATCAACAGCAACAACATTAACCCTGCAAGACTATAGAGATTCCTCTGACACACATACATGCACGCACACACACAAGCCACTTGGGAAAGACAAACTAAGACAAAGACAGAATGTAGGTATTTCTCTGTAAGAACATAACTGCATTTAAAAAAAGAAGAAAAAAAAGGAAGAATGTAATACAGGGAAACAACAGGAACACCTCCAGCTATCTTTCACGTCAGATCTTGTCTTGTCCAGATACAACAGGTAGCTTCACACTTATCATCGAGCCTCCTGTAACCTTCCCTGACGTCCCATCCGAGCCCCGTCAGGCAGCAGTTTAATCCAAACCAGCACTGACAGATACTGTAGGCATTTGCTGAACGCAACGAGAGCTCTTTGGAGTGTCTGATCTACTCAGATCAGGGTTCTGTGCTCTGATTATTACTTCTCGTTGCCTCATCTAGACTTTCTGAAGATTAAGGAATAGAACCAAACACCCCTGAACCCTCAGGAAAACAAACTCTTGTTAAGCTAAAAAAAGAGAAAACTCCCATAGCAAAATGTTAATAGTGCTTTTTGCCTGTTTGCTTTTGAACATTTTTTTCTTCATCAAAACACAGGGTGAGATAATAACTGGGTCTGATTTTTAATATTTCCAACTATTTGGTTTATTTTAGATGTGTATTTGATAGGTCAATGTAGAGTTGACCTATTCCCATATCAAACCCCACTTGATGCCCTATGAATCTGACCTGACGGAAATCAATTCCCCATGGTTTTCCTGTCAACATTACATTAATTTTCCAAGCTTATCTCTAAGAATAACAGAAAATTTCCAAATATGAACACTCTTTTATTCCCTGTTCACCAATTATATTCCAGAGCACTGCAGCTCCACACAGCATGGACTATGCAGCACAACAGGATCTCTGCCAGTAAACTAAAATATTCATGAGATGTAGCGTTGTGCAGGACTATTAACATGACTTGCCTCTCATTTAGCACACCACTGGGCTGTACTGATGGCAATGTCACCACTTCCAGATGACTCTTCCAGGAGCCAGCAAACAAGGCAAGGAGGGAAGAAAGCCTCCATGTGCAAGCACAGGGCTCAGGGAGAAGAGTGAATGGGAGATGGGGTGTGTGGGAATATTTAATGGATGTCTCCTCCTCCTGGTACATGCAGACCTGCAGACATGGATCACCTTAAACCCAGAAGAATAATCGATTCCCTACCTGAAACCCAACAAAGACGATTAGAGGTGCTGAACACACGGCAGTGAGATGGTATCAGCGTTTTGAAGACTGCAGTGGCACAAACAAACGCATCAGCAGGAAACATTGAGGGAAAAGCAAATGTCTATAAAAGTCACATTCTGCTGCAGATGTAATGGAGGAAAAATAAAACAACTGAACTGCTGGTTTCCCAGTTGGCAGGTATTTTAGAATCTAAATGGCCCTGAAAACTTACTAGAGTATAAAATTGCTGTAATTTAAAAGACTTCTAATTAAAAAGCTATAACATTAACTTTTGGTCCTCTCCCAACCCCCCACTTCTTTTCTTTAAATATTTGCCTCAGCAGTACAATAAAAATGAAATAAAAAAATGTATGTAAGGAACTACATCTGGCTAAACACTTAGAAAAATAAAACATGCCAGAAAATACACACAGGTTTAGATTTACTCAAGACTGCTGAAATGTACAGCAACCCAAAGCCTTAATTTTCCATGAAATCTACTATGTAATTTCTTTTTCACTCATTCCAGCTAGAAAGCCATTAGATTACCCAGTTCCCACTGACAGTGTAGGATTGTCTCCTAATATGGGTTCTTCAGTGATAACCCACCCAATTATTCAGTCATGAGTAATAGGACTCCCTCCACATCGCAGTAAAGCTCACTATTAGCAGCTTTCCCCCTGACTTGGACTGAAGTTGTCCTCTTTCCAATTTTTCTCTAAGTCCTCAAAATCCCACCACTCACTGGGGGGAATACGTTGCCCCTCCGTGAAGGACAGCGATGGCCACGGTCGAAGGCGGGCGGAGGGGACACGCGGGTGCCTCACTGCCGTGTGACTCATCCCACCGACAACCTGCTGACTGGCTGCATTTCTGCTGCCTCTCCAAAAGGCTTCACAATTTAGTACTAAATAAATTACCCGCGGTGGTAACTGCGGAGGTTCAGCTGCCTATACTTTAGTGTCTAATGCTGATTTAAGTGCCTGAGGTAACTCACACATCTGCAGCAGTCTGGATGACACAGCACAGGTCCTACAGGAGATCTATACCCTTGTGAAGCTGAAGACCTGTTTAGGGTTGCCTGTTGCATCTCTAATATCTGTAGGAACTTCTTTTTAAGGAAACTGATTCTCATCCTTTCTATCTGAGGCAGAAGAGCGGTTTATTTTCAGTGAAAACCTCAACAGATGAGTACATGCTACACTAAGCCAGACCTTCTCGGAGGTACATGATGATACAGCCCACAAATGAGATGAGCTACACTTACAGGCTGGAGAGTCATCACAGCTGTGCACTGCATCCCTTCTAATGACTCATGGGGTTATTCCTCTCTTCACACTTACCCAACTCGTGTTGCACTGCCCTTTCTGACCTGTCCAGGCACATTGCCATTTATTAACACAACTGCATTACCAGCTCTTCAGTCTCACCTTCTAAATACCATGTCAGTCTTGCTTGGGAAAATATGGGACTGGCTGCTGTATAAACAGTGCAGCAAGATGCCAATTTACTGTCTTTACAACTTTGTCCACCTCAGTCCTGCACCAAACTTCTTGTATAGTCCCCTGTCTTTTCTGCATGAGAAACCACTGGATTTACCAGTATTACCAGGATTACCTACAAACTACTTAATGTTTTCATTTAGTGTTGCATTTTGATGGAAGGCTCTGAAGCATAAATACTAAAGCCTGGATCCAGAATAACCAAAGGCCATATTTAGGTACCTAAACAAATAGCATTCTCACCATCTCAACCTCATAACATCAAAGGCACCTAGAATGGGATGCAACAAATTGTGGGTTTCTATGAAGCATACATTTCTCTGCATCTCAGCAGATGGGCTTCCTCTGAGCTTCCCCCAACCCCTGTCTATTCAGTGCACTTACTTTAGTTGCTTTCAGCTGTATTAAAATCTTCTGGTGAACCCCAGAGTGAAGGCCTTGCTTGAAGAATTTTCCATTTATGAAATACTGACCATGTCCCTCAACCAGTTCAGCTGTCATATGGACTCCAGACAGGTATATTAAGATGTTTGTATTAAGTGATTCTGCTAAAAGTTTGGTTTTTTCCCTATTGCACCAGTATTTCATTACCTGACAGTGTGCTGTACATGGACCCCTGCCATCACAGAATGATAGAATGGTTTGGTTGGAAGGGACCTTAGAGACCATTTAGTTTCAACTCCCCAGTCATGGACAGAGACACCTTCCAGTAGACCAGGTTGCTCTGCCAGTTGCCTCCATTGATAGAGATGGAATTATTAAGAATTGTAAGGACACAGTAAAAAAACCCATCAGTCAGGACTTCACTTTTACACTGTCATTTAAAACACAAATAGAAAGTCAATGAGAAATTACAGCTCAGGTAACTTCCTACAATCAAAAATTAAAAAAACTCCTGACACTGATTAATCTGTTCACGTTGTGGAAGAGGTGACAGCAGCAGGACAGAGGGCTGAATAATTCAGCTTTGCTTGCAAGGTTACTTTCAACACACCACATTGTAGAGTTTTTAATAAGATTCAAAGACTTATTTCCCACGGCCAGAAATATGGACCAAGAAACAGATCTTCTTAACATCCAATTAAAAATATCCTCAAAAATCCCTCTAAATAAATGCAAAAAAGATCTGAATGGAAACAATGCAAAAAAATGAGGCGAAAAGTCAAAGTTCACAGCTCTTCATCCCAAGCAACAGAAATTCAGAAGCAAAAGTATTCTTAACCTTTACCTTCACAGTAGCACCATTAATTCTTATCCATTCTCCCCTCTTGTATCCAATGCCCAGAGGCTCGTGCTCTTCTGCCCTAGCACCACGTCCTGCTACTCTGTCCTGGTGCACACCTGCATCTCTGTCAGCAGGGTTGAACTGGTAACCACAGACCTTACTACAAATATTCTGATGCTTGTTTCCAGTCCCTTCTAGGCACTATTGATACTGCTGCATATTTTAACCAGAAATGCTGTGAAAACAGAGCTTTAGAATTCCACTTCTGAAGATGTGCAGGATTGGGAATTGGAGATTATTTCTGTGGCTGCATCTTATATGGAAGGACACAGGATTTTTGGACCATGTTTACTTTATCCATGTTTTCCTGATCCGAGAAGAGCTCAGAATTCCATGTCAGGCATCTGGACTTCATGTACCATCTGTATGTACATTTATATGTACATATATATGTATGTCTCACTAAAAGCCAGCAAATTGAGATGAAAACTCCCAACAGGCAAGAACTTCATTTAGTATCTGCAGCCCAATAGGAAAGCTGGGGGAAGGAGTGAGTCTCAAATCCTCCTGCACTTCATTTAGGGTTGTGTGGCTCTGCAGCCTCACTGTGGGATGGGACCTCAGAGGCAGGTTTGTATCCTTGCTCTTAGAATACTGAATGTTGTTCAGAAACATTGCTGTGTTATAAAACAGCCCTGGAGAATTAGAAGTGTAAGTCTGAATCTCCTCAAACTGAGGAGGCAACTGAAGTAGGTCTTCTATTTCATAAGCTAGTGGTCTGATACTGTGGTTATTTTATAAAATTAAAGGATTTTTTTCGTGCTGCTTCAGTACTTGTAACAATCTGGGGCTTGACTGGTGCACTGAGAACTTCTCTGCCTCTAACAAGAGCAGCCTGGCTGCTATCTACAGGGAAATGCTTCTCTCCAGGGCCCTGCAAGTTGTGATGCCAGCTCTCTTACAAACCCTCGTTATTCAGATCGAGATAAACCCACCTCCCAGGCTTGCAGGTTCCCCGACGCATGCCGCTGTAATTGGATTTTTCACCTCCAAAGGACACATGCATCCTGGATTTGCAAGCTTCAGTCTAACTTTTAATAACACACTGACTTGAGAGTGAAAACATCACAAGGATATTCTTGCAAGACTGAAAGTGTTATTCCATTATTTACAAAGTCAAAACCGTATTTACAAAAAATCACCGTAACTCCCTAAAATTAAATGTATAATTAAAGCAAAATCCTTTCTTAATGTTATATTACAAAGTTACGTGCCATATCAGTTTGAGTGACTGAGAAACAACTCAATACTTTTACCTTTATCTCACTGTCCATAGGATCTGAACCCCGAAATTGCCCTGCAGGTCTGCAGCCTTACTCCCAGACTATGTGTTTAGGCAGACCACCTTCTTCTCTTATTTTAATGAAAGATAATTGCCTGTTGTTTTTGTTGTTGCTTGGTTGCTTTGGGGTTTTTTTTGGTTGTTTTTTGTTTGTTAGGTTGGTTGGGGNTTTTTTTTTTTTTTTTTTGGTTGGTTTGGGTTTTTTTTTTTTTCTTTTTTTTTTTTTTTTTTTTTTTTTTTTAACAGCAGGATGAGGGTTGTAGCTGGGTTTACGTTCCTTTTGTCAAATGCAGGACATATCCCTTCATTCTTCTTCAGACCTTGGCTTTTTCCTTTTCTTCTTAAAAATGAGCAGAGCATCCACTGCCAGGTCTTAAAGGAAAAAGCTTCTCCAGACAGCACACACCTGACCTCAGAGCAGAGATGATGAACCTGCCACTTGGAATGCTCTATCCAAAATCCTTGTTCCCCACCATTTTTGACAGTTTTAAGATCACTTGGTGCTACACTGTTTGCAAAAAAAGAAAGCTGCTGCTGACCTGAAGTCTTGCATTCATATTCCCTTAAATCCCCTTTTTTTTTTTGAAAGGCATACTCTGAGGAATGCCACTTTGTTGATTTTGGTAAAGGATCACTTGGTTTCCACATCCCAGGCAAGTTTAACTGTAAACTAGGGACAGCTCTTGCACATACAGATTTCTAGCTGAAGATGTCAGGAATATTCCAAATCTTCAAAAAGTAAGGCATCTGCACAGCTTGTAGTTATCTCTTGGGTTAGGCAGCAGGAATTTTTAGGGTTAAAACTTTGGATTTTGTTGTTTGAACTTTACTTCCCTCCCCCCCCATCGCCTCTGGAGCACCTTCTTTTATGGCTGAGCAGAAGTGAGGTGGCTACAAATGATTCCCAAAGGCCACCTCTGTTTTCATTCAAAAAAAGATAAACGTTTTCCAACCGTGATTGTTACAAGGAAGAATGTGAAATGCAACCTGACCATATTCCAAAGCCTCAGAAGCCATAAAGGAAACAAAAGCAACTCTAAATTTATTATGTTGTAAAAATCTTAAAGACTTTGAGGACTTTGTCACGACATTGGAACATCTGGAGCTGGTAACACTAGAAAGCACAAATGCTAACAGGATGAAAAATGTGATAAAATAGACAAGCAACAAGTACCTCAACAGGGCAGATGCTACAGAGTTCTATAACTATGTAAACATTTCACTGTTATGAAACTAGATGGGATTTGTTGTAACTTTAAAGTCGTATTTTTAATGCTGTCACAATACACATACCTAGAAGGCTCTCAGAAGTCTGAACCTGAGAAATGTCATGCCAAATACGTAGAGGTAACATGGCAAAATCCAAATGCTGAATGAAGCATTTTGAGCCCCAAACTATGCTACCTCATATGAACCCTATGCCCTACTCACCATCAGCTCAGCAACATCACCAAATTCCAGTCACTGCCACATTCAGTGATGTGACAGTGACTCATGTGTCATGCAGTGTGTTTTCACATCTCTCTCCATTGGTACCCAAGTCTTGTAGAAAGACCTAGATGGGTTAACATATTGTCAGACACAAGGAATGGTCTCCCTGGTGCTCCACGGTGGAATGATCCTCAAATACTCAGCGCAATCTGAGTAACTGCACATTATGTTAACAGTTAACTGAGTGTAGTCTTAGTTACCATGTTACTGACAGTTAGATAAAATGAATGCTATGATTAAAAGAAATATTTAAGAACTGTGAAGGCAGTGAAAAAAAAACTGGGAAGAAAGTAGTATTATACAAATAAAAAGGGTGGAACAAAAGGAAGAAATCAAATGTGGATATTTAGCAAGTGAGGACCTCACATTTGCAGTAGACCTGGTGAAAAAACTGTGGTAAAGTGTTAAGTAGGATTAACACAGCAAGCATCTTTCTCTAAGCATAATTTTAGATCCCAAACAGCGCTGCAGCTACAGGAGTTTGATTTTCAGCCATTTTCCCTGCAAAGACTTTTACCCACTGACATTGGCTCATTTGGTCAGAGCACGGTGCTCACAATCCCAAGGTAATGGGATTGATGCCTGTATGGGACATTCACTTAAGAGTTGGACTCGGTGATCATTGTGGGTCCCTTCCAACTCAGAACATTCTGTGATACTGTGAGGTCACATCATCCAGTATTTAGCATTACAAGAACATAGCTCTAATGTATACACTGAAATCTCCAGAATGAACAGCAAGAGGTTTAAAATCAAGAGTTTTCATCGCAAAAAATTATAAAAAAAATTTTAAAATGAAATATATATAAATAACTTGTTTCCCTCTCATTTCTGCAGCTGACTGTATTCCAAATGAATCAGCTAAATATTTATTACTACTGCAAAATAAATCTTCCAAGTGAAGACTACTCAAATGAAAACTTTTCAAGAGGATATCAGAAGACACCACAGTACTTAGGTGGAAAACTGTGGTCCTTTAGTTTATTTTTTATCAAGTGTTCTAGTTCCTCTAGATTAACCACCTAAGGCTGGAAGAACTCACAGGATCATTTGGGACTACTTGATTTCCCAGTATCATCTCACTGCTCCTTAGAGTCATTCTGTATTGGTTGCAAGGTTTACATGGTCTCCACTTCAGCTATTTTTCCATTTGTCAGCGCCTAAATAATCATCTTCCAACCTCCCTTAAGAAACTGAATAGCCTGAAACACATTTTATGGCTTATTCTCCAGGCCTGGGTAGTTTTTATGGTCCTCCTTAAGAACTGTTTTAGTACTTTTCCATCTCCTTCAGTCATGAATGTTAGAACTGGGCAGAGTATTTAAGCATTACCCTTACTAATAGAATAGACCTTAATCATAGTACTTTCACTACTTTTACTTGATATTTCTCCTTTTATACAACCAAGGTCTTTCCTGGCCCTCGTTAATTATACTACTACACGGACAGCTAATTTGGAGGTGATTATCTAAGAAACTCTGATGCCCTTTCCCGAGGGCTTTAAGAGCAAACTCCCGCTGGTTTGAGCCATGAGGTCCTAGGCACTGCTGGCTCCAAAGTCCATCTCATGGGTTAGCAAACAGAAGGTGCATCCACGCTTCAACTGCAGCAGCTGAGCAGACTGGCTCTACACAGAAAGATGGGTTTCTACTCATAAACCAAACCCCAGCACGGGCAACCAAGCTGGAGTTACACATCCTCACTGCAGTCCTTGCTCCAAGGGAATACATGGCAAACGGGCAGATGGCTGAGGTAGTTCTGTTTAAAAATGGTGCCACTGTGCCCCCCCGAGTTTAGAAACTCTTCCCAAAGTCTCAAAAGCCTAGAACCATGTTCTTGCAAACAGAACCATCCCAAAGGCATCACAATGTCTTGGTTTCTTGCTGTCTTATTTTGTGTTCTCCTGGACCATGTGGTATTCCAGATTACATCCCTTTATTTTCCCAAATCCCTTCAGTGAGCTGTAATTTTTTTCTAGCAATGGTGATATATTATCAACTGATAGCATCTGGTAGAATTTAAATCAATTTACCTTTCAAGCTGCTTAGTACAATTTGTTTTTGCACTGTTCAAAAATTTGAAAACGTTGGGCCCATGTCCTGTCTGACTATCCAGGGTACAAGTATGGATGAAGCCTTGGAGTCCCTCGTTACCTTTAATGTGCTTATCCTCACAAGTACCTCCTTGATGTGGCTGCATTCCCCTCTCTTACGTCACCAAAACAAAACACTGAAGTCCACCTCCACAGCTGCCCACACCTAAATTTTAGTGAAATCAGGAGGCAACAGGTTTTCACACATCCTGGATGACTTGCCCAACACTGAGACCTCTGTGAAGAACATACTCAAGAGCTAAACACAAACCCCTCAGATCTCCCACTGGTTCCCTCACCACTCCACAACCACACCAGTCACAATCCTTCACTACCAGGTAACAGAGATGAAAAATATTTACCTGCCTTTATAGTGATGGAGGTTAGACATTTAAAACAAACAATTGCACCGCTTTCAAGTGTTATTCAGCATGGTGGGCTGTCAGAAAACACACACTCTGGAAAGAAGCACAAGCTGTGATTGTTGCAGCTGAGTTCCCTCCTCAGTGCTTCAAAGCCAACCCAATGGTCTGGCTTATTTTTGTCCCTTATTGGTTTGAAATCAGTGTCCCATCCCTTCCACAGCCTCAAAACTCCATTGTTCTTTTTTATTCATTTTCAGCTCCCTATGGCCTCTACAGACTCTCCTACTCCTTTAATATATTCCTTTATAGTCTTTCCACAAAACTGAAAATGAGCAATTTCATCAGAGATGGCAAACTGCTTTATTTGTGTAGTTTTACCTCAAAATCTTGAGGTTGAGTGCTGTATCTGCAGAGAAAATAGTTTTCTAACAACAAACTCCAATGTGATAATGTTACCAACAACCCAGAATTAAATTTCCTGACACTTTCCTGTTCATAAGAAAGAACAAATACCTTGTTTATGACCAAGCCATCTGTAATGGGCCAAGCGCTTCCTACTAGCATCACAAATGAGAAAAATTTGCATTAATGAAGAACAGCAAAAGGAAAAGCATAATAAAGAGAGGAAATAAATTTATGCAGTGAAACACTGGGCCAAAGTTTCTGGCACTCAAATGATTCAGTATAGGCAAGATGCAATTTTCTGTCTCCCTCAGCAGGTGGATAATAATAATACTGATATTAATATTTACAGTATCAATAACCATTTGCAGAACGTGCATTCATTTCACATTTAGATCTTTAAGTACTTATATAGCTTTTGCTGCCACAGATGAATAAAATTATAAAGAATGCGAAGACAGGTTTCATTTCAGTATCAGATCTCCAAAAGTGATCTACAGGGTCCCTCTGTATCCAGTGGGAACAGAAAAGGATACCAAAGGAGACCTTCAAACCACCTATTGTAGGGTGACAAAAATCATCTTTTGGAGAGCGCAAATCCTCTCCGCTGAATAAAAAGAAGGGCTACAAGCCAAGTGTAAACAGATGCCTAATATTTGGATGGATAGAGATATATGAGGTGAATCAAAGCTGCAAGGATTCAACAGAATCTGTCAAGTGAAACAGGATCAGGCTTGGTGTTTCCCTAAACTTCTCCTTATGCCTCATCTGCTAGACTTAGTCTGTTCCCAGGAATGTAACAGAGAGCTTTCAGGTACCCTAAACTGTCGGAGGTAAAAATAAATGGAAATGGAAGGAGAAATAAATGGAAAGACATGGAAATAGATGAGAAGCAAAAAAAAAAAAGCGCGCATTACATATGACAAATCTGTATAGTAGGCACAAAAAATAAAGCCTTCCAAGAGCAGGGAAGAAACAACAGATGAGCCAGTTCATTTATGTCTTATCTATTTCATTTTTAGTCCTTAAGTAATGAAACAAAACAAAAAAGATCAATGAAACAATTTGAGATTTTCTGATCTCATACAAGAAATTTCATTAAAAAGAAACAGCTATTTCTATTTTCTTTTTTTTTTTTTTTTCCTTAGGAAGAGAGCAAATACAGCTGAAAGACTTGATGAGTCAGGAGAAAACTCAGCAGGGAGAAGGGATGTTTTGTCAGGATCGGGGGAGAGGACGCAGATGTGCCGAATGGCCCCAAGAGCAGCAGAGATTGCTGTCTGCGGGAATGCCGCTTTTCCCAGGGAAATACTGCCAAGTCCGTTCCTTCCTACCACGAGACACAGCCCACAAGCTCAGTCTTTCAGCTGACAGACACAGCCTCTTGGCCAGGCCTTCAGGACTTGGTCTTGATGACACTGTCAACTTCGCAGTTGACTTCTCAACTTCCCAAGGACTGACAAGCTGAACGTGGGCAGCAGAGCATGGCACGGAGCACTGCTGCTCTGCTGCTGACCTGACATGGTTGTATTTCCCCATTTAAAGACAAATGTACTTGCTGCAAATTTGTACTTTCACAGACACTTCTCTCAAAGTATCTCCATTTAGTTTTAGAGAAGCCTTTTCCAAAGCAAGGCTGTAAAGTCTATAACAGTACCCAAATGTACAGAGAGATCAGCATCTAAAATTATATGATCATGCCCCTGCCCTATATGTCAAATAGAAGTTCGCTTCCACAAGTCAATTTTTCGAAACACTCATGCTTGTGCCAACTCACTTTTCAGGCTCTTCAAAAGACCTTCCAGGATAGAAACACCCCAAAGTTGTCTGAATATCAGCAAGAACTGGACCTCTGGCAATGCATGGATTTCAAAGGTGTCCCTATTCAAGGAGCTCGTAAGAGCTGCTCAAGCAATCCAACAGAGACAGAATAAAGAAAAGTAAATAATATTAGTCCTGTATCTGCAGGAGGTGGAAGCTAAAAAATACAATTAGTGGGAGTCCTCAAGGACAGTCACTAGCTACTTTCCCTGAATCCTGCTGCTCTAATATTGTGTTGTGTTGCAAATGTCATTGATTTTAATTTTCTTCCTCTGAAACCTCAAACCTGTAATATTAAATAAGACTGAGGGAATTTTATTTTGTATCCAGAATACACTAAGCAGACAGCAAGCAACTACTGCCTTTCCTAGGCCATTAACTTTATTAAAAAATTCAACAGAGCTGATTGCTGAAAAAGCAATTTATCGGTCTGCAGTACAAATACGGTACCACTTGAAAGTTATTTTATTTGGATTTAGGTGTTCCTTGCCCAGAATGTACCATCAGGCTTTCTAAGCTTGTCAAGATTGATTAAAAAAACAGGTCAAAAGTGTATGATAGGTATAGTTGCCTTACTCTTCCTTAACTCCCCTTTAACCAAAATGCATAAGCTTGTAATGCATTTCTTTACAGAAGAAGATAATTATTGCTGTCACTATCACATTCACTTCTCGGTCTTGATAACAAATGAATTACAGCTGGCACCTGACCAAAGGTCCTTCAGTTACCCTGTCAGTGCTAATTCAGGATACCATACATTTGGCATAGACTGCAGAAGGAAAGAAAGGATGGATCTAGACATTATAAAGTTCAGAATTTGGTTAACATGGAAGACTTTGCTCCCCATTTACACTCTGTGGTCCAACAGAGTAGGTGAGTCTCCAGATGGAGGGGGAAAGAATTCAGATGGCAAGATCCCCTGGACATTAATGCGTATCCTATCACCAAATCCTGAAAATCAGTTGATATACATTGCCATCACATTGTTTGCCCTCTTCACACTTAAAAGTCCAACAGGTAGGTTTTAGATTCACAAAAGCAGCCAGATTGCAAGAGCAGCTTGATCTGGTTTATGACTTACTATGGTTACAACAGCTAAAACAGACTAGAGACAAAAATAATCACAGCTCATGCTTGAGAGTACACATTAAATTGACAAGGAAATCTCCCTTTACTCAGTTTGCTGCAAATTTATTGAAAACACTGCAAGTTTTTCCCCGAAACTTGCAGCTTTACATACAAACTACTTAGATGAGATATCACATATCAATATTCTGTCCAATGCACAGCAAGTTCTAGTTTTCTGAACACATATTTATCTAAGCTTTTGGCAGTGGCAAACCTTTAAAGCAGCTGCAAGCTTTCCTGACAATGTAGAACCAAATAAAGGTTTGCCTAAGAACTCCAATTCATAACTCGATGCCAAATTAGCATAAGTGAAATATGAGTATTTAATATAATAAAACATGAGCCGCAAGCACCAAGCCCATCCCAGGAAAAATGTGAAACCAGAAGGTACTTTAATGAAAATCTGGAAGCAAATATCACAGTCTAATATTTAAAAGCCATAAGAGTTAATTTTAGTTTGAAAGGAAATCATTTTTCAAAGTTCTGTATTCTGTTTAAAAACAGATTGAGCACGTTTATTAAATTAGCAGACCACTGCATTTATGAAATCCATAAGTTAGATCAATGATGCACCGTCAGCTCTACAAAGTAATTACTGGCTTCTCTCAAAATGGACAATCCAAAAACTTCCAAGGACTAGTTTTTCCCTTCATTATTTATAACGAGCAAAACATGGTGCAATAGATTGTAATTCATAATGCTTTTTTAATGTTTTTACAGCACAACACTTGGACTCATTTTTAATCTCTTTGAATGACAGGTTGCCATTATTGAATTTACATTAATATGAATTATGAGTACAATATATTTCACGCAATATTTTCTACCCCAGGACTAACGTGATTCTACAATAAAAAAAATCCCATAGTCAGCATTTTTTTCAGAAACAGAAATCACAGCCATGAGAGATTAGTCTTCCTGCCTCACTATGTATCTGACCTCAATCTTGCATCCATTTGTCTCCACAGAATCATCAGACATAATTTACATGCACATTTATGGTTACAGAATCATAGAAGACCTGGAGTTGAAAGGGACCCACAAGGACAATCTCACATCCAACTCTTAGCTCTACACAGGACACCTCAAGAATCCCACCATGTGCCTGAGAGCTTTGCTCAAACACTTCTTGAATTCTGTCAGGCTTGGAGCTGTGACCACTGCCCTGGGGAGCCATTCCAGTGCCCAACCACCCTCTGGGTGAAGAATCTTTTCCTAATATCCAACCTCCTCCTCTGCTGACACAGCTTGGTTGTTAAAATGCCAGTACTTAGGAAAGTGTCCAGCTATGGCTTCCAAGCAGCAAGTCAAGGCTGGCTCAGCAGGCTCTCCCTCCTTTGCCCAGGAAATTACTTGGTCATTTGGGTCAGGGAATACAAGATGGTCAGACATGGCCAAGTCCTGTCCTTGTGCATTCCTCCAGACACTGATGTGAGCCTGAGGAATTCCTTCTCCCTTATGAAATCAGATTTTAAGGATCAGGAAGATTCAAGCACACACGCTTCAGATCTTTCTGTTTTGCTCACAGCAGCCACCTGCCATGGATATCTCTCCCTAAGAAATAGTAATCCATCTAAATGACTAAAACCATCCTAAACAGTAGGGATGAGGATAGCCATCCTGACTTCAACAGCGCTACTTGCCTGCTTGCAGGCAAGCCTATGCTTCATGTTTTTTCATATGGCATAAAGACAAAGATACATGTGGTAAATGAAATCCCCAAGGTGCAGCCGTAGGCAGTACATTTCAGGGCAGGATACATCCAGTGTATCAACCTCACTGGAGGCAGAGTATTGAGCTGTATGAATGCACAGTCTCACCTACCATGACTGTTCTTACCTTTTAGGAACTGATTTAGGATTAGCAGCACAAAACATGCTTTAACATTATCACAATACCAGTGAAATATGGCAGCTTCTTTGGAAAAAACCTTTTTTTTTACTGGTCACCAATGAACTTTGCACAGACCTTGTAATACCAAGGCAGAAAGGCAACATAGCATTTTCCTTTGATTTTCAAAAGACATGTAGCAATAGAAATCTATTAAATGAAACAAAGAACTTCCCAAGTGCCAAGAATGGTTTAGTCCCTGCCCTGCAGAGCTCACATCCAAAAATGACGAGAACGACACGTGATGAAAATAACAGGAGAAGCAAGGAAGTAGGTGACAGGTAACAATGTTGAGTAGTACCATGTGTGTTTCTGCACACACACTCCCAAACAAGTATTTGGCAAAGTCTGCTCCTAAATACAGATGCATTCAGAAACACAATCCAGCCATAATCAGAGGATTAGTCTTTGCCAGCATCACAGTGGTAAATAGTTCTTTAGGAGAAATCCACGTACAAAGAGGCCGAGGGGCTTGCAAACAATCTCTGGAAGCACATGCCAGGCATAGAGGATAAACAAAGTATTTATCAGAAAAGCAAACAAAAAGGTAATCAAAACTGGAGTCCTTGGGAAAACAGATGGCAGGACTAGGGACACACAAAAAGATACATGGGTGGAAGCTGAGTAGGGGTTGTTTGAATGCTTCTAACATTTCTTTAAATGTCAGCTCAAAATTATGCCATCTTCACCACCACCTTGTAGCTAATACAGCCCCTTCTAGCAGAGGCCTCACATTTTGTGGAGAGCTGCACTTTAGCATTTCCAGCTTCCGTCATGTTCCCATCTTTTATTCTGGTGAGAATGAACAAGCAAACACCAAACTCCCACTAAACACCTACTACTTCTGCTTTCATTCCAAGGTTTCCTCGTTGTTCAGTTAAATCTCTGGGTGTATTATACAGATTTAGTTGAAGAGCTACACACTGAGAAGCACTGGTAGATAAGTGAGAGAAAGGGCAGTATTTAAAGAAGGTTGGAGCACACAGTGTACTCTATAAACACTCTGCCGGAGAAGGGGAAATGAGTGGGGTATAATCTTTTGCATAAGTTTACATGTATAAAACCTATGTTCATAAAAATCAATCCTCATTCACTATTTGAACACAAATCCCATTAATGATTCCATTAAGCTATCACTTCAGCTCATTATTTTACCCATTTGCACTTCACTGTGTTCACTGTCAGCATCTGCTGCTTTCCCTGGGAAAGAGGGCGGAAAAGGCCATGCAATCGCAGTCCTGTTCAACACTCTCCCCTTGGCTCGCTGCTGAGAGGCACTCAGAGAAAGGGCATTTCCACTCTGTCCTACCCAGAAACAGAGTACACGGCTATCCAACACAGCCAGCCTCCATCCCACAACTTAATGTCCAACATCCGTGCCTGAATTCAGATTGCCCAATTAGCAGGGCTACTCAGCATGCTTGCCCTATACTTCACTAAGCAAATACCTTAAAAAGGAAAGGGGAGGGAGGGAAGAAAAGGAAGGCTGACATACAGACAGCAATACATAACAAGCAACATAACCTTATATTTTGCAAATCAAAGTTGGGAGGGAACAGGGGATACAGGACAGACCTAGACAAAAACTTCCTCAAAACCAAGCTCCACAAAAACACTTTGATCATGTTAAACATTCAGGGAGGCAACAGATAATATAATCACAATGCACAGCAGGGTCCTCAGTGAACAGTGTGTACACGACTCTTGAAAGGTTATTACAGCAAATTTAAGCAAACCAATTGCACAAAGACCAGAGAGCAGCCAAACAGAGGTTTTCAGGTCTTGTGTTCTGATCACCGAGGCTCATTCCAACTGGCTCAATTTGATCTAACAATCAAAAAGTCAAATGATATGAAGAAAGGTATTTCCTCCAGTAAATTGAAAAAGGTGGAGTGGGAGCTTATTTAGATTTGCTTCTTGCAACTGCATTTCTTCCTTTCTTTCTCTCTCCAAGCAGTGCAGCTCTTGTAAAAAGGTGTCAGCAGTGGAATGCACATTTGCACATCGTGCATCTCTGTACTTTCATTCTGTCCAGGAACACTCACCTCCAAAGGAAAAGCAAACAGCCAGAGCACTGAACACAATGAAGCAGAAACACAAAGGGAAAAGGCCTGAGAAAAAGAAATTCATTTTCAACAGTACTGAACAACAACCCCAGGCTAGTATTGTTACATTTGACTGAACCTGACTGGCAAAACACCCCACTATTAACCCCTAAGCTCTTCATCAAATGGACTCATGAACTCTTCTTCTACAAAGGTATGATAGATTTGGCAGATTTTATGGTTGATTGGATAAGAAAGTGAGTCCCCCAGAGGTCTTCCAAATGTAACACCAAAGGTGAGGTGCGCCAAGCTTTGTTTCTACAGCCCCTTTTGAGGGGAACTATCTCAAATATAACATATGATCATGGATTTCTATCCAAATGTCATCATAAATGGACCAGTAGACATATCCCATGAGAAATGCTTCAGATAAAATATCTGGCACTGAAAAATCTCCAAGTTTGTCAGCACTGGTGGAAAATTAAGGCCAAATCCACCCCACATGAAGATACACACATTACCAGTGCTGCTTTAATTTTGTTTGCCCATGCTGTGGCTGTGCTAGAGGGAGTGTGTGGTCTGAAAGAGCCACATGTGGGAACACTAATTTTGGTTCATATGATGACTACAATGCTGAAGCTGAACCAAAACCTCAGGTCTCTCTTGTTGCAGTGCACATAAGATATGCCAGGAAGGCGGTCTGGAGCTCTCGGCTCATGAAATCAGGCAACTTCCATTAATAAAAGGCATTCATAATTTATCTTGAAAAAAATCAAGATGCATATATAACTGTAACTCAGGCAGCTGGAAATGGAAGCATGAGGATGAAAACAGAGCAGGACAAAAGGATATAACCACACTTGAATTTCCACAGTTCTAGCAGCTAGCATAGGTTTATTGGGCTTTCATTGGTAGAGAGCAATATTGTTTTCTATTCATTGCTGTTGTGAGAAAAGAAGAAAAGAGACAGGCTACTAAATGAAAAACCAACTGTGCAGGTAGTGAGAGATGTTTCTGCTTCAACATTTAATGGCTGTCATGATCTTTCATACCAGATGTATGGTAACGTCTATCCAATAGCTAAAAGAATCTCTTACTTCCAGACAAAACTGAAAATATAAAAAACACTTCCTGGCACAAGGCACATCTACAGAACATATTCATTCTGATATAGAAACTCATTTTGCCAGCAACCGGTGGCTCATGTGCAAAACCCTGACAAAGATTTCTGAAAACCAGATGAGACAACTCTCTACATGATACACTTCTAGACTCCCTTAGACTATGCATTTCTATTTTTAATGGAAAAGTGAGTTCACAAACTATTCAAGTTGCTGTGACAATGTACAACAGGGTCAGACCACACCATCTCAGTGCACAGATACACTGGCCTAAAGAAGAGACAATGTGGAGATGTGCTTGTGCTCCTTATTGTTCAGATACAACTCAGTCAAGTATGAAACTGTGGAGTCAAGTAAAACCAATTACACTTGCCTCAAACACAAAACTGTCCCAATAACTAGAAAGCAAAACAGAGCCAGCATCCGTTATACAGCTCTAAGGCCAAATTATATGGCCTGGCCACGTTCACAGGATTATACACTTTTACCCTCCAAAACAAGGTGGCTATACCCGAACTGCCAATTGGGAATGGCTGCTGGCTCTTGCTAATCCCCAGGCCATGCCTGGGAATTGCTTATGACAGCACTAGCTGGTCCAGGCTGAGTGCAAGGCAGAGGCTGTGCTAACAATTTAATGGTATAGATGGTCAAGTTCCAGCTCTTGGGCTCGTGCCCTGGCACTGCTTGATCTGCTTGGGGAGACCTTGCCAAACATAGTTGTACTGTAAGCAGAGCTGGCTGGAATACAGACAAAAAAAGAGTATCCAACCAAATTTAAATCTTTAAGCGTTGTCATGATGTCCTTCCTTAATTTTTTTTTTTTCTTCTCCCTTTTCCTTTGTTTTCCAGATAGCCTTATTTCCACAGAGTTGTTCCATTTGCCAAAACAACAGAAGCTCAAAATAGTTGTGATAAGCACCGAGCGTGTTTCATTTCTTACCATGATTCAGTGGCAGTTGCCAACAAGTGATGGTGCTTCTAGTACAGTTAGGAATGTTGTGGAAGTGTCGGAAGAGTTTAAATCAAGTGTCTGATGGAAAATGGGACAGGAGGAGAAAGATGTGAGACTGAAGTAGAAAGGTGAAAAGATAAATGAATGAAATTAATTGGTCCACAAACTTTGCAGCATTGCCTAAGCTTTGCTTTGTGTCCTAGTTCAAAGAGTTGGATGGAAAAAGCACTCTGCTCAACAATTGGTGTGACTGCCTTACCTCCCTCTGGTTTTAAACCACTTTCTTTGATCCATACCAAAAGAATGATACAAAAGGCCTTTGCTGCAGAGCAAATTCTCTCCCTTACCAACAGCTCAGAAGGTGAGGTAAGCAAGACTGCCTTTGCAGACTTACAGCCAAGGTCAAGGAGACTTTCATAACTACCCTTATGTGGCAGGTGCCACCTCTTTGTTCTCTGATGGAAACCATTTAGGAGAGTGTAGACTGACTTTTCTCCAAGACTCTTCTCCACAGCTCACACCATCAGAAAATAACCAGCCTGGTTTCACTGGAAGGTGCTCTGGAAAGCAACCAAGTACAATCCCTCCTCAGAGCAGGCAAAGACAACACTGGATTGCTTGGGGCTTTGACCATTTGAATTTTGGGTAGCTCCAGGATATGCAGCAACATTTTTGTGCACCTGTGCCAGTATCTGGCTACTCTCAGTGTAAGCCATTTTTTCTTTCTTTCTAACCAGAAATTCCTTTGCTGACTTTTGTGTGCATTGTCCTTTGTCTTTCCACTTCCACTCCTGAGAAGACTCCACTGCACTATTTTACAGGACAACCACCTAGCACAACCTGGGCAACAACATACTCCACATAGAACTGAAGAAGAACACAAAGTAAAGTGATCAGTTTGGGTCTGTCTCGGTGAACTTAGATGTGTCTTTCTCTACTCTTTGACTTCTGGTTATTTTAGAAGGGTCCTCTGTCACCCCACTTGGTGACGAGCAAGAGCACCTCCAGTCTCTACAGAGCTCTGATGTCAAACGTCAGCTGCTGTGTCCCTTTGCAAAGCAACCAAGGGCAACTTACAAGAAAACTTGGGAACTATCTATCTACCTAACATGAAAATGGAAATGAAGGCTAAGAGAATTGGGATTGTTCAGCCTGGAGGAGGCTTAATTGCGACTTAATTGCAGCCTCCTAGTGCCTGAAGGGAGATGAAAAAAAGATGGATTGAGACCTTTTTCAAGAGCATGGAGTGACAGGACAAGGGGAAATGGCTTCAAACTTAGAGAGTAGGTTTAGATTAGGAATTAGTAAGAAATTCTTTACTGTGAGGGTGGTGAGGCACTGCATCAGCTTGCCCAGGGAAGTTGTGGCTGCCCCATCCCTGGAAATGTTCAGGATCAGGCTGGATGGAGCTCAGAGTAACCTCTTCTACTGGGAGGTGTCCCTGCCCATAGCAGAGGGGTTAGAACTTAAAGGTCCCTTCCCACCCAAACCATTCTATTGACTCTATGAAGATGGATTTCTCGTAAAACTTGAAAGACCTGTACAAATCATACCTGAGATGACATGTAAGAAAACTTGAAATACCATTATCCTGCACTGCTCCTGAGCTAAACTTTATTGTACAGCAGTTCATATTTCTAAGCAGGCTGAGAAAACAAGGTGAAATGCAGATTTGTACTTTGCAGACACAGCATGTGTGATCCCTGTCTTCAAAACTTGTACACATCTGTGTGTCTTAGACAAAGCAGTGCATCTGAGATAATTATTTGTGTGCATGATGACCCCTAAAAACCAGTTCTACACATCAGACACTTTGGTCACAGGAAAACTACCAGTAGGATTATTGTGAGCAGTGGAAAAAGTGTTTATAAAATGGAGTTTAAAAACTTCATAAGCAAGAATGGAATTAATACACTCAAATTCTCCTCTATAATCAACTTGAAGAACCTTGCAAAGATAAATGTTAGACCTTTAAAAGCAAGGATGATAAAGATAATTAATGGAAGCTTAGAAAGATAATAATGTCTCAAATCCATGTGGGGTATAACTATTGCTCAGCTTTTGAGGAAAAGGAAGATAAATTATTCAGTCTTACTCCATCCCAGCATGAGGCAAAAATTCTAAAGGAAACAAGCTGTTCAAAAGCAAAACTGTGATGACTATGCCAAGATAGGAGTTAGGCTCAGAAAACCTAAAATAAACCCAAAGTTCTGGTATTTATTGGCTGATGAGGATTCTGGGTATTGTTGTAAAGCAAACTGTCAAAACCTCTGCCTTGGGAAATATACTGAAGAGTTGATTCAATTCTAGGATTTTGTCAGGATATTATAGAATGCTTTTGGTTGGAAGGGACTATCTGCAGATCATTTGTCTCTCTCCTGCTCAAAACAAAGCACATTCTGATGTTAGGTCAGAGTATTCCTGGTCATGTGCAGCTGAGTTTGCATTGTTTCCTATGGAAATTCTGCAGCTGTATTGGGACTTGGCTCAGTTTTGGACCCTGCACCTACACTAATCACAGCCTGCGCAACAAACAGGAGGAGCTTGCAGTTTGTAGCAAGGTAGGGATCAGCCTCTTCTCCCACATAACAAGCAACAGGACAAGAGGAAATGGTCACAAACTGCACCAGGGGAGTTTTAGATTGGCTATTGGGAAACATTTCTTTACTGGGAAGATTATCAAGCATTGAGAACAGGCTGCCCAGGGAACTGGTCGAGTCACCACACCTGAAGGTACTAAAAGACTTGTACATGTGGCACTTGGGGACATGGTTTAGTGGTGGCTGGGCAGTGCTAGGCTAATGACTGGATTTAATGTTCTTAAAGACCTTTCCCAACCTAAACGTCTCTGTCATTTTATAAATGGCAAGAAGCACTGTTTTACTGAGAGAATGACAGACACTGCCACAGGTGGCCCACAGAGGATTGTAGTCTCCTTCCCTGGAGATACTCAAGGTCCTCTGAACATAGTCCTGGGTAGCTGAGTCAAGGTGAACCTGCTTGAGCAAGGGGGTTGGACCAGACAACTTGCAGAGCTCCCTTCCAACCTCAACGAGTCTGTGATTCTCCCTGTTCCCACACACCTCCTTTGTTATTTGAGCTTGCTCAGGATTTCCATGTTCAGGCAGGAATGCCCCCAGCCATGCCTGCTTGGCTCTCGTGCAGCAGCTGTGCAATTCCTGTGCCACCAGCAGACTGTCACTGTTGGCTACAGGAATTCTTCTGCAGGGTCTTGTACAACACCTCTGGAAGCTCTCCTTACAAAGACTGGCACTTCTGAAAAAGAACATGGATCTTCAGGGGAATATGTAGTCAAATTTTGCCCAGCACCACTCTTTGGGTGTGTTTCACTTGCCAGCTGACAAATGTTCCTTGATACATTACTTCAGTGGTTTTGAAAGAGCATGGGCTTTGTATAACACTTTGGAATTAAAGGATAACTTTAATTATATATAATATTATAATATAAACAGTATATAATCTTAAACATTCAAATTACACAACCAAGAAAGCTGCTTTTTTCTGGACATGTTTCTGCAACAACTTAGTAGTAGTAAATATTATTCACATACTTCTCAGTGCTTTGTTTCAGGATTACCATAAAAGACCTGGGATCATAAACAGTAAGAAATAATGCTATGATATGAAGAATTTATGACTAGTTATTATTCATTATTTATACAGTGGGTGCATATTGTTTTACACAAAAACACCAGTTCACAGACAGCACTTACTTCTCTGCAGAACTTCTACAAGCTTTGTTTTCCAAAGTCAACCAGTTTGGTCATGATAAATTGTAATGGGTAACAACCACATATGTTTCAGCTTGACAGGAGAAGAGAACAACCAAAACCAGCCAAGGCAGACCAAGTTTTGGGAGAATTTGGAATAGTCAGTTCCTCCAAACCAAAGTAAACGTGCATTTTGTTTCCTGAAAAGTGCCCGCTTCATCCAAGAACAGAGCGTTACAGCGGCTAACCATCACTTGAACATACAGTAATGCCTCAAATTTCAAGAGAAAGCCCAGCAAAGTGACTTGGCTATCCTTTTACACATGCTTCTTTTAAAAGCAATGTGAGATTATAAATCTTCATCAGAGCAGCTGCTGCTACAGAGTGAAACTAGAGTCAGGAAAAAGTGTGAGGAATCCCTTCCATGGTTTGCCCTACAGTGCTCTCACAGGCATTGACAATGGGCCTCTGTTTTGCCCACTCCCAAGGCAGTGAGTCCGTGTATTTCCATTCCTGCAGGAGATGTCTGCACCTTGTGAGCGCCGCGGGGAGGACGGAGCATTGCTGCCGTAAGGCACTCCTGCCGCTGCCGCCCTCCCTTACAGCAGCCCAGCCTGCCCACACTTCATGCCACGGAGTCACAAGATCCTCACGCTCCTCTTCAGGTTCTGGGCAGTTTTTCAAGAGGATTTTGAAGACTGTAGACAGGGCAGTGGCGATGCTTTGACGTCGGTCTGGAATGTCAGCCCCAGCTGATCAGAGCTTCCCGGTATGCCCGGAGCACATCAGCCTGTGTCCAGTGTTTGAAGGTGCAGTTCAAAGAGCCAGAGTGCAGAGTTTAATGTCCCGCTTATCACTCCCAGGGACAAATTTATTTTTGTGCCTCAGCTTCACAGACAAGTGTTGTATCAAGCAGGAATTCAATGCCCATGGAAACCATAGGCAGTGGTGAAACTTTTGTCCCTTCTATTTCTTTCTTTCTTTTTATTCATTTGGTTCATTTGCTTGGCAAGCTGAGGAAACCAATACTATTCAAGAAAATATTACGTATGTCATATCATGCATTTTTCTTCTGCTGTGCACTGAAACTATGTCTTTTAAAAATTACTATTGTTTTCCTATTATAATAAAAATTATGGTATGCAGATATCCCACCCAAACAGTAGAGCAGCCCTCTAAGAAACTGTTTGCATCAGGCTCTGTTATACCTCAATCAAGCCATCCCTTCCCTCAGTGATTTCTCTGACTTTACTCTCTTCATGCAATCCCAGAATCAGAAATTACCTTGCTGAGAAAGGATCAGCATTCTTGAAAATAATTTCCAGTCCCTACCTATTAAGCATTGACAGCAAAAATAATAGGAAACCACCAAGTGATTCCTTGTAAAATTCTTTTTGTGGTTGTGTTTGATGGTGACAATAGCAGTACATTCCTAAATGACAGCAACCAACCTCAGGATTATATGCACCTATGACTCAGAGAACCTGCCCTCCTTTAGAAGTGCTGCTCCTTGGAAATAAACCCTCCAGTAACCCACATCAAATCACAGGCAAGGTAGCTCCCAGGCTTTTTTAGCCTGACAGGAGGCTGGAACAAATTTTATAATGAAACATCCATGACTCCTGAATGACAGAAGTATATATTTTGCTTTATTTTGAATGGATAATCTGCAACTAATACATGTGAAAATGATGTAATGCTGAGAAAGAAAAAAGATAAAAAGAACTCTAAATAATTTCAAAGTATCAAGCACTTAAATCCTGGCCAACACAAATTTTATTTAGGTTTTATGATTGATATTTATTCCTTTTGGAAGTCAAGAGACTTTTTCTTCAAAGTGCCAAAGCCCAGAAATACTAATTTTTCTTTATCCAAAGCTGTCATGTTTGTGACCTTGTAAGTATTTGACGATGTCAATTAGTGCTTCAAAAATGCTGTCTTTCATCTTCAAATGGAACTGGGCCTAGAAACTGGCGAGACCTCTTAGCTCCTTCAACAGATGATAAACACACTGCAAGTAAAAAAATCCAAGCAGCTTTTTATGACTTTACAGATTAATGAGCATGCCAGGGCTTTCCAACCAATTTTGGTCCAATAAAGTATCTGCAAAAGTTGACAAATTAAGCCCACATTTTCTATGTTCCAATTTCTACACTATTAAAAATATGTACAGATGCATCTGAGAAAAAATACTGAAATGAGATGATAAGAGGAAGTGGCAGATGATCAGCACAGTTTAAGCCCTCCCTAGGGCCCCAGATCACTAGGAAGAATCTTTTAGAGAGGAGTCTGGAAAACACCTAAGACATCTCCACTTCCTTCAAAGGGAAGAATTGGTTCCTCTACTTCAATGCCTTCATCACATTAGTTTTGGAACCCACCACCAATCTACCCCTTTGCTCTCTTCTGCCCTGGTGCTACGAATGTTTCCCGGGAGTTGTAACTTTTTTGTAGTAGCGTAATGTGATCACCTCAGCAGAAGTCATTGCTCAGTTCAATTCACAGACATTTTTTGTCAATTTGTATTTAGAGGAAAGAAAAATGTGTCCTGAGAGTCAATGACCAAATCTACGTGTTTCCTACTCTCATTCCTTGTATAAGCTGTTGATTCCTCAAATGCAACTCTTAAAGTAACTCTCTGATTTGAGGATACAAATACGATACTATAATGGTGTTTTTTGGTGCACCCTGCTGGTTTCAGCCTAGCTGGGCTGGCGTGATGGCACGTCATGGCCAACATAATTCACTCTGTCTCTCTCTCCTTGCTTGCAGACTACCCACAAAAGGCTCAGTCTGGAAGCTGCAATCCAGTTAAATTGTGTGTCAGACTAAAAGGTAAATTTTGCAAAGCTTAGTGCATTTTCAAACCTAAAGAACCAGAAGAATGTGATTTGGGTGCCAGGGAAAACCTGTCCTTTTGTTCTGTTACAAACCATCGATGTTATGTACTCTGGGCATTGCTCTGATTTCCTAAGCATTCATGTCATAGTCTGCCATAATCAGAGCTTCATGTGCATCAGAAGTCTCTGCTTAGGTGGGAACAGGCTTGCATCTCATTTACCAATGAAACTAGACATTACTCTATTTTAAAAATGTATCCAGAGGTAAAAATGTGCTTCTGGAAAAAAAAAAAAAAAATCACTGTTACAATTTGACATCCAGCAACTGAAGCATTGTGTACCATCACAGTAATTTGCCAAAAGAATCTGAGGATCTTTAACACAGCTTTTGCCAGGACTGCACTTGGGCTGGACTGCTATGTCATGTCCAGACTGAAGAATCACCAGGCTACTATCTGAAATAGAGACAAAAATATGCCAGCTCTCAGTACAAACCCTAGGGGAGTGGAAGAACAGCTTTCACAGAGAAGCTGGAAGAGCAAATCCCATCTATTTCATCACTGCATATTTTGACTGTTTTCTAGCAACTGTTGTATTCCAATATTTATAATCTCTCTCTTTATGCAAGCATCTTATGTTTTATAATAAAAAGTACATAAATTTCAGTTACCGTAGCAGAGCAAATTGTTGTATGTAATTAGTTATGTACAACATAAGGCGTAACTTGAAAAACAATTCGTGTTTATTCTTCCTCTGCTTAATCAATATTTTAAATATTTGTGGAAGCCGTACACCAACTTCGCAAATCACCACCTCCTAAGCGAGAGAAAGAGAACAGACAACACAAATCCTGCAACCTACAGCAAATCATCTGCATCTGACAGGCTGCTGTTAAGGGAGATACATTCTTTGGCCCATGAAGGAAAGAAGAATATAACATTTTACTTCTATGCTGTTTCCCTTTATTCTTTTTTACAGTGCATCCCTCAGCCACACTGACTTGTTTTTCCTTTACTGTAAGAATTTTCTCCCCCTCGCACTTTTTTAATGCTATTTGGTTGCACTGATGCACAAAGTCAACCGTGGCTACTTCTTTGCCCACAATCCTTGCCTGACTTTCCGGATTGGTTAACAAATGTTTTATCATCACTGTCTTCTCTCCCACATCATAACTGTGGCTAACCACAGTGGGACAAACTCTGATAGCAAAAAACACACAAGTCAGAAATGCTAAAGGAGTACTGTGAGAACAGGAGGCCACGATCACGCCTCAGTTACACTATTTAAAGACTTAAAACTGCACAGCTATCCCTGAGCTCAACTAGAGAAAATCTTATCAAAACTGAAGACTGGTGTTTTTGTGAAATTTGTCATAGGTTTAACCTTGAGAATAACAAATCATTAAGTATTGGGGGGCTGAAGAATCAATTTATGTTCAAAGTAAAGGGTTTTTAAAGTTAAGGTTGAAAAAAAATCAGATCTTGCCTGGTCGTGCACAGATTCTGTTGATGTATCAATTTTTTCAGGCATTTAAAAATAATATGGAGATGATAAAAGTAAATGTTCTATAACCAAAAAATCTCTTGGTAATAAAATTTCAAATTACAGCCCATGACAACACTTCTAAATTGAGGCTGTGATACAGGACCTTTGATGGAGAAAATTGTACAAGTAACTCGCAAAGTAATTCAGAGAAGCAACAAAGAATGAAGGTGCTGCTGAGATGAACAGAAAACATAGCTGGAATGGTGTGCAGCATCCTTAAATGAATTTCAGACTGTTTTGTTGCCAATATCTTAAGCAGTTCTGTAGTCTTATAAGGATTTCTTGGACAGCTTCCTTCAACCAATAAATAACCTCACTGCAGAAAAAACCCCGAAACCCTACCACATACAGAATCAACCCTGAGCTCAGTTATCATACATGGCTGTGCTCACAGTCTGACAAATTGATCCAAACACAGAGTTTATTGGCAAGATTTCCACTTTCCTATGGACTACTGGTAGAGGGGTTGAGGAAGTATCTCCAGTGAAGGACTCATCCCTCCAAACTGTGCTGCCTCTGGGTGCCAGTCTGTGGCCCAACTCTTTGGGTACAGAATCAGGGTAGAAAAATCAAATTGAGTAGAAGAGTTGGAACTTTGCTCACAGTGGCACAGAATGAGCAGAAAACCCAAAAATCACTACCTCAGAGTGCCTCACTTTCCCTATCAATATACTGGGTGTGCAGCATCAAACTACTTCTTAGAGGTTGATGAGGTTTAAATAGTTCTTCCGATATTTTCTGGCAGTCTCCAATGAAACGGGTTACAGCAGTGCAAAGTCTCATCATCATTTTGTTCAGCAAAAAAATAAAGCTTGGGAAAAGACAGCTTTTCTGCTTAAATAACTCAGACAAAACATCCGTAACCACTTAAAGGTGGCAGTTCCACTAAGTGTGATTTGTACCAAAGCATCTGTGGTAAGAAGGTTACAGGTACGCTTTGAGAATAAATTTCAAAGGTCTGCAAAGTATAATTAGTTCTAAAGTTCTCCTACACATTAATAATTAGTAATAAAAACCTTCTAAAGTCCTCCACAGAAAGTAGTAAAAACCTCTTCCAGAAGCATGAAAACATAGACCAAACCCAACCCCCTCAAAGCTAGTCTTACATATCCTAAGCTTCCCCCTGAAGATAGTTTCATTTTTTTCTCTCCTTTCCAATGCTTTTTCTATTCATATCACGTAAGTCATGGCAAAGTCTTTAATCGTACATACATTTACGTAATTTTAAAGACCATGGTTCAGCCAGATTAGGTAGAGTAGTGGTCCTTAAAACAATTTATCTATGAATTCCCTGAACATTTCCATCACACAGCAAGTCATACAGTCCAGTTACATGTCGGAGAGAGGTATTTTCCTCCATTTTGTATTTGTCACTTTATGATTCAGTTAACCTTGAGCTGAAGGACAGGAATATGACCAGTATCTCTCTATACAGGTTCCCAAAAGACAGATCTTGTCAAATAGACTTCACTTCAGTCGTTGACAATACTATGACTGTGTGATAACTCATAATTGAGGATGATGCCATGAATATGTATATTTTTACTAACTACTGACTTAGCACTTCGGCAAAAAAGTCTGGAGCAATTATTACCTGTACAGACATGGAAACAGAGGGAGGGAGCAGTTTTATCCCCATGCAAGGGAATGATGTGTCTGATGCTGAAAGGATGCATATGGTTTGGATATCTGTGTTTTAGCACCCATATTTTCAAAGGCAAATGAAGAATGCCGGGGATGCAAAAGATGCACAGTTATTTGGAGGATACTGAGACTGGTCAACGGAGGAAACTAGAGGAACCAAGGACCAAAGGATTGAGGACAGACTAGATGATTTACCAAAAAAATGAAGCAAACTTTTAAGTGGGAGGATAACTAATAAGTAGGAACCCAATCTGAGGGGCTACAGATGATAGCTCTCTACAGCTTGAGATTGCCAAACCAGCTCTGGAAGATGTACTAAAGTCAAAACTGGTAACTGGATGGGAGAAAGAGTCCCTTCTGTCTCATCTCCTTGGCTGGCTCATCTCCTTGGACAATGAGACAAGGAAAACCAGTTTATCAATCTTAGTGCTTCATGACACCTTACCCACTGTGTCACCTCTTGTGTGGGGCACACCCTTGGCACTGAGTTTATCGACCTACCATAATGCTGGGGGAGGTTCAGCCTGCAGAAGGGCAGCTAAGCAATCAAGTATCCTACTTCCAATACAGAACTAACAAATTCAGCTGTTAGATATCACCTAACCCTCATGAGCTGGTACCCCATAAACTTGCTGACAAAAATGGTTGCAAAAGGTAGGTAGGCTGTGATCTCTCCACAGCTCAAGGCAACTTAGCACATGCTTGGTTTATTTTTAAAGCATTGTTATATTTTTAATTTTTATGTTCTTATTTTTAAAAGAAATCAAGTAACCACGTTGTTTTTCTAACTTGTGATCTCTTCAATATATGGATGCAATTTTTTATGCCTAGCCGTTAGCTGAATTCTACCACGGAAAAGCTGTGGCTGGTTACACTGCTGACCACAAGTGTAAATCTGTTGTTTGTGAATGAGAGAAAGACACAGTCAGAGAGGGTGAACAGGAGTGTGTACAAGCACCTGATTTTTTTGTGACCATTTCACACTATTAGGTGGAAGCTTGCTAAGCACCATACCCATACATCTCTCTGTTTACCCGACCTACCTCCCTCACCTCTACACAGTTTTTTCCTCTTTAAGTTTGAATTTTCAGTTAGAGCTACTTAGTTGGTTCACAGCAGAAGAAGCTGGGGCAAAAACTCTATGCATTTTTACACATTTACTTTATGGGAGATTGCATAGCTGATTAACAGTTCTCAGAATAAAAAGTGTCTCCTGTTACCTCCATTCTTGTCTATTTATTGCTTTTGATCTATTCATGCCAAAACATTCTTACTAATGAAAGTCATCAGAAAATTGTCTAATAAGGTAATTTAGAAGACAGTTCACATCTAGCATATGATCAAAAGGCACTTAACTTGCTGTTCCTGCCTCCTCTCCCCCAATAAACACATGGTTTACTAGCACTGATAAGCTTCATAATGGTTTTGAACATCTGGGAAAAGGGCTGATCAGCTCCAGACAATTGTTGGACTCTAAGCAGACCCAGGAACAAAGGTCATGATAAATGAAACCACTGCTTTGGCTCCAAAATTGCTTCAATCACCTTCAGACAAAGCATGATTGAAATGCATCTATCAGTGGATAGCATCTGGAGAACTCTAAAAATGTTTTGATCAGAATCTGAGTGGCTTCTTTCAAATGAAAATAATTTTAAGATGCCATGGCAAATTTTTACAACCACACTTTGGGCTAATGCTTCCTTCTGCAGCATTGACCTTGTTTTCTACAGTGTGAAAAAAATCAATATAATAATGGTACTGAAGCAAAATTTCAGCTTGCTCTTGGCTTACTTTAAATAACTTCATTGTCTCTTTTCCCTCTGTCTACATCTGCTGTATTTGTACTTTCAGTTATTAAAATGAAACCAAGTTGAAAAAAAATGTTAAATATCATAGAAAGAAACCCAGCAGTGCTTCTGTCTCACTTTGCCAGTGGTGTGGTCACCTTTACCATTTGCCAGGTTCTTCTGTTCCCAGCTGTTATACCTGAATCTGCATGCAAAAAGAATCCTCAACTTTCTCTGAGAATATCAAATGTATTTTTGCAGTTCTATAAGAGCTAGTTTTTGTTTTTTCCAAAAAAAGGAAAACTCACCCTCTTGCCTCCAATAATACACTGGAACAAAAAAGCACAATAGTTTACTAGTGTCTTCCATTCTTTGGTGCTTAACATTTTCTCACTCCTTAGCATGCATTTTTGCACAAATGAACAAGCCTGTTTATAGCAGTTCCACAGTTTCACTCTAACCTGCACTAAGAATGAGGCTTTGAGAACCTTATAGGAAACTATCAACTAAAGAGAAAGAAAAACGCCATTCAGCCAAAATTATGACCTCTAGTTACTTTCCACTCCCTCTGGATGATAACCACATCCACTTGCTGTCAACCACAGCTCTGCCTTGGTCAATAGACAAGAAGAACATTCCCAAAAGAGAAGTGGGAGCACTAAGTTCCAGGGAAAGCCACAGAAGGCCCAAACACAGGCAGTGCTGAAAGGAAGGAAACATTTGCTTTGCCTGGGCCTCTCAGAAGCATGGGGACACTCAGTCTTGGAGCAAGAAAGACCTACTCTGGTGTATGCACAACACAGAAAAGAATTAAAAAGACAGAGACTGCCCATATAAATTAATCTTCCTACTCTTGGCTATTGCATGAGTGCAAGCTTTACAAAGGGACAGATGATGCTCCATTCTCTAACACCCCTTCAACATATGAGCCCCCTTAAAAAAAAAAAAGAAAATCAAAGCAAGCTGAATTCTTACTTTGGTACTGGAAGCTGGGGAGGAGTTGGCCACCAGGCTGGTGATGACATCGCTGCTGCCGGTGGTGCAGGCGGCGGTGGCCGGGGTGGGGAGGCGCGAGGGGACGATGGGCAGGGGCAGCAGCCCGGGGCGGGAGCTGCTGGTGGTGCTGGCGGCGCTGCTGCAATTGGTGCTGCCGACGTGGTTCCCGTTGGAGCTCCAGTCCCGGCGATCCCACCCGGCACGGTAATCTCGTTCAAACCGGCTGTGGTGCCGTGACATCTCGGTGGAGGGCAGCTGCGTCTCACAGGGAACTCGGGAGCCTGCCTGGAAGATTAACGACAAAGAGGAGTTAGGGATGAGGTCCCAGCACAGTGACTGTACTCTGTAACTACCAGGGCAAGACCCTGTCATGCCTCCTCTGCTTTAGGAGAGCACTATTTCTCCCCTTTTCCCGGCTGAACATCAAGAGGAAGAGAGCAGTGTCAAAGTGAATATTAATCTAGAACACAAATGAGAGAGTTTAGACAAGTACAAGGACACAGTGCAGAGCCCAGGTCCCACAGACCTGAAGAAACACCAGCTGCTCAAACTCTTCCACAAAATAACAAGCAAAAGCAGACTAACTGTGAAAAGCCGAGTTAGAAGAAAGTCATAATTCAATGTTCTGACAACAGGAAAACATTCCCAACAGCTCCATCTTGCAGTTTTCTCAGTAGCCTTCAGATCCTTTCTGTAGCCTCTCTCCTGTACCTGACACATGACCCAATATTGATCGTAAAGATCAAAGAGAAAAAAAACCTACCTGCTAAATCTATCCATTACTTCCCTATTTTCAAAGCCAATTACTGCTTCACACAGCCCCCTTCTCTCCTTTTTACCAGATCTCACTGGAAGCTCCTATGGGAATGTGTCACTCTGTGACACCTCCCCACAGCAAGGATGCTCTCCAAGGCACGCCAACATGTTTTGTCTCCTCCCGTGCTTCTGGCTAGACTTAAACACTTAATATACATAGGTGATCAGATGACCAAGCTGTTCTGTGTGATCACCCCGTCCTTATCATCGCTCAGTCTTTGTTATCCATAGATTGTATCTGCCAGGTGAGGGATGTCTGAACACAATGTTGGGAGTCAAGACTCCCAATATCTAATCACAGTTCTGATAATTTTATGTTACATAGCCTAGAACAGTTACTGAAGTCTTCCTGGCAAGGTCTCCTAATATGCAGAATGGTGGCAATAATGCTATTTTCCCAGCAGAGTTCTGAGTAACTGAAGGTTTACAACATTTGCAATAGAAGAAACAGTATGAATAAATGCTAAATGTATTTATTTCCATAAATAAATAATGAGTATCTAGGTCACTGCAGCACCTGATTTATTTTATTTGCATCACATGATCCACTAAGTTCTTTGTAATAATGACATCAGGTCACCAGAAGCAATGTTGTTTCACAAATTCTTAGATATAAAAACGGATGCTAAGAGTATTTGTTTATAAGGATTGTGGAGGGAGCCAGAACTAAACTCACCCAGAAACCTGAAGATAAGAAACTTCTTAAGAGAGATAGAACTTAGAAGTGTTATAAAAACAGTGTGCCTATCAACAATGTTAGTTATTCACCTGGTAGAAATTAAAAAGGCAAATAAAACCAATCATTATGCCTAAAGGATGGAAGGTTCACCTGGTTCACTAAAGAGCTACTAACCTGAGACAAAGAATACTCTTCCTCAGTTAAAAAAATCAATAATATAAATGTATATTACAAAAACCCACCAAATTTCCTCCCACAATCATTATATTCAACAAAAGGCCAACCCAAATGTTCCAAGAAGCTGCTTTTTTGATGGTTACACTGCCCCTCTGCAGGAATGAGCATTTCCAGCAAGAGCTTATACTGGTGACCACACCATAGTGTTGTTGGTATTGACCACAAAATTAATATTCCTCTTAACCCAACTATTTTTTTCTCTAGCAGAATGTGATGCAACATTTGACTTGATGATTTGAGGGCTGATGGTTCTGGTATTTACTTAGATTCCTCTGCCTTATATTTTTGTGGCCACTTGATACTTTCATTCAGAAAGCTAATTCTGTATTTTCCAGGGGACCATGTGAGCTCAGCTGTAGAATGACCACAGCAAAACCCAGAGACACCAATGCTGGGAAAGCTGCTGTAATAAAAACAAAAACTTTTCTTTTAGAAGAGATGAAGAAAGCAAACTTCCCTAGTGAAAACTATCTCAGAATAAATTCAGTACCTGAACACAGTGTCTTTAAAGGTTAGAAATTACGCAGGTATAACCCCACTTTCATTTGTTTTATAACCATTTTGCTAAGTCAGGCAAAAAAGGAGCCTGCAAACGGCAAGCTGCAATTTCAAAATATCCTTTATTATTCCTTGCCTTTGAAAAAGTTTCTTTTTAATCCCAACAGCCTCCACTGGCATATGAAGCTATCTTTTGTGACTGGATGGTGGCTGTCAATTGAATGCCCTTCTCCTCCTGAGCTCGAGGATCTCCATTAGCTGTATTAGTGTACTCCTTGACAAGGCAACCAGGGAGAACCAAATCACATCTCCCCCACCCACCCACACTCCTGAGCACATCTGACATTTAATTCAGCGGAGAGCAGCAGCACATATGCACACAAGTCAACAGTGAGCAGTTTTTGCCACAGGATCGCAGGCACCCTGCCCCCAGCAATTCCACTATCAGATGAGACTGACAGGCAATTACGTCAAAAACAAGCAGGAAAAAAGCCTGTGACTAAGCCACGCATTAAGAAGTTTACTTAAAACCCAACGCCCTCTTCATGAGCACATTCACTTCCCAGTCCAGCTACTGTATTTCATGGTATTTCCAATGAAAAAATAAAAGCTGGGGCTGAACATCAGTCTTCTTCTTCTGCCACCCCCTGCCCCCCTCAATACACTGCATTAAATATACACTACTTGTTTCAACATGTCATTTTTGGCTGGGTACAAAGACACTTGACAGCAACAAGATGTGCAGAAAAACCAGAGGGGATAACTATCTAACCAATGAGTATTAAACCGCTAGTGCTTGCTATTAAAAATTAGAAAAAATAGAAAATGTTTTCATAAATAGCTGCTGGCTGAGGTAAGAAATGGGTTGTGAACAGACTAGCTAATTTTTAAATATATTTTTAGATCCAGAGTTTATGCTTTGTCTAGACTATTGTTGTTGAGGATAATAATCAAAATAATAATGCTTTAAACATATTCTGTACTCATAAGAAAAAACTTCTCCAGCAGTGTGCCCTGAGTCAAGCGGAATCATCACATTCCTCTGGACAGAACTTGACACAGGGCAGCATAAACCATCTTGAGAAACAGCAGAGAGAGAGGCCAGTGGAACCTCATTCAAACAGCAGGGAGGGCAGCAGTCATTGCAGTCAGAGATCACAGAATCCTTAAGGTTGAAAAAGATCTCCAAGATCATCAAGTCCAGCCACCACCCTAACCCTGTCACTACCAGTTCCACAATATCTGATTTTAGGCTACAATTTTCCAGATCTGTTCTTTGAGAGGTTTTTTTTCCTAAGAATAAACAAAACAAAATAAAACAAAGAAACCCTTTGTATTTTTTGGAAACGAAGAGAAGGAGAAACATCAGTGCCTAATACAAATAGCAACATCAATAGCTACAATTAATTCATGTGTTTTTACCTTTTTAAGGGAAGTTTTCCTCAACATTCATGTACAGGCATTTTCTCTTACCTAGATTTAGATCCCTCTAAACAGCACTGGGGAAGAGAAAGAATTTTTACCCTATTTTTTAGACACTGCCCCACAGCTAAGCACTGGCTAATTACAGATCTATCAACCTCAGTTGTGGGGTTGATTTTTCAGCTAGCATGATGCTCCACACTGCCACATGTAGGAGCCAGTGCTAGAGCAGATAAGCTTCGAGCCAGCTCAGATACATCTGCCCTACATCAGAGTCATAAAACCATGATGCAGACACAGCCAGCAAGAGAAAGAATGTACGATTTGTGCATCTCAGACTCACAGTCCATGAGGAGGCATACTGCACACTGTTACTGCTGAAAATCCCTCTGTACAGCCAATTCAGCTGACACTCTGTCTGGTGAAGGTGGCAAAGTCAGTGAGACAAGCCTTCTCTCACCCTCTACTCAAGACGTAATTACTGGAGTAGGTGGGTGTCCTTAATCTCAACAAGAAAGGAAACGTGTTCCCGTTTGTCACATAGAATCAAAGGATTTTATTGTGCAGCCAAAAGGAACAAAAATGCTCTTAAAGGGCAAAAAATCCCCTACCCTCCTAAAGAGAGAGAAGAGAGAGAAGCCCATAGTAGTTACTGGATGAACTGGTAAATTCAAAGCAAAAAAGGAGATAAAATTGGTATTAAGGAAGGGCTGCAGAAAGGGCTATAAGCTAAAGAAGAGAGATCGAGCAACCAGAGGTAAATACAAATCCCATGACAAATCTGAAATGAGATTTAGTGATATGGCAAGGCAGAAAGTCCCCATGACTGCATCACTGTGCTAATGCTGCGAAAAGAATGCCAGAACACAGACCGCTTTGTTTCAGACAAGGGCTATGCAGGAGGCATGAGGATTACACATGCATCTGACCCCTTCCCCCATCATTTACCTTCAGAGAAAGATGGGTTTGGGAGGGTAGATCAGGAGAGGGGAACAGACTGATGAAACAATACCAAATACCTTCTGAGGAATGGGACAGGATTTCTCCCAGCTTTACAAAGCCAAAACATGCAATGCAGCAGGTGAGAGAGACCATAAAAAGAAGTTACTTTAAATCTATCCTTCTCAAGGGAAAGTAAAATTTGAGTGTAGCCCTGCTAGGGAACGTAACGTTTTCTACAACCAGGAATTTCAGACGTGTCTCATACTAACAGCTTGCTCAACAATAATATTTGAGAAAGTATTTCGGCAAAATGCGAGTGTCTT
Organism: Picathartes gymnocephalus; assembly: GCA_013390045.1. NCBI lineage: Eukaryota > Metazoa > Chordata > Aves > Passeriformes > Picathartidae > Picathartes > Picathartes gymnocephalus. The sequence goes on along the minus strand of WEKY01058975.1, from coordinate 65,058 downwards.
CAGGACTCAAATGTAGGACACTTACACAGATGAAAACATCCAGCCTCCAAATTTAGCCTGAACACTTTGGCCATTTGGAAATCCTCCTACCTTCTTAGCACAAAAACACCTTCCTCCTGGTACTCATTTTTCACCACATCTCTTATGCAAGTTCATTTGTTCCTTGTTTCCACGGCTTGCACAAACACACAGAGGAAAGGAAAAGGCCAGCGGTGTTTGAGATAGCAGCGTGCTGTCCTCAGGGCTCTTACCAGGTTCAAACAGATCATTGCTGCAGATTTATTAAACTCAAGTGGTTAACATTTCATTTTTTGCTCGATACATTTAAACACAGCCCTTCTTCCCCCAAGCCCAAAACACTCACTGTTCTGCAGAAAAAATGCTTCCTATTCATGTTCCTCTAAATGACAGTCCGGGCTCGAGCCTCGGAGCAGCTTCTTCCCTGCTTTCCACACTTATCTAGTCAAGGTCTCCTTAAAGTGCCTGTCTCCACAGATATAAATATAAGGAAAAACAGGCTTTCCGCCAGTCTGAAGCTAGAGAATCAGATTTCTTAGACTATTAGTCAACTTCATTAAGTGACTTCAAAAATAAAGGTCAAGCTTTTAATTTAAATTTTTCCTGGGTAAGCATTTGTTTCTAAATTTACCTTTTAAATAATAACATTAGAGAAACATGATAGGCAAGAGATGTTGGAAGACAGTGACAGAAGTAGATACATGGTCATTAGGGAAATGGCAGAAAAGGAAAAAGAAAGAACCTGAAACTTTAAAATAAGCAGCTAAATAATCTTACGTGTTTTCAGACAGGATAAATGGAAGTACAGGTAAAATAGCCCATTAGAGAGCTTCAAAAGCAGTTAAGTGCATGTAATGGCTAAGTATTTTATGAGATACACACACACAAAAAAATAAAAAAAAAAGAGGAAGAAGAGAGATTTGCTGGAATCAGATCTAGCATGAAGAACTGTAACTGATAAAAAGGAAGATGTCTAAGTACCTAAGCTTGAATGATTTCATGTATATGCTGCAGGGGAAATGTTACGGCATGCAGTTTTATCAGAGCCTACTGACACAACAACCTCTCCCCAGGCACAGGTCTGAAGATATAATTTATGCATATGGCACTAAACTCACGTTGAAATATATCAGTATCACCATAAATTCTGGATATAGCTCAATTGTCAGGTCATACATGCACACGTCTTTAAGAAAATCAAAATAAAACAAGGTACCAGCAGTTCTCAAAGGTTTAGGAGCAACTCTTTAGCAATGTGCCAAGCAAAATGTTTTATTCGAGCTCAACATTTTTTATAACTTACAAAGACTTTCTTAGACACATATGGAATCACTGTTACAAGCCTACATGGATCTGACTAATCCATTTTCACAATTTTTATTTTTTTTTTTTCTGTTTGGGTGACTTCAATGAAAGAACTCTCTGTTAGACAAAGGCAGAAGGAATGCAATCAAGAGATTCTGTAAAGCTGAACTACAAGCAGCTGTGTAGAAAGATAAGATCCAGAAATATTTGAGAGGCAAGGAAACAACTTTATTATCAAGCAAGGTCTACTTTTCTAAACCCCTGATTTAGCCTTGTAAACAGTTGTAAAGCTCTTGTAAAATCCAAGACAAGGCAGAGAGACTTGAGCTGCTTTGCTACAATCAGATCTTAAAGAAAAAAAAAAAGGAAGAAGTAAAAAAGCCTGAATCCTAACCCTGTAAGTGGCAGGAGCAGTAGATTAAAGAGATTATATAGGATTTAATTTTCCAAATATATGTTGGAAGAGGTGATGCTTTGGGACATATTAAAAAAAAATCTGAGCATGAACACAACGGTGTCTTCTCAGCAGAAAGTTCACTATGCAAGAAGGAAAAATGACATTTTGGCTTTGCTATCTCAAAATATTGTAGTAAAGTTTGTGCAGTTTTATTTTTGAGTACTTCAGATGCATATGGAAATCTTCCCTCTAGGTAAGTAAAAAGATAAACTAGACTATCCAACTAAAAAAAAACCCAGCCACAATGCAAGTGAAACCACACCTTGCAGTTTCTTCCCTTCACAGCTGACAGAATATGACCTTCCTTGATAAGGGGTTACTAAAAAAGCTCTAAATCTCTAAGTGTATGTTTTACTACTAAGCTTCTAGGAAATTTATCTTCACTATGATAATTTCCTATATATAGTAATTTGCTTTTCAGATACTAATTTTTTTACAATCTGAGTGGAGTGGGTAATACCCCTCAATTCATAGATTATGAGCACTGGCAGGGTGAGAAAAGTTCACAAAGATTTAGAGTGGTCCCAATGGTCACACTGCTAGAACAGAAGGTGAAGACAAGTCCCATCTTGAATCTGTTTCTTGACAAACCTGGACACACACAAACTCATGAAGTTTACACCAGGTGCAGGGGTTTCCTTTCTTGGACTATTCTAAAAGGCCTCCATCCACATCCTTAGATGTACTTACCGTCAATTATAAACTGACAGAAAATACGTGAAAATATACTGGTTTGCGATATGTATCTGGATAAAATTCCTAACTCCAGGAGAAAACTACTAAATCTATTTCTCTCTCTTCAAGCTTCTGTTGGAAAGATCTCCCAGTTGATCTTGTTCTCCCCCATGGCTTTGTTGCAAACTATCCCCACACCCTTACAAAAAAAGCTCAGCACAAAATTCAACCCACACCATCCTCGAGTCCCCAAATTCAATTCTAGATGCCACTTGCTGCAGATTCTTGGTCTTTCTAAGAACCTTCTACAGCAACAAGACTGGAATTTTACACAGCAGTTTTGTAAATGAAAATCCACCAGAACTTTACACAAAGGCATAATAACTTCCTCATATGTCTCCACAGGCTCCAGGGTAGCTGGCAGTGTCTGGAACTCAGCCTTGTTAAAAGTGGAGAGAGAGAAAAACATAACGTCCCTCTGTAACACTCCTGCTTGCAAAACACTGCCCAAAACATTGACTTCCCTAATTAAATTATCTCATTAGCATGAAAAGCAAACGAAAGAAAACCAAATGCCAAGAGCTGCTGTGTTAAAGGCCAGTTTGTGGAGGGTTTGTGCAGGAAGACTTGCACGGCAGAGCCGGTGGCCAACACCTCGGCACAGGGGCTGGCAGGATGACAACTGGTGGCCAGGGTCCAGGGGTGCCTGCCGGGGACAGGTGGGGAGGGGAGACAGGGACACGACTGGATTTCTTCTGGGGAAATGGGCCATCTTCCCTAAATGCATTAAGTGGCTGCCAGGACCTGACATACCTAATCTTGCCTAAGACTTCATAGTTAATAAAGCAGAAATGTAGAATAAGCTACTGTCAGTGTTGCCAAATGTCACAAAATAATTCTCACAAAATTTAATTAGCAGGATTTTGGTTCTTTTGGGGATGGTTTCTTAGGTGGGTGGAGGGGTGGGAGGAGAAGGGGAACAGGTCTTCAAATTACATTTTGGACAAGGCAGGAGAAATTTCCTTGTCTTTACTGCTATTCTTGATTTTCCACGCCTTGAGGCAGACTGATCAAACAGTCAAAACTATTACAGGAGAAAGCTCTCTGCCAAGGTAAGGGTTAAATGCAGAGTATTTTACAGCATAAGATCTCTGGATCACTCGTAGTGCTGCAAAACGCTGTAATAAAGAAAATGCACTTCAAATTTCCCTCTTAGAGAATATTTTTGGGTCAGCCCACCCCATCACTGTTCACATTTAAAAAGCTTCAGCCAGCACCAGGTGAAGTAATAAATTTTCTCTTCCAGGACTGATGTCCTCTGACCACATAGAATTTTCTGACACACATTTTGTTAAAAGGAGACATATATCACTCCCCCAAAACAAGAGCACATGTACACTTACAGCACAAAACAGTCCTTAACCATCTGGTATATAAAAAGAGCTTATTCCATGCAGATTGCCTCCAGGAAAAAACAAAAAACAACAAACAAATAAACAAACAAAAAAAACCAACCAAAAAACCCCCAAAAAAACACCAAAAAACCCACCCCAAAACCCAAAAAAACCCAAAAAACCCCAAACAAAAACAAAACCAAAAAAACCTCCCAAAAAACCAAAACCAAAAAACCCCACAAAAAACAAACAACCCCCCCAACAAACAAAAACCAACCAAACAACAACAATAACAACAACAACAAAATCCCATTACATCGTAGATTCAGAGTCATTCAGCTTGCAAAAGACCTTAAGACCTTTAAGATCACCAAGTCCCACCATTAACCAGTGCCAACTCCACCACTAAACCCTAAGGGCCACATATACATGTTTTTTAAATTTATTGAACATGAGATTAGCACAGTCTATGGCAACAGGCATTCAAAGACATTCAAAGCTTTAACACGATTCGTGGCACACTGAGCTATGAAGGTGCAGTTATCCCAATCCTCCAGTAAGTAAGTGAATTCCTACACAACATCTCTGACCCATGGGGAGTAAGTACAGTTGTTCCAATTTCTGGTGCCCTAAATGCGTGACTGCCACTAGCCTCCACTCACAAAGCCTCACAAGATCACTCTTGAGGAGACACCTGTACTCTTGCTGTACTTCTAGAGATCATGGAGAGTCTGGGGAGGAGAGTTCCTCTGTATATTTCCATACTTCCATCTTTTTCCTTCATGGCACTGGCACGATTAGTACCAGTCCATCAGTACTAGGCACCCCTTTTCCTACGTGGAAATACTGGGCTGCTCACCCGCAGACGCCTGGGGATTTTGGATCTAAACATTCCCTTCTCCGTGCATGTCACTGGAGTTGGCCAGAGCCCACGTTATCTGTCCATCTGCAGTCACAGCTCATCACCTCCCATGCCCTAACCATGTTTCATAAAATGGATTGACTTTATTTTCAGCTGGTTCAATAAAGTACGTATCACTTACATCCACGTGCTATTTTTGTTTTGTTATGAAAGGCGATGCGTCAAGAACCAGAGGGATGCTGCCACCATCCTAATGAATTAATACCACAGCCAGTACCAAAGTTAACTGCATCTTTGCTTGCTCCTCTGCCTCTTAAAAGCTATTCCTGTTACCATTTCTTCAACCATCCTTTCTACTTCTCACTTAAAATTGGCCCAAGTAACTCATGTTTTATCTTTTCAGCTGTTGGATGAAAGCTGTTTGCTGAATGCAGGAAATCAGCAGCCCAGCCCATCTTTTCTAGGCCAGAGGTCTGCAGCTTTTAATTAGCTGCTTTAGAAGTAACACGATCAAATAAGAAACAGATCATGAACCACTCACCATATTCCTCTCAAGATATGTTAGGTAATGTAGAACCTTTCAATACTACAGAGAAATCAAATCATGTTTGCCAAGCACCTACTTAAATATGCATTTAAGAATACCAAGAATCTAGTTAAAAATATAACTTGAAAACTACTAGATTTGCAAGCACTGGCCAAAATGTTTGCATTTTATTCTGAATACCAATCATTCATTTTCATTCCACCAAAGCTGTCAAAAACTCTATATGCAGTCTTGTAGTGAGGCTGTTATATACATGCCAAATGCCTGTACAGCAAACATCTGGACTTGCTTCTGTTCCAGGATTTGCCAAAGCATAAGTCTATCTATTGTTTTTTCTTGTGACTTTTATTTTTTTCTCTCTCTGCTGTGCCTCAGGTCGTTTTTCTTAAAATGAAATCATTAAAACAGGCAGAAAGAGCGGAGGAAGGAGAAGTAAGAAGAGCAGTAGCATCTGAGTAATCTTCCAGTGGGACTAATTTTACTAAGTATTTGTGCTACTGCTACCAGTCAATCACTACAAGTGATATTACTGAGAAGCTAAAAAAAAAAAAATTAAACCACATCTAGGAAAGTATACTGACATAGAGAAAAGGAAAAACACATATGCTGTTCTATAAACTAGAAGCTCTGTTTACTGAAATGTCCTCAATATCAATATAAAATGTATTAACATAAAAACCCAACCTGCTGTTCCCCGATTTTGCATTCATTTTACATCCGTACTTCTCCGAGGCAACAGATCAGAATGGTGCATTGCCTTCCCCTCAGGCCAAGTGTAATAAACAGGCAGGTGTAATATAAGGCTGCAGCGTCTCAGCTCTCCTCCCCAACAATTGATCTTCCAGCCCAACGGTGTAATTCCGTCTTGGTAGCTCCCTTCGCATGCCTCATTCCTGATCGGTCAATTATTTCAAATCAAGCAGAATTAAAGTGTTATTTTTGTGAGGGAGGATGATATTCACCAGTGACCAACACGAAACTAATAAACTAATTTCCCTTTACTGCCTTGGGCGAAACAGAAAAATCCAGGTCTATGGGAGAAAGCAGCTGTTTCATCAGTCTGTTGCCCAAATGTGTTTGCCATTTGCTATCTTTAAATTGAATTTTTGCTCACAGGACAGTTTTGGGAACAGAAGACAACAAAAAGAAAACAACAAGAAAGGTAGTGGTGAGAATATATGACTGTTTAAGACAGAGCTGTGCAGTGCAACCTTCCTAAGAGGAGGGGACAGCACTCTCCTGTTCTCTGAAACAGAGCATATTCCTGCTGCCAGTAGCAAATTTATCCAGTAGATGTCAACACCAGCAAAAAATATGTGTAAAGCCAACCTTAACAGCAACAGTAGTCACTTCAATTTACAGTAGCGCATCAGGGGACAGTTTAATATTTGGAAGCATTGTGTATTTATTTGCTACCGTCCCATCCCTGCATCTTCCTGAATGGATCTGGCTTGGCTCATCTGTCCATAAACATATGTAGAGCAAAATAATTTGTTTTTTGCTTTTAGAATAATTTTGTCTGGTCTTCTGAAAAATTGCTGATGAGGATGTGATTACTTTCGGATTGGATCGGATGAAATTTTTCTGAGGAGGACCAGGGAGGAGGGTGGGAAGAATACTATGTGGTGCAAAGAGACTACTAGAAGCAAAATCTGCGTAGTTACTAAATATAATCTGAAGGGGTCTGTTCCCTTCTGACCTTCCACTTGTGTGGTTAAGCAATGCAATGATTTCATGGATTTTGCTCCTTCCTCAAGAAGCTTCTCAGCCTACAAGAGTGACCTGGGATTCCCACGCTGACCCTAGGTCAACAGATACTTGTTGTTCCTGTGAGGTTTTTTTGTTTTGTAGTACACCAAGGACAGTCTGTTGTAAGCCTTTTAGTGTTGTTATCACTCAAAAGACTGCATTTGCTGACAAGTTTTAACCATGCAAAAACACAAGGCCATTGCTGTTGACACTTTTAAATCTACTATTAAGACCTGACTGTTTGAACAGCTTGTGTGTAGAATCTGAAGTACAGATTTCTGTTTCCTTTTTGTTTATTTTTAGATAAACCTTGTGTTTCTACTCTGCAATGTTTGCATTTGGCTGCTGAGCATGCAGTAACTGCATACATTATATGCATTGCTTAGAAACACCGCCTTGCAGCCCATTAGGTTTTTGGAATAGCAGAGAAGAGAAGGGAATTAACAGATCATTTTCCTGATTGATTAATCTTTCTTCACATTGCCATTTCCCCATAAACATGAGAAGGATAACCAAAAGTATGTTGTGACATCCAACAGTGAGATGTTAAAGCAAATTATTTTATGACTGCTACAAAACTTACTACGGAGTTTGTTTTCAGAGATCTAAAACATAACGAGATATAAATGAAAATATTACAGAGACATCACTATGAGTATTTATTCCTCATGTGCACACCTTACAGCTTTTACGAGAAGCATCCATCCAATGATGCAGTTGCAGCTTAACTAATCAGTCTGGCTTAAAATTCAGGCTCTCTGTGAAGGCACAAACAGTGGTCAAAGGGTGAGACTGTGAATTAGCGACATCTAAGCAATTCTTAGGCATCAACAGAAGCAGGCCCGGGAAGATCAGGCACAGGTACTGCGCTCCCAGTAAACAATCTGAACAGATGATGGCACTTGAAAGAACAAAGTCAGAGCTCTGAACACCAGGGAAAAGCATCAAATGCCAAATCCAGCCCCATGTGATGCCAGCAGCATACCCCATTTTGGGAAGCCACGTCCTGCTCCACAGCTCTGGGTGCCAGCACGTACTACCCAAGACAGAGCCATAAATAGTTTGGAGATAAGACGCATATCTTATGAGGCACACCACAGTTTCACAGCCAGGGATGAGCAATTCTTTTAATTACCGTCCGCATTTTCTCCGAATCTCCGTCTCAAAGAAGAGATGGAAACTTTTGATTTGCTGTGACACCTTGATTGCTGCACGGATGAGTCACCACACCACTCCTGTTAGTCGTACGAATTTATAGATTTTTAGGCCAAAAAGCGCAGGAGGCTGTTACAATTGCTTTGCCCTGACTCGGAACAGCACAGCTCTCCTGGCTCATCCAGCAGCCTGCCTGCCAGGCACAAACAGGGATCAGGAATGTCGTACATAAAATCATAATGCAGGCCTAAGCTTGCTCGTAAGCACCACAATGGTTCCCTCTCAAAAAAAAAGGAAAGAAAGTAAAATTATTGATCACTAAATTCATATACCTGTCAACACCTTTCTTCCCAGCAGTTTCTCTGACCAAGGGAGACTGCGGGGATGGTGCCAAAGGGGGAGGCAGCGGTGGCCCTGTGCTGCCCACAGCCAGTTCCATGTCCCCACTGCAGGGGAACCCTGCACCCAAAGTGGTGGTGCCTCTTTGAAACATTCCTAGGAAAGGGCAAGAACACTGCACAGGCAATGAGGAATAAGGAAATAAAGTGTAAGAAACAGCCCTGCTGATACCGAGGTCAAATAGGGAAGAGGGGGAGAAGGTGCTCCCAGTACTGGAGCAGGGGTCACCCTGCTACCCATGGAGAGGACCATGATGGAAGCTGATCATAGAATCATCATAAAATGGTTTGGGTTGGAAGTGATCTCGAAGATCTTCTATTTCGAACACCTCTTGCCGTGGGCAGGGACACCTTCCACTAGACCAAGTTGCTCAGAGCCCCATCCAACCTGTCCTTGAACACTTGCAGGAATGGAGCATCCACAGCTTCTCTGGGCAACCTGTTCCAGTGTCTCACCAACTTCACAGTAAAGAATTTCTTGCTATTATCCAATCTAAACCTACTCTCTTTTAGTTTAAAGTCATTACTTCATGTCCTATTACTACATGCCCTTGCAAGAAGTCCATCCCCAGCACTGTAGTAGTAGAGAGGAGAGACAGAAAGGACAGAGCACTTCTGTATCTGGAATATATTAGTGCATTTATGAAAGACACCATGGAAAAGACCTCCTACATAATTTCTAAGGCTGGGCTTTGCTTAATTTCATGCTTTGAAGACGTGCATTCCCAGTTTCCTTCTTTTTTTTTTCATGCATTGTATTGTTATCCTTTTGCCTATCCACTTGTAAACAATTTCTAAGATGACTTAAGTCAACGAGCTGCTGGGAATGATCTTCACAGATGGACTGCCCTACCAATTGCTTTCCTGAATAAAGTACATATCCATAGCATTTCCTTGATCTTCTAGGTAAGTAATCACATCCACTGAGGATGGATTAGACATACACTTCAAAATAATGGCTGTCTATAACTAGATGTCTTATTTCCCAGGATTCATATAATAGCTCCATTACATGCTTGATTACTGTGGCCAGCTTAAAGGGAGCCATTTGTTTAAACTTTCCTTTCTTTTCTTCTTTATTAGCAGGAAAGTTCAACTCTGTTTACTGAATCCTATGATGTTCTGAAGGTATTTTCAATGTTCCTGAAGACCGCGTCTGGTAATTCTTTACAGACAGACTCTCCAGTGCATTTTGTTCAAAATTCTTAATACACAAATTTGCAAGATGTCCTTTCTTCTCCTGCTTTGGTCTTTGGTTTTCATTTGTAAAGTTACAGTTTCTAGCAAATTTTTCCCACACAAGGTTACCCAGTTCCTTGTATTTTAAGACAAAGATAAGCATTTATGTGGCACTCTTTGTCTTCAATTTCAACATTAAATATTTAATGCTCATGGCATCCCTCTTACTCTCAACCCCATTTTATAGGTAGGGAGAAAGACTCACAGGTTAAGTGATTTTGTTTCAAATCACATCACAAGTTACTGACAGATGTGAGACCAGAATATATGAGCTCTGATTTTCAGTTCCATACTCAAAACTAGACTAGCCTTGTTCTTTCACTTAAGAGTATAAATAGGAATGAAAAAACCCTGCTGTTGTTCAGAGAGAACTTACATCTTTGGAGGTTCGAAATACAACAACAACAGCAAAAAAACCCCAAAACAACAAAACAACAAACAAAAGAAAACCCAGAAAACAAAACAAAAAAAACCAACCAACCAAAAAACCCACCAAAACCAAAAAACACAGGAAAAGCACCCCAAAATGACCCAGGAGGGCAGCTACCAGCTTTGTAACCCATATCTTCCCTTGCCAGTGTTTTAGAGGGAAACCCACAATTGGACATTATCAGGAAAGGGGCCAGCGTGTTTTCAAGCATTTATATATAGCCACACACACACACACATTCTCAACCACTGCCTAAACCAAGAACAGAGACCTTCCAGCCAGAGAAGAATTTGCAATTTAAAAACCGAAGTACATTTCAAAATGGCATCACTAAAGAGCTTCAGTATTTGATAAGAAGATTACAGCACATTCAATTGCACACAGCAAAAGCCTTTTAAAATAAAGTACAGGAATAGTGAAGCCAGGTATTTGCAACTACATAACACAGAGTTAATCGGGCAATGCGAAAGGTGTGCCCTGCTGCAGGGAGTGTGCAGGAGCCAGGCAGCTTTTGGAACTCAAATAATGAGGGGGGTTTTTTTTAGCTTTAACATTTTTCATAATCCAAGCAGGAGGTCTAAACACAGGCTGTATGCAACACTAACTGTATTTCCCTTTAACAGGCTCCTATGGGAACAAATGTTCAGTGTCAGGCTGGTACTATACGTCCATTTAATTGAGCTGAGAGAACTCTACTGCCCTCGAAGAAAGCTCATCTCTTCTCTCCGTGGATGTGACCATAGAGCTAGCAGATAATATCTCACTCATTATTTATACAACCACGTAATTATCTCCCAGAGACTCCCCATTTTGTAGAAGTTTCTTTTTTGGAAACATCATCTGCTGGCTGAATGAAAAGCCAAATCCAGCCTCAGATACTGTGACAATGAGTGCCAGAGCATCCTTTCCTACCGCACGTGGGAAACAGCATGGAAGTCGGCAGTACCACTCACATGGGGGACGTGCTCCTGACATTACACTAGATCTGTTTAATTTTCTTGCAAAATGCAGGCACGTGTGCAAGACCAACAGTACACAAAACACACTTAGAATTTTAGAGAAACACAGTAATGGTAGGAGCCAAATATAAACAAAAAATAAATCAGCATATTGCACAATTGCCTCCTCGGTGCCACTGGGTTCTGTCTCACTGCTTACATCGCTCCAGTGCCACCAGATCCAAACACCTTGAGACCTGTTTAACCATGACAAAATCTTCTGAGGTTGAGAATGTTATTATCAGTCCTCTTCAGCTAGTGAGCTGAGGATGGAAAGATTATGGACCAAAACTAGAAGATGCCCTCAGGTAGGGAGAGCAGAGGTCAGACATTACATCCAATCTAAAAATGGGCAAACCCCCTCTAGGTTTATGTACCTCAGAGTCTGCACAAAGTCACATTATTGCCAATAAAGCTATTTAGGTGTCCAACGTTCTGCTGTTGTATAAACCAAAGGGAACATCATTTGGCCATTTATCACTGCAGGAATGCTGGAAATTCCCAAATGAGGTACCACTGCCCAAATCTGTGGTGTCATGTCACGAGCCCCCCCAAAACACAGGGATGCTTTGAGTGGAGCACCAAGGGGAGGCAATACAGTGTGACTCATCCTGCCGAGGGACCGGGTTTCCAGCTTTCGCTCCCTATATAACTCAAGCACAAGGCATTACAGAAATCTGATGAGCTCAGAGTTTCCAGGCCAGGAACTGGATGCCAATGAGCTCGGCATGGCCACACTCAGCACTGGGGCTAAAGCTCTCTTTCAGGTGGTGCTGCTGGTTTTTAACTCCTGCTTTAGACTGAAGACAAGGAGTGGGTATAATCCTCTGCTCTTTGAGATGTCCTATGTGACTCCAGGCTCGGCTCAACAGAGCACTGGAGTTCACTGGAGAGAGATAAGAAAAACAAACAAGGATGTGCCAAATGAACACCACGTCCCCACCGCTGTTCTAACAGAGCTTTTGGGCAGGCTTAGCCAATATCCACATCTCAGCCAAAGCTCATGAGAGAGGGCACTGGTGTTTCTGCAATTCAGCAAGCCAGCCATTACCTTCCTCAGGCAGCCCCATGCTCAGCTACTGCAAGAGGTACAGGCTTCTACCTTCCTGCTCTGATGAAGGCTGGTTTGTTTTTGGTTTTTTTGTTTTCCCCCCATTTAATTTTGCTGATTATAGGATTTACACTTATTCTGGTAAAATATTTTGCAGCACTGCCATGAAAGAGCAGAGTGGAGGCAACACACACATATTATGAAAGCTCTGGCATTATAATATGTTGCTTTTCTGTCATAAATTACATTGACCAGCTAAAGTACAGGTTACAGTAAAGTCTGCACAAAGTCATATTGTGGCAGTAATGCACATATGGAAGGAAAAAGAAACGACAATTTTCTCGTGCATTTTAATACACTTAGCAAAATGGCCAAGATTGAATTCCTTGTGGAGGGAAAGCCAAACTTTATTCATGAAACCACTGTGGTGTTGTTTTGGTTTTTTTTTTTTAAGATGAGGAAAACAACTATGCAGTTGTCACAACTAGGGAAATACCACATACCACTGGATTAAAGTCCTTTTCAGGAATGTACAAAACACAGTTTGCCATTACTGCCTTTTTTTAAATCTTGAACCATTGTCTCTCTGAAGAAGCCAAGAAAACTTGACTATCATACTTGCTGGCCCTACAAGCCTTCTAAAAGGTACTGTGTGCATCCCTCCACCCCTCCATGCCACGACTTGGGGGTAGCTCAGGGCCCTCTACCCTGGCAGCAGTGGGTCCCCAGAGTGATAGGAAAGGCTTGAGGAAGGCTCAGTGAAGGAGATCCTAAGTTAGACTGGAGGAGGGTTGAGAGGGTGAAGAGACAACCTCACCTTCGGATGTAGCTTAGAACCAGGACTCTGCAGCCCCCTGATGCCTTTCCCAGTTTTCTTCCCCAGTGTTAATTAATCTTTCAATCAGCTTTTCCCCTGGATTTTCACCACATCTCCCATTACTACTCACCACCTTCCCTTCTACCACATCCAGGTTCCTTTCCCTCCTTGCTTCATGTCCAAGGAAGAATTCCTCCAAGACCTTCCCCAGTCCTCGAACAAGATTGACTCAAATAGGCAGTTTGCAAAACTTTCTTTACTTGTGTACTCATACCTTTTTGACCTTGTTTTACTCAACTTAAAAGCCCTAAGTGAAATCTTTAGGTGAGGAAGAGTGACCCGATGCACCAAGAGTTTGGCAATCTGACACCATTAAAAAGAAACAAAGGACTCGTATCCTATTCTTAGATGTAGAGAGGAGGAAATTGAGGTGAAGAAGCAGGTGGGAATGTAGTGGTGATAAAATGGAAGTGACAAGCTTATAATTTATTAAGTTTCTAGCATAGCTTCCTCCAAAAACCAGGGGCAAAAGAAGTCCCTTCCTAAATAAGGTATTGAGCAGAAACCTTTAAGAGAACCAGCAACGCCATTCTGTTCCAATTCAGCTGTCTACAGCTAACCCCTCACAGGGGATTTTAATTTTGGACAATTAATTTTATTAGCTTAGAAGAGAAAATGTAAGCAACCAGCAGGAAAACCTGCCAATCAACCAACCATTTCTATTTGTGATGGAATTCATGGAGTTAATCCCACAGTGCGGTTTGTTCCAGGAGCATCCCTGCCACATCTCAGTGCTTGGGTGCAAAAGAAGGGCCAAAACAGGAGATTATGATTTTGTAAGTAAAAACAAAGCACTGGCTCTCAATAGAATCGTTTTAAGGATGGCATACATTAATTTATTCTCTTCTGCACTGCCTCTGCACACCCGCTGCTGGCAATGTGACAACATATAAGCACTGAATGTTGTGCTTAGTAACTTAAGAGCTCCAAGACAGATTGTCATTTTGCTCATTCTTCCTGGGCCAAAATGTGTTTTCCCAGGAAAAAAAAAAAAAATCCCCTCTTTCCAAAACAAATACACTCCCCTTCCTCCCCCACAGTCATCTTCAAATTTCAAGAAGAATTGGAGTGGCACCATCCTTGGAGGAGGGAAAGTAGGGAACGCATCCTCAGGAGGTTTTTATTCTAGACAGAGAGCCTCTCCCCAAGACAGCGTTTTGCCAACACATGGAGAGTTTTGAAAATGAAGGCAAAAGGCTGCCATTTGAGTGAATTCAATGGGAAGGCAGCACGGCGCACGGAGCACCGGGGCAATTTGCTCTTGGCAGCCTCTCTCGCTAAGTAGGTGGGCTGCGCTCAGCGCCAATTAGGGGCTGACGCTTTTCCTCAGGTACAATGCGCCGCGACACGGCTCGGACTGCTCCTCCCTCCCTGCATCTGTGTTTACTGTGGCTGTTCATTTTCCCTGTTGGCAAAGAGGATGTTTAATAAAGCAGGCCATTCCCCAGCTACAAAGGCGCTGTATCATCCTTGGGTGTATGTACACATATGGGATGAAATTGAATGCAGCTAGGAGTCAAAGCAACTCCTGCCAGAAATTTTTGATGGCAGTGTTGTAAAAACGACGGGGCACAATGCAGTTCTCTGTTTTCTGATACTGGGTGAAAAAGGGAGAGGCAGCACAGTGGATTTAGCTCTGAAGTAAAAGGGGATCATAAGAGTGAAGAAAAAGAAGCAATATTCAGATTTCTAAATCTGCTGTTCCCAGTTCAAGGTCTAAGTTTTGTTTTGGCTTGTGCTGCTCTACAAATGGAGCCAAAGAGGTTCTTGATCCAGCTTTTGATTTCCTGCCGTGCTAAGCTACAGGAATGTTCATATCTAGGCTCTGCTTTGGTCCTGTCTCTAATTAAGGCAGCTTATTTTTTCAAACATGCTACCTGAGACCTGCTGATGTTGCTTCAGGTCATGCAGCCATTCTTCAAACTGCTTTCTAATACACCTAATAGTGCCACAGTGATATGTTCAGCTTATTACTGTTACAGAAGCAGTTGGGTCATGGTACTCTCTGCAAAATACTTCTGTAATGGAGTGGATTAATTTAATGAATCCCATTTACTGCAGCAGAAGTGACAATGATTTGATGTTTTGTTACAATTAAGACTCATTAGCCAGTGACTTTTTTCTTAGTTGTCTGACACCATAATAGATGTAACACATCTCAGATACAAAAGTTCTGAACTTCTTTCTAGTCATTTTTAATAAATATGAAGGAAGTGAGAATGAAAGTCTTGGCACTGGGCTGCTTGAAGTGACCTGTTTGAGCGATGCCACATACACCTCCCTGCCTGAGCTACTGAGAGGAAACTGCACCAGCTTCCAGGAAATCACTGGATCATACCTGGCACTGAAACTTTCAACCAAACACCTGGAAGTTTAATCCAAAACGTCTCACCACCTAGCTAAGACACAAAAAGGCTTTTGAGAAAGCAGACAGAGCCAGGTCTTGATGCTTTTAACAAGATCTCACAGTTCTGGCAAGACAGGAATCCCTGCATTGGAGAACCTGTGTGTGGAAGGCCCCGTGTGCTCTGCCACAGGGCTGCTGGAAAACTCAAACTCGATTTTAGGAGCAATCCCTCCTTTCTCAGTCAGCATCTGAATGCTGAGGAACAATCCCCATGCTCTTCTACCAATGCAAAATCTTTTGTTCCTTGGGGACACAACTCTTTTGCTTTTGCAAATCCTGAACAGCAGTATGTAGAACACCCCGAAACAGAAACAAAATCCCCTGAAAAAGAAAAAAATGCGTTGCCAAGCAAAAACAATATTGGTCAAACCAATGCCACTAAACTCCGGATTAAGTTTTCAGGCTATAAGAAGCCGTAAGACAAAATAATATTTTTGCAGATGCAACATTTCCCAGCATTGTTGGGATCATGCTCAGCTGTACAAGCTGCAAACATATCTTACTCAACACAGAAGGGAAGCTACAAAACTAATTTAATTGTCTAAGTCAACAGCATTTAAAATCTGGATAGCACAAATGGTATATATATTTATAAAAAACCCTGAGCACTTTACATAAATATCCCCCAAATCCTCAGAAAGGCCCATAAATGTAAAAGGTTTAATTTAAAAAAGAAAATTAGTTATCAATTGAAGAAAAAAATTCTTAAAATTACAAATTTAAAATTCGGCAATGATACTTTCTGAATGTTTTCTGAGTCACTGATACTTTTTCTTTAAACAAAAAAAGGAAACCTAAATTTAGCTTTTCATTAAATCAAAGTAATAATCTGGTTTCACTAAGTGCTGTATAGATGATCACTTCAGAATACAAGGCTGTGAGTGAATAATTCAGCAAAAGCAAAATGCGCACGCCCCCAAAACAAGTGCAAAAGAATGAAAAGTGGCTTACTTGTGTTTGAAACCTAGAATAAGTAGCATGAAAAAATATAAAATCTGGGAAAACAAGGAAAGAACCAATAACATGTCTTATGGTTCTTGTGCAAATTCAGTATCATTCCCTCCCATTCTACCTGGGATGGACACATATACAGACATAAAAACACACTGTGTTGCCAAAATTCCCAGCTGATGCTGCTGAAGACTCCTTAAGACCGACAGATCAAGCCCTGGCAGTGTTTAGAGGTAAGAGAATTGCACAAGTAGGAGAGTGGGATGAGGTGACAGCAGGCAGGACTGGAAGCCTGAAACCCAGATGTCTGACAGCAAAAAGCATCATGTGCGGAGTGCTTTCAAGCTTCTCCCACCCATAGGCTTCTCCAGCTCTTCTGAGCACGACTTTGGCAGGAAAGATTCTCCCTAAAACTACTTGTAGAACCTGGCATTTACACACTGCTGACTGCAACATGAAAATGAGCCATTCATGCAAATTCCCAGCTCACTCCCACCTACCTGCAATCTCTGTTAACTCTCCCTTGCAGAAGCAAACCTGAGCAGTTACAAGCAGTAATGTGGTAATGAATGGAATACAAAATCTGGTTTTCCCTTCTATTGTTGAGTGAGGATAAAAATCACACTCCTGCTCCCTCATCCCATGCCAGAAGAGTTATAACCCCATGAAAATCACTTGAGTTAAACATAAGCTCGGAGCTTCAACTTTATATTCATTTTTATCAAATCCTTGAAAGTGCTTCATGGGGTTTATTTTAATAGGTATTTCTACTAACAATAATAACCCCCCTTATCTGTACTAAAGAAGAGAAAAAACCAGATTGCATCATAAATCTTAGTCATGCCAGCTAATAATCTTCAAAATCATCCTTTTAACACGGATGGCACCTATTAAGTCAAAGCACTTTTATCCTGCTGGTTTAGGAACACAGTCTCATCCCAGCTCCTGTTATGAAAATGAAAGATTTTCAACAAACTGTACTGGCAGCTGCAGAATCGTAAAATCCTTCAAGGGCCTGTGAAGCAGAGCTGTAAGCATGGCACCCCTTATCTGTAATTAGGGAAAGGAGAATAAAATCTCTAGAACACTCTGTATAACCCCCCAGTCCCTCACTGCAGGTCTTTGTACCTGGGTTTTTCTAATAAAAGAGTTTTAAGTATCAGCTGCAATGTAATCTTGTTTATTAGAAGCAGAAGACTTATGGCAATGACTGTGTCAAACCTGAACTACAAAAAGGAAGATGTATTTGCAGTCTTTTTACATGAGGCACACTGATAAACATCATTTATTTCACAATTGCCTATGATATGCCATACAATGTACATTTATATATGTTTAAAGCAATTTTATTCCAAGAGATGTATATCTGATTTCGGTGGAGGGTATGTTTTCCAAGATGCATGAAGATCTAACTAAATTTATTTTTTAAAAGAAGAAGAAGTGCAACTTATTACAACAGTGCAAACTATTATTGTCATAACAATGTAAAGTACCCATGGATTTAATACTACACGGCTCTATTCATCACAATCTCATTTGGCAATAGTGTCATTTCACAGTATTTTATTATCCCAACATTTCTCCAGAAGTGATGCCATCTCACAGCAGAGGTGCAAAACCCAGGACACATTCTCTCCAAAGTATCTGAATTGTAGTTTTTTTATCAAATTCTTTGTAAATACATACAGTCACTCCACTAGCATTTCATTCTTCTTCCAAATATAGTCAGGACGCAAAGTTTTCAGCTCTACAGCACGGAATATATCATAAAAGCAGAGTAGATTATGATCTTGGCAAGATGGAGAAATTGAGGCAAGGAGTGAGTGACCTACTGAAGTCCCAAACTATGTCATGAACAGAGTGCCACAAGAGGTTTGAGATTCAAGACCAGCCACTGGGCCACGCTGCTTCTTCAGCTCTCAGATGCTACCAGCTGTATTTCCATTAACTATTTCTAATTAATGCATCGGCACAATGGACTAACATCAAAATTTTTGCTGTAACAGGGTGATTTGTTAGGTCATAATAGCATCTAATAGGGTGATTTATCCAGGTTAACAGGTGATATGCGACACTACTATCAAAACTTTCACCATTTCACTGGTTGTCCGTGAGCTGACTTTCTCCCATGCCACAGCACGAAGATACTCAGTATCCCTACGAGGGGCACAGGATAGGGATTGCACTCACAGCCATGTACAACCTTGGGAATTACCACCGATGCTCAGTGCCTGCTACACCCAAACTACAAGATCCCCCAACCAATAAAGGACCCTAAAAACAAGGGAGCAGTCTGGGAGCCATTCTTTAGAGTTAATCAGGTGGTCAGTATCTATCACTTATGTAATTGCCCAAGGTAACAGAAGTCCAGGTCCAAACAGGATCTTATGTCACAAGACTTATCTCAAGTCATTCAAAAGAAATTTCCACCATGAGGGAGAAAAATTGGATTAAGACATATTAGTGGAAATGTGAATTCCAATAGCTGAGTGTTAAAGTATGAACTCTCAGATATCCTCTAAATGCCCCTTTTTAAAATTCTGGGGGTTTTCACAGTTCAGGCACTATGAACTATTAGTGCTGAAATTATTAAACTAGATGTTCTTACCACCTTTCTTCCAGCCTTAAACCTCCCTGACATATATGGCAGGTGTCTGAGAGCTCAGACCACGCCACCCGCTCCTGCAAAACCCTCCAGTCTCACCTTTGGGGACCCACACTCTTCACCCCCACCTAAGTCTCCCCCTCTTTCCCTGCTGGCTGGCTGCTGTGAGGTTTGCTGCTCTCCTGCAGCGCCCTTCCCACGTTTCCCTCTCTCAGATCTCACTGCGATCATGGAGCCTAGCAACGTTAATCTGCCACTCATTTATCATATTTCAAGCTCAGATATACAAATCCGCTTTCCTTTGTCCGTCCGGATCATTGTGATTCCGCTTTATGGTCTCGATTCCTCTTTTCTAGTCCTTTGCTTATGGGCTGTTGTTTATTATTATTTTTCTATCGGGAAGTTAATCTCTCTGAAGCCAGAGTCCTTGCTGCTGCCTTGCTCCGTGCAGCATGAAGCGGGTGCTCTGTCAGGGCTTGATAAACCATTTGTCATTCAGGGGGCGGATAATGTGGCTGCACACATGCCCATTTTAAGCAGCATATACTAAAAGCACTGAGAATAAAAGTGTTAAAATACCACTGAAGGATGTATAAATATATGTGGATTTTTTTTTTCTCCAGGAGAAAGTCTGAAGGCAGGAGATGCTTTGCTGGGCCAGACTTGAAGATGTATTTAAAATTTGCAGCTCCTTGTTCCAACAAGAGTTTCAGTGACCCTGAACTTCTGTAGAAAACCCCCTTTTGACTCCTTCAGCTGGACAACAATAATCAGAAAGACAATTGAAAGCTAGGAACTTCAATTCTTTCTCAGCTTCTTTCTCCATACTGTAGAGTTAATACTTCTCTCTATTGTCCACCCATGACTGGAGGTCGTGTTAGTGAATGGTTGGGAGGGGACAGGCATTGAGGACCAACCCGAACTACTACTATTTCTCCCTTTACGTCCTGGCTGCAGCAAGGGTGGCACTGGCAGCTCCCTGCAGGCTAAACAGAAACTTCCCTTTGATATAAATAATTTAGTTGTTTCTCTGTATTTTTGGACATCATCCTGTGCATCATGTCACTGTCTGAGGAATTATTTTTACTTTCACACCATCTTATCTGCCACCTGACAGGGTCAATACTTATGTTAAATATCTCACAACCCAAGAGAGACTTAAGAGACATGAAGAGCTCATTGCTTTAATTCCTGCTGTGCAGGAGAATTATGGCTCCATTCTGAGATTTTTGAGGTGCCAAATAAAGGGAACTTTCCAAAACATTTGTTGAATACTTTCCTAGCAGCTTGGCCCAGGAGGAGCTGGAGAGAAACCATCCTCCCACCTCCGTTGTCCACGACTGTCAGTCCAGCTAATGGGCTTTTAAGATCATTTTAAGAAAATAAAAACCAAACAAAACCACCTAACCCAAAGCAGAGGCAGCTAGAGCAAATGATGTGTTTTAAACAAGAGTTTTAACTTGAATTCCCTGACCACTTTGTCACAGGCATGTTGAGATGGCTGTGGGCAAACACAGCCAGAAACTAGCATGCAGAAATACAAAACATCATTTTCAGAGATTTCAGGAGACTTGTGGTAAGCAAAGGCTGCTCAAGACCTTCAGGGAGGAAAAAAAAATAAAAAATCAAAACAACTGTGTTCAGGTGTTATGAAGTTCTCTTTGATAATATCATCAACAGGCAGAAACCTTCCAAAAGCAGAGGCTCTGAGAAAAGTGCCTGTGGGGTCTAGAAAACACGGAGACCAGGGCAAGTGCAGAGTTAGCAGGCATTTTATACCATCCACTTTAATTTCACCAGGAAAAACTCTGGAACCTCATCAAAGCAAGAGATGCAATACATTTGAGTCTTTTCTGTTACTTTTTTTCCTTTTTTTTTTTTTTTTTTTAAATATTTAATTAAGTGTAGCCTTTGCTTTTCCCTTTTCACTTGTGACAATCTGAGAAAAAATGACAAGAAGGTCCAAGAGTTTTTCTCTGTGCTTCTAACATTTTACCTAAGGGAGTAAAACCGCAAATGCTTGAAACGGGTTTTTCAGTTAATACATTAGAACCAGTATTAAAAAAAAAATTATTTGAAAATAAACAACCTCCCACCCTTATTACTGCCACAGAAACGTATGTGGACATTCAGATTTCAAAACCAAATTTGCCACAATTTTTTTTGTTAGGAAAGTGGATTTTTACTATCTCAATACAGGCTGTATTTATTCTGAAATTAGGGCCGTCTGTACGCAAACTTGCACAACTATAATTAAACTCATTTTTTGAAGTCCAGTTTAATTACTTCGGTGACAATACTTGCATATCAGCTTTTAGTCTTATAACTAATTAAAAATGAAAAATTTACCTTTTAAAAAGCTCTTTCCTTTAAGTAATTTGCATTTACAACAGGTATCCATTTAGAGTTTCCAGTATGGGTTAGCTATCTGCTTGTGCCATGGAGAGACACTAAAAATATCTGCTTTAAATGAAAATTAAACCATCCCTCAAACTATTCCTACATGACTTTTCACAGTCATTTTACTTTGTATATGGAACATTCCCATATATTACAACATACATCAGGGACACCCACAGATTTGGATGGCCACTCTAGTTGACATTTATACAAGTCTGAAAGCTAAACAATAAAGCAAATGAAGAAGTAAAATCCAATGTATATCCCACTTTATCCTCCTTGCAGGTTTTACCAGGCAACTGGACTATAAAACTCAGTCTGTTTAATTTTCTTTGAAATCTGAAGAAAAATTCTAGTAATTTTTGGCAGTGTTCACAGTAATTTTTTTTTTTTATTTTTTTTTTTTTTTCTTTTTTCAGTAAAAACTGTGTGAGGTTGTGGAAGAGTAGGGTCAGATTTGGTTTGTGAAACCTGGATAGAGCTTTGGCTTTAACAAGTCTACTCCCTCTGTATCACACCAGTGTATCTCAAGGTTCCTTCCCTAAATGCATTAAAAATGAGGCTCATGCTACCCCTGTGCTATGTTAATTATGTGTATTTTGTCCAAATGCTGTGAAAGTGATACTGCTATTTCTGATCTGCTGAAGTGGTCTTCAGTTCCTTCTCTTCAAAGTAATCCTATACTGATTTCTCAGTTAGTACTTGTGAAACCCAAGGTAGGGGAGAAAGGCTGGGGAACAGGTCTAATGTATGCACATCAATTTTTAAATAGTTTTTTTATGTTGCCCGGGATGAAAGCGCATGCGGCTTGGCTCATTTACAGAAGTCACAACATCCCCCAAAGTCTCCTTCCCTCAGCTACAGCTGTGTCACTGGAAATCTCAAGCCTTAACAAGGTCAAGGGCTGCAAGGCAGCAGCCTGGTGCTCTCTTCAAATGGCTGCTACAGGGATTATTTTCCCACACTTGCTCTCCTCATTCTCCACTGTATCAGCGTGTGCATCTCGGCTCTCCATGCCCGTTCGGACTGTTATCCCCTCTGTGCCCCTGGCATGCTGACTCCCACCTTTGATCAGCCATGTCAGCCCTCACCACCTCACCACAATGCTCCAATGCCACTCATCTGCAGCCCACACTCCTGCAACATTCACATAACAGCTTGTTCCAGGGCACAACGAAGCAAAATCTCTCCCTTCTTTCGAAATGCTTGGTGCCATGCTCAGAAGATGTGACCACTTGACACAAGGTGTGCTCTAGCTCCTGCTTATCCCTCAAAATAATTGCTTTACTGTGCTTCAGCTCACATGGCACCCTTGGCCATGCCCAGCCCATCTTTCCTGCATTACACTTTGCACACAGGATACTTGAAGGGAGCTCGAATGCTGCTTTTACTCCACATGCACGCACCACCTAATACAAGGAACTCATGACCCTGGCTTGGGGGATTTTCTGTGGGATTAAGTAAAGAAAATATATAATCAACTATATTTACTACTAATAAAAATAATGTTAAACAAGAGCAGGTGACACTTTCCTCTCATGCTTTTGCAGAACGTTGTAAGCTTTTTCTCTGGACACAGCATCCAATCTGGCAGTTGGGAATTTCAGCTGCTCCAAGTCCATCAGCAGCTGGACTTGACTACAGCGATCTGCTGCTCAACTAGATTTTACTTTGTAGTGCTCCCCAGCATTAAACACCTTTTATCATAGAATCATAGAATATGCTGAGTTGGAAGGGATCTACAAGGATCACAGAGTTCAACTCCTGGCCCTGCACAGGACACTCCAAGAGTCACACCATGTGCCTGAGAGTATTTTTCAAATGCTTCTGTCAGGCTGTGACCACTACCCTGAGGAGCCTGTTCCAGTGCCCAACCACCCTCTGGGTGAAAAACCTTTTCCTGATATCTAACCTAAACCTCCCCTGACTCAGTGTCATGCCATTTCCTTTAGTTCTGTCTCATCCTACCTCAGGAGTCACTATGTGTCTGTTGTGAGACTCATCTACAGAGTTTCCAAACTGTGCTGGGATCTCTTGCAAAGAAAAAGAAAACAAGAGGAGCTGGAGAGCTTGGGGACCACAGTGGCTCCCCAGTATCTAAGTGCTGTACGTCTGCCATCTAAGTAGACTTGGTATTGTTCCTGTCTTCAAAATAAAGTCAAAAATGAAGAAAAAAAAACCAAAGTGGAACAGAAATTCACAAGTGAATGGAAGCTTGTCTGTCTCAGCACTATATTGTAGCATTCAAAACAAACTCAGATTTACTAAATAAATATAATATTAAGTTCTTATCTTCAAGATACTCTGGGGTGTGTACACACATATTAAAAGTAAGTATGATTCTAGGGTAAGTACTGATTAGATGTTTCATTTCTGCATTTCACTCTGCTTGGAAAGTACACTGCTCTGCTCCAATTCTATTCATAAGTGGTTTCAGTTTCTGTCTTTCATCCAATGGCATAGCTCTACAGTCATTAATTTTTTTAAATATTTAATGTAGCTGAAGTGCTACAATATGGAAGAGGTTTCCAAACTGAAACAACAATTGTAAATATTTTCCTAAAGGAAACTGGAGGAGAGCTCTCGCTCGAACAGAGAAGGCATTTCTTCAGTATGTGGAAAAACTACTGAAGTCCAAACAAAATATCTTCCATTGGTTCAATTTTTCCATTTTGCTAAAAATTTGTTTTTAAACTGTCAGTGGAAAGAGGGACTTTCAGTGATTAAAACTAAACTTGCAGGCCAAAATACTGAACATGGCTGTTTCAGTACTCCAGCATAGACATTTGTCTGCCTCCCCTGCTAAAGGAAGGAAGGCTCTGTTGGATTACCACAAAGCCATTGCTATGGAGTAAGAAAGGTAGAGTTTCTCCATCCACAGCTTAAGACTATTTGTGAAAAAGAGGTGGATCACTGCAATTCCTGATGCATTCAGCAGATGCTATGAGGGAATTACACCAAAGATCACAGCATCTTTTGCAGGAACTGAACTCCTTAAGTCTGGACATAAGAAATGCCTGAAATGCTGCCACATGACTGGAACCACCTTTGACACATGACAGTAACTGTTAAATTTCAAATCCTTTATTTGACTAAGCCTTAAGATTCACAGAGGCACATACAGAACTGCAGAGGCTGGGAGGCACCTCTGGAGATAGTTCAGCCCTCCTGTGCCATGCAGAGCCAGGTCATGTCCAGCAGGTGTCCAAGGGCCATGTCCTGTCAGGCCCTGACCAAGAACAGAGACTCAAGAATCACTCTGGGTAACCTGTTCCAGCATTTGACTCTCCTCACAGTAAAAGGTTTCTTTGAGGTTTAAATGGAATTTCTCAAATTTGCCAGTAATCTGGACCTGAAGTTGGAAGGTTTCCTTTATGCTGAGAATATAAGAACAGCTCAGACTGGCTGCAGAGCTCTCCCAACAGGAACGGCTGATTCCATTGCCTAAACACAGGAATTTAGCACCATTTGTGACCCTCCAGGGTATATGAGACATCTTCACAGAGCCATCAAGGCAAATATGACAACAGATCTACAGGAAACCCATACCCATATGGCACGGCAAGCTGGAGGCACCACAGAAGACCCTGAGGCATCTTAAATGGCACTGGATGCCTATGTTGGGCCAACTGAATTGGGACCCAAGCATTCAGATTCAGAAACTACTCATTTATTTATTTCAAATGCTCTTACACTATTTATAGGGTGACATTTTCAAGTTCCACTCCATGACCACATGGCTACAAACCAAAATTCCCAGCTTTCACCAATGCATTTTTAGCACAAAGTCACAGGAATCCAGAAGAGTGAACAACAGCAACAAATACACAAAATATTGAGACTCAGTTTAAGCATCCTGAGCTGAGTCCTCCAACACATTCTGCCTGAACACAGTTATCACCACTATATTTCCCTTTAATCAGCTTTCTGCAGACTGCCTTTTGAGCAAGCATCGTGGGCTACCAGCAGGCCCTGCAGTCCACACTGCCAGTATCTGTGCCTTGTGCTTTTTCACTCATTGCCTTTAGGAGCAAGCATCATGGAAACCTGTAACATGACTAGAGAGCTACACGCTGGGTAAGTAGTAGTTGTAAGATTCATGATCTTGCCTTCAAGTTTGTACACATCTCTACATTCAGATACCACAGGTCCACACTTATTTTTGTTTTCTGCATTTTAAGTCAAATTAATCTCTCTGATGGAGGGGATAGCAAGGTTGTGTAAAAAAGCAGAAGTTGCATAGAAGGGGTGAGAGGGCAGAAGAAGAAGGTAGACAGGCTGCAAACTTCAACATAGGAGCTGCAGGAACCTCTGAACCTGCCCTTGAGGAAATGCAATGCTGAATTACACATTAAATAACACTGCAGAGCTTTGAGACATCTGAGTTTGATCCACGATGCTGGCTTCTTATGAAAGGGCTATGCCTTCCTCTGTAAAACACACACTCAATGTATTGCTCCCAAATTATAATATTTACTTCTCAGTTGGATCAAGAGGGTTTTTTTTACTATGCTCCTGCCTGGAGATATTTTTCCCTACCCCTACTTCCTTCCCCACCCTGTGCTTTCTTTTTAATGTAAACATTACTTGAAATTATTGCAGTACAGATGAACAACTATTAATTAAAAGTGAGGAAGATTTATTGCATTAGATAGTGCTGCTGTAACAGATCAAACAGTAGAAGGATATGAGGCACAATGTGCTACAATTGGAGGCTTAAGGCCTTTTAGATCACAGCCTCATGCGTTTCATGGGTGTCAGAGTGGGCTTGCACCCCAACATGACTGCGTTCCTTGCCTGTTTGCAGGTAAACCTATAACAATAAAACCATGGCTTGTGAAGAAGGGTCAGATAAAAACACAGTCTTACAAGAAGGCTGCAAGAAAAAATACCCTAGCTGATTCTGGAGCAATTCCCTGTCCTTGTGTTCACTCTCACACTTGGCATTAGGAGGTTTTAGCAGCCGATGGTTTCATTACCAGGGGTTTCTCAGCAGTGTGATCCACCCTGTGTTGTGAAGAGCTAAGGAAGATTTGCTTTGAGCTCAAGTGACAGATGCTCCTAGACCAAAAGCACAGGGTTTCAGAGCTGGAGCCCCCTTGCTGCTGCTGTGCATTTGCAAATAGCTCTGGGCACACGTAATGAGAACCTGGCTGGCACTCCTTTGTGAGGCTTTTTACTGTGTTGTGCCTGCAAAACTGCTGCAACATCTATCAGGAGGTTTTAAGCGGCTCTGATGCCTGCAAACATACAGAGTGCTGGCCCTTAAGACCAGTCATCTCTTGGAAAATGCAGAGAGTACCTCATTGTGAGGAGTGCTGTATCACCTCAGTGAGATCTGGGCATGAAACCTCAGGAACAATCATCAACCTCCACCTACAGCTACATCACAGAGGAGAAAACAAAAATCCCCAGATTAAGCATTATTAATCAAACAGGAATTCAGATGATGCAAGATTCCTAATTACATATCATGTACAGAAGCAGTAAGCCACATGGAAAAAATCAATTTCCGAGATTAATAAAATGATCAATCCTGGTCATTAGCAGCTGTTAGGTCTCTAAGACAGATACTGAACTGAGACCAAACACATTACCCAAATGGTTACCTATCAACCATAAAATGGGAACAACCTATTGTTGATTCAGCTCAGATCTGGGGCTAACGATTCGGGGGTTAAAGATCCATCAATCTCACGGTGAGTTCATTGAGCCATTCTCTGACAGTCATGGGGTGGGGGGGGGGAAGCCCACTACTTCTGTTCCTAAGAAAAAGCAGTGGAAGACATTTTCCACAGCTGATTTGTTATCTGCCCTTTTTTCCCTGACTAACACCGAATGCTGAGAAGCCAAGACCTGTTTCTAACTTGTGTGCTCACATACTGCAGTGGCAACTCTGAGCCTCCTCTTCTGGGTGTAAGAAAATGTCTGCACATATGCGAGGCAAAGAGTTATTAATTCTTCACAGCTTCAGCTTCACTATTTTAAAGCTCACACCAGCTTCAAGCTTGGGCATGCTGATGGCAAATGAGAGTTACATTTCTAATTATCTGCTTCCTTACCAAAATAAATAAAATTTACACATTCAGGGCTATGTATGCACAAAAAAGATACTGCTATTAGAGACAGGAAGGCTGTGCTAGAACACCCCTAGGCAATCAAAACAATTCCTTTTTCAGCCCTCTCTCCTCCTTCCAAAGACCTTCCCACTTATAGCCTGTCACTTACAGACACACTTCCAGCATTTAAAAATACTCCCGGTGTTTGTGGAACCATTTTCCAGAACAAAACGTTATCATTCATCAGGAGCAGAGCTGTTTGCAGTGTGAACAATTCGCTTTCGTTAAGTACCATATGGCTGCCCGTAGGAAAATGCCAACATGTTTCAACTCTACAGCTGGGCCACGGTTCCTTTATTCATTGTGCAGATGGTTGTAATTGACACCACTACTAAAACAGGTCTCGAGCACTTCTGTAGGATCATTAGAGTAATTAGTTATTAAATACAGTTACCATTTTTAGAAGGAAGGTTTTAAGACTTGGCATGTAAAATGCAGTATTTTGTTATAATGAAAGAGACAGGCTAAATGTTACAGGGAGGGGTAAAGCTTATGTGATCCTTTTTAGTATTTTATCCGAGAGGCTATGGAAATTGCTAGAGCAAAGCGAAGCACACAAAATTATTTGCTAAGGAAATCAGGAAACCAGGAGTATTCTTAAATAACCTCCCCGCGCCACTGCATACTAAACTTCTGCAGAAAACAAACCCAAAATTCCAGGGGCGTAAAGTGAAACACTAAATTTCACCACTGAACCCAACTTTGAATGTGAGATGTTAAGTACAGAGAAGATGACTATTGATTCCATATTCTTGATATTCTGATGCACATATTTTCAGGATTAAAATCCAAACACATGAGGTTTTTTAATGGAGCTGCAGGGTCAAATGGATACATATTATTATATATAATAAGTCTGCAGTCTAGCAAGACAAGATAGGCTAAAGCACCTTCACTCATAGACCAGCAAAGAAAATTCCTTGTAATAGAAAACTTGGTTTGTTATTGAATAAGATATTTGGGTAAAGCCTCACAATAAATCTCAGTGGGAAATGCTATCATCAGAGTCACAAAGTCACATCTCAAAACTCAAAACTTCAGCAAGGAAACATGGAGCCTTAAAAAGCAGAATTATACATGGCTTCTGAGTGCTGCTGGTCTTCAGAGATGAGAGGAGTCAGAACAAGCAGGCTAGGATAGCTGAACTGTTACTGGTAATTGCAGTAGCTTCTACTCCAACAAAAACTCAAATTTTTCATTACAAACTGAGTACTTGGTGTTCCAGGCTCTATTTTAAACATTCATTGCAGGCGTAAATCCGGTAAGGACTCTCAGACATAACCCAGTATCTTCTTTCATGGCAGATGAAAATAATCTAGAGTTGAGGGCCCTGACTGCACTCTACAAGATACTGAAAAAATAACATTGAGAGATCATGTTATAAACCTCCTCTAAATAGAATTAGGTTAGAAATGAGAAAACTTCTAACCACAAGACAGAGAAGGGAATAGCTTTCCAAAAGCAGTTTTAAGCTGAAGACTTTCACAAGGGAACACAGTAATTTCATGACAGGGATCTTTCTCTTAGCCAGGACTTAGAGGCTTAGGAGCTCTCCTCAGGCTGCCTGTTTCCATGCATTCCACTTCTCAAATTAGACTGAGTTAAAATACATAACATACAACTTTTATAATGAATATCAGAAAACCTTTATACAGCACAGCAGACAGTAAAGCCATTTGCTAAGGAAAAATAAACGCTGTTAAAGTGACGTTATTTATCTCAGGTGGCTTCTGTTGAGTGCTCGCTGATGGACTGGGTTTTGTGACTTCTTCAAATGAGCTGTCGAGCAGAGATTGTGAACGCCACAGTGAGGCTGATGGTAATTATCCTGGGAGCAGCAGCACTCTCCCCAGCTAACCTGGCCAAATTTGTCTTTTGATGACAACCTTCTGCCCACCTGCATTCCTCACAGAGGTTCAACTAAAGATGGGGTTCCTGCAGTGCCCACCCTGCACAGTCCCACAGGGCAGCTGGGTGCTGCTCCAGGGAATGCTGTGCTGCTCCTCCGTGGGAGCTCCATGTCTGCCATGCCATGCTCCTGAGCCAAATGACTGCCACCTATACAATTCATACCCCTGGTGCATATTTTTCTTGAAGTTCAGTTATTAAAAATTGCTAATTTTTTTGTGTCTTTGCATAAAAAGGACTTTAAAATGTAGATTTTCAGCTTTGCATATTAAACTTTTTTAGCAAGTCTCAATTCCCCAAGTGGAAAATTATGGCAGGATTTTTAGCATAAACATGTATTTCTCGCATGCAGGAGCTGAACTGCCTGATGTCAGAAGTATCAGTTCTGGGTATTCTACTATTTACTTGGAAGCTATTATGTGTTTTTCAAAGTTTCTAGCAACTTTCTATCAACTAGATCTCAAGAGTTTATATGGTTATGATAATCAATATTAAACAGAGCTACCATGGCAGGAGAATTCTAATATTCAAGCCACCCCTTCTTCCTTTAGAAGAGGCTAGGGAAATCAATACTCCATTGCTAAGAAGGGGTTATCATAAATTACCAACTGAGCATTAGATTTCTATGCAATGTCGCAGTTATGCAGTTGAATAAATCCTTCAGTATATAGGAAAAATATAAAGAGTAAGTAAAGCCAGTACTGCTGTCTCTACTAGAAAACAGAGAAATTAAATCAAAAAACATTCATTAAATAAAATCTGAAAATGAGCAGAAAACTTGGCTTATAAAGGACAGGGTCAAGAAACACAATGTTATCAAGAAGGAGGTTAACAAGGCTGTTATCAGCATCTCTAAACACAGGTCTTTAATTCACCGGAAGAGTCAATGGGAAGACAAAACCAAAATTAAAATCAAGACAGAAATAGTTAATACATATTAAATACCAGTTGGTTTCATGTAGTAATTAATCACTGGGAAAAAAACACATCAGGATGGTGTGGACTTTTAATCGCCTAGAATTTGTAAACCAGACAAGTTAATGTCCTCAAAAATCTGCTATAGCTCAGACAGAAATTAAGGGTTTGAGGCAAAGATTACCAGGAAAGTACATTAGACTTTCTAATCACTGGGATGTTGATTAGGTTTGTGCTTTGGGATTTGGATCAGACCCTCAAAAATAGATTGAGAGGCATTTTGTTGTTATTGGGGTTTTGGGGTTGTTTTTTCCCTTTAGTCTTTATTATTTCTATTGGGAAGTTAATGTAGAAACCTGGTAAAATGCTGCTTTCAAATCTGATTTCCCATGTCCACATGAATAAATAAATAAGGTCCGAACTTTATTCAGGATATATTTATACACATTTGTGCACTGATAACATTTCCACGGTACAAAAATAGCTAAGATAAAGACATAAAACATGGGCGTAAGCTGAAATTTCAATGATTTATTACAGGATGGAGATCCACCAGCAGTGACTGGACATAATGAGCTGAGAGCCCTTCCAAGCCTGGCATTCCCAAGCCTTAGAGACTGGAAACTTCATGGAGAACTTCAATATCTCTCTTCTCTCTTAAAATTATGTCTATTCTGAGACACAAAGCAGTGAGGCATATTCACCTTTGCATCTTTGGGTTGTTGAAGTATAACTGACGATTTGACTGCCTGCAGAATGGTTCTCAGGCCATGGAGAGGGAAATTATAAGGGGAAGGAAAAAGATCATGTCTCATCTGAGGAAGTTAGTATAGGAAATAACAGGGAAGGAGCCCAGATTTAGACCCTTGTTACCTGAACATTTAAGGATTACTATTCTGACATTAATTCCAAATTTGAGGTCTAACTGACTCCAAAACAATGCAACCTTTTAACTGATTATAGAATGCACGCAGCTTAAAATCAGCATGGCACCAGAAGTGTTAACACAAAAAAAAAAGCCAACTTAAAAAAAAAATAAATAGTACCATTACGGCCCCTTTATAATGTCAGAAGGAAGTTGTTAAGCTGTCATTCCACAGATGTTCATCCACACAAATACAAGAACACAAACAATTCTCTTGGGATCCCTAACTTCATGTGTGGCATACATAAATGTTAAAGTTCTTCCATCATCACACATTTCCCCTTCCTCCTGCTGTGATAACAACATGTGGAATAAAAGCACACAACTTCCAAAAAAAGGATTAATCGAGCTCAGAAAACACGGACTAGCCTGTGAAAGAGCTAATGAAAAAGCACGGCCAACCTGGAAATGCACAAGAAAAACTACACTGAAATTACAGAGGAAAAAAATACTGGCTTATATGGGTATAGCAATTATTCTAAACTACTACAGGTCTGCATATTCACATCTGTTCTGATGGATGCTTCTTTGTCTTTAAAAAAAGAGAATAGCAACAACTTTACTATATAATTATCTTCTTTCCCTTCAATAAACGTTGATTTTTTTTTAATTGCAGGTAAAATGACAAAGCTCAGACATTTAGGCAAAACAGCTTAGAATTAATTTCCTGGTTTAAAACACTAGCAAACAGTAATAGGCTTCTCTACAAAACTTTCTGAACATCAACATCTCTTTATCCTTGTTGACGATACCACAAAGATCATCAGGGAAAGAGAATGCTTCTCATTGTACTCAGGACATAAGTGGTAGAATTTGGGAGAGCTTCTCATCAGGAGAAGTTTGGAAGCAGGTTTTTTTACTTTTTAATGTAGGAAATTAATGAGGAAAGTTGGAAATTGTATCTCGAAATTCGATCATTTCATCAAGTTGTGTGGTTGCTCAATGAGAGCAGACTGCAAGGCTAAGTCCTCAAATGACTTCAGCTACCCTGTCATAAAAATCAGTATTTCCAGATAACAAAAGATGTTCTCATCAATGACAGAGAAAAGCTGTAGCTGGAAAAATTTCCCTGTAGGAAGATTTGAAGAAAAGACTGTAACAACAGTTGACCAGAAAACAAGACATTTATTTTGTTTAAGAAAAATCCCCATTGCCTAGGATCAAAAAGCAGCTGAACCCCAAACCCAATGGCTTCTTTGGTTTACATATTCCCAGTGTTCTGCTGCATGTCATTTGGATCTGGTACAAATTTTGCAGTGCCTCTCCTTAGGAGTTTATTAACTTCAAATCCTGTAGCAGTTGGGACTGTATGAATAACAGGGTTTAGAGAAAAAATTGGTGGCTAATCAAAATAAAACATAAAGCATAAAGCAAAAGAATGCTTTCTCTTTTTTATAAGAAAATGTCTGGTTTGACTCAGTTTTAGTAAAAATAGAGATGCTCCTGGAAAACTCCCCCCTTTCTTGGGTGGATCCTTCCCAGATTTCTGCTTTGGAAGCATCTCTGCTCTGTGTAAAGGTGGGGGGACAGCCAGCAGCAACACCAGAGACCCTAATCCTGAAGCTGAGAAGTCTCCCATTTGCTCCAACTCTATAAATGCAGAAACATCGTATGGAAACTAGAACAGCTTTACTGGCAGAGATTGACAGAGGCTGTCTGGTGCTCACAGCGCTCTGCAAGAGGTGTGAGATCTCCCTTCACATCCCGTCACGGACCCACATAGAGCAACCACCTCCTGTCTGACTATCTGGGATTTTTTTTATGAATGGCACTAAACTGTCCTTTTTTCAGAGATTTTAATCAACAGTATCAACATCGACTTCTAGAGGTGTGAGGGCAGCAGCCTGGTTAACCCCAGCCAGCAACTCAACCCCACACAGCCACTCCCCACCTCCTGCCAGTGGGGTGGGGGAGAGATCAGAGGGCTAAAAGTGAGCAAACTCCTGGGTTGAGATAAAGACAGTTTAACAGGGAAAGCAAAAGCCATGCACACAAGCAAAGCAAAACAAGGAATTAATTCACCCCTTCCCATGGGCAGGCAGGTGTTCAGCCATCCTCAGGAGAGCAGGGTCCCTTCATGTGTAACAGTGACTTGGCAAGACAACTGCCATCCCTTCCTTCTTCTTCCCCTCAGCTTTATATGCTGAGCATGACACCACATGGTCTGGGATATCCCTGGGGCCAGTTGGGGTCAGCTGTCCCAGCTGTGTCCTGTCCCAGCTCCTTGTCCCCCCCCAGTGTCCTCACTGGTGGGGTGAGGTGCAGAAATGACTCTGTGTAAGCCCCGCACAGCAATAATGGAAACATCTTTGTGTTATCAGCACAAGTATAACACAGCCCCGTACCAGCTATTCTGAAGAATATTAACTCTATCCCAGCCCAAACAAGCACAGCCAGCTAAGGAGCACCACCCTGCTCTGCAGCCTGAAAGTCAAATTTACAGACTCCCTCCTCTCGGTGAGAGCACAGAGCTGTGAGCTCAGCATACCCTCACAGCAGGTGGGAAAGCTGAACATCCAACCAGTCCAAAAACTCTAACAGCTAATAAGGCCTTCAGAAACTGTGATGTGATGATGGTGATGTTGTCCAAGCTTTTATCGAAGGGTAAGGAATAGTCTTGTAGACTGAGATGCTCACAATACAGAGGGAGCAGGTGAATTTCACTTGGTTACACTACAGAGTAGCAAAATCTTTCCTAGTGGCGCGGCTGAGCTAGGCTTGAGCAAAAACAGTGGGTTTTTTAATGTCTTGTGATAAAATAAAAAAACCTTCTGGTCCATGTCAAACTTGCAAAAGTAGTGAAAAGAAAAAAAAAACATGTTGAAAAAGGATATTAGAAACTGCAGTCCTGTTGTAATATTGCCTAAAGCTATATGGAAGTTACAAATGTAACTAATCAATGAAAGCAAACAACTTTCTCCCTAATAAGAATTACGAGCTCAGGAGAGCTAAAACTAATGTTCAGATATTTTACATCTGAGTTTTCACTATAAAATGCCATTACCGAAAGTCAGCACCATACAGACCAGAGAAAAATCTTCACACAGTCTACCAACTTGATGAGTCTGTTAACAAATGACCAAGTCTGCTGTTCACTAGAAATTAAATCTTCCTCCTAATGTTTGGCTTTTCTTGAAGTGGTAGAGATGAGACTGAAAATAACAG
>WEKY01058975.1:0-30478 GCA_013390045.1 Picathartes gymnocephalus | reverse complement strand
AGTGGGGGGGGGGGAGGGGAAAGCAAAGCAAGATAGTATCTGGGAAAGATGAGAAAAACTGCTGGATAGTCCCCTGTTTTTAATTCAGAGTTAAGTATTTATAGATGGCAAGGGTCACTGGTAGTCTCACTAGTAAACAACAGCAGGTGGTTGAAACTGTACATCTAGAATTTCATTCATTTTTACTGCTGACAAATAAATACAGTGAATCAATGCCAATGTAATACAGTCTGCACAGAAATGAAAAAAGTTTACAAAAAACAGTTCTCAGAACTTACAAAGGGAAAATGCCATTATGACCATACCTGAGTCCATCTATGCTACCTGGATTTAACTCCTGCTATATTTAAAGCCTTTCTGGTGGACTTTTCTGCTTTGCAGCTGGTTTGGTTTTTTGGGTTTTGTTTGTTTGTTTGTTTTTAAAGCAATCACAAAAGTATATGTATTTCTGCCTGTATTTTTTTCGTACAAGAATTAAACCCCCAGCGTTGCTGACTGTTCCCTCCCTGCTTACTCACTGGTATCTCCTAATAACCTGTGCTCTTGACCTCACTGTCTCCCTCATACCCGAATTAGCAGTACCATGTTATCTGATAGGGAATCTCATGTTTCACTATTTAATAGGTTTGTGCTCGTTATCCACTACAGCCACTTGCAGTAAGGCCCCAGCCACAGTGACAGGCCCTTCTGGAAGCGCTCAGCCTCTCAACAATGAATAAAAAACCCTGCACATCTGAAGCACAAATATTTGAGTAAGCAAGTAGTGTGACTGGTGGCCGCCATCACAGCCATCATGGCTAAAGCATGTGAAGATGGTGGTTTAACAAATATAGGATGCCTTATTCTGCAAATATAAGATGATGATGCTCTGGAGGTTTCTAAAAATGACCTGAAGCTGAGAGCACTTGATCTGAGCTACAGGAGAAAAATAACCACTGAAGAGCCCTACTCCAGCGTAATTTTCTTGGTAGAGTTGGGGTTTTTTAATCTGTATGTCTGTGTGTATGACACAAGTAAAACTAAAGGTAAATCACAGAGCCTGAATTGGCTATTAAAAAGCAAGGCTCCTTTGTGTGGCTGTATCACCACATCCCTGAGAAGCAGACTCTGGAGTGGGTCTGACGACCACTCAGATCCTTCCTCAGCTCAAGGAAATCTGAGCCAGAAACTCAGGCAAGATTATGGATCTTGCCTGTCCATCACAGAAGATTTTGCTCTGGAAGCAGCACTTCCGGGCCGGATACCATCTATCTGTAAGAAGCTGAGCAAATGGGTAATTTTTCTTCCACATGAAAGAAAAAGGTGCTTCAGTGTATGTGAATAAACAGTATGAAAGTAAAGGTCAGGTTTGGAGTTTTAAGTTGTGAAGTATTACAGAGCACTGAAAAGGTTTCCTGGGACACCCAGAACAAACCATCTCATGCCCATCCCATCCCACTGGCTGTCGGCTGGGGTTAACCACGTGTGATTTGGCAGAAGGCAACGCACAAACAGAAAGCCTGGCACCAGGAAAACCTCACAAGGAAGTGACACAACAGCACAGTGCTACTTATCCCCAGCAGCTCCAACCTCTCTGCATTGCTGCCCAGCCGTGAGAGGAGCAGTGATGCCCTACCTTACCTCTGTACACGCCAGCTTCTGGAAGAGTCTGGCATCAATCTCTCATGAAAGTCGCTTTTTGAATGTGGATTTTTTTTTTTTTCCTTGTTTTCATCCTGCCCTTCCCTGAGCTAGTACCTAGAGACCGGAAAGAAAGGTTTGCTGCCTACAAACTTGACACTGCACTGCCCAAGCAAGCGGGCACAGCTGTACTGGCTTTACACAGCTGGGGCAGTGCAGGGGCCACACCTGTTGGCTCTGCACGGTTCAGGCCATGCCTTTAACTTGTCTCTTGTGTAAATCTGGCAATGACAGCAGGTGGGGAAGAACAGCAGCTCTGCTGGGCTCCCTGTGGCTGTGGCACAGCAATCCTGCCTGCACCACAAGGTGCAGTGTCAGTGGGAATAGCAATGGGCTGCTCCACCCCACAGAGGCACTGCCTGCCCCACAGCACCCAGCCTCCTGTGCAGCACAAAGCCTCTGCACGGACAGCCTCCTCTTTGACGAGGGTGGAGACCAGTCTGGCTCGCACCAAGGGAACGCTGGGGCTTCCCCTCATTCCGGAGCAGCAGCAGCCCTGCAAAAGCAGGCCCTGGGCACAGGCAAGCAGCAGGGACGGAGCTTCCAGGCTGCACCGCTGTGCTGCAGCCACATGGCCACGGGTCTGCAGCGCAGAGCAGGCGGCAGGACCTGAAGGCACAGGGAGAATCAGCAACTCGCTGCAGATTATTCCCCGGCTCCCAGGATTTCAAGCCACTGGAACATGCTGTGTCTGGTATTACTGAGCTGCTCCCGAGCTGGCCCGAGGTCAGAGAGCACACTTGGCTTGCAACAACCAGCATAAACCAAGCACCAGCTCTGCACCATACCCAGAGCAGTGACTTTCCAAAGCATCATTTATATTAAGAGAGCAATGGAAAAAAAAAGAAAAAACCCACTCTTGGGTAGCCAGGCATGAATACTGAAACAGAGCCAGTGCTGAGAAATCATTACCTGGCCCAAATATTGCACCAGCTACTTTTTGAAAGAATAAATTAAAGAAATGAATAGGATTCTCAGTCCTTCCTTTCTCCCTTTTTCCCATTCAAAAAGAAGCTCTGGGTCAGTGACCAGCACTGGCCACACAGCAACTCTAAATGCAGGGCATCGGACTGCTCACAGAAAATGTACAGATATATTTTTAAGAGAACAGTACCATTTTTTCATCTAACAGACCTGCTGAAGACACAGATTTGCTGCACACATCAGTATGCTCAAAGCTCCATCCAGCCTGTCCATGAAAACTTTCCTCACAGCAATGGTACTGCCCTGGATCTGACACAGCCTCATGGGGGTCAGACACGCACAACAGATGGGAAAGCAAATATGAACAACACAATCTCTGATGAGGGTAAATCAAATGTAAAAAAACCTGAAGCAACTTTTCACATCTTTTACTCAAAGAAGCAAAATTCCAATCCAAATCCCCATTTTTGTGCTTTGCAGACACATCATTGGTTGCACCCATGAGCTACAGCTGCCTCTGGACTGTGGGAAAATACCTGGTGACACCGTGGGTCCCCAGTGGGCACCCACCATCAAGGTCCTCGCTCTTTTGCATGGAAAATATGGCACATGAGGGATGGTGAACACCGTGTCAAGCCACTTCCATGACAGGCACTGTATGCAAGAGCTAGGAAACACTACTAAATCCAACGAAATGGTGCCCAGGACAGCTCACTGTCCACTTCAGTCACACATCTGCTGGCAGCAGACTGGAGACTGTCAGTCAGACCAACCTTGACTGTGAAACTGTTCGCCTAGAATCCACAGCTTCTGCTGAAAAGCAATGTCCTGTAACTTGTACCACACTTCCATTTTGGGGAAAATTCAGGCATTTTCTATTTTATTCAAAATTCTGCCATATGCGCATTACTTATTTATTGCTTTATTTATTTAGAAGGTATAGTATGTAGCTGGAAGCTCTCTGACCTGTGTTCCCCCCTGGAGAAACACCTATCACAGTCTCCCTTGCACTGTTCTTGGCTAAGCTGAAAGGCTGTAATTCATCCCTACTTTTGTTGACCTTTCTGCCACTTGCTTGGCTCTGATATTTTCTTCTCCCTTGTCTCGCTTCCCTTTCCAGGGCTGCTTTTTCAGCATCTTCTCAAAGAGAGAAGATAAACAGGGGAGGCTCTTCAGAGCCAGAATCCAGGGGGACCAGAGGGGACCACGAGTAGATCACAGGCAGCTACCAAGGCTCGTGTGTGGGCTTGCAGGCACAGTATTTCCAAATGATTAGAGAGGGGACGTCTGTAGCCACAGCAATGGAGTATGGGATGGCTCATGCATATGCAGCTCCCAGTCTGCGTGCACAGGAGCCAGGTGTGTGCTTCAAATCACACTAAGAAGGACTTCAGCTCAAGGACTCTCATTTTTTATTTCCCACTGTGCCTAACCCCAGCAGGGCGAGTGCTGACTTCTTATGTTTACAAGGAAAAAGAGACAACAGAAATACAAATGGCCACTTGTGGGATGCTTCAAAGCTACCAGACTCTGCTTTTATATGGAAAACACAAAAAAAAAGGAAGACAGGTTTTAAGAGAACAGTAAGTAGAAGGCAGCAGAATCAGGAAAACGGAAAGAAAAGATAAAAAACCCAAGTCAGGAAAATGTGGGAGAGAGCAAAACATGAACTACAGCTGGGTGGAATACCCTATGAATCTGTCAGACCAAGAATTTGAGAGAAGTTACTGGAAACCACTGAAAGTGCAAGACTGCATGGGATGAGAAAGTAAATTTGTTGTTAAAAGTGGCTACCAAGAACGTGAAAAGCAGGAAACCAGTGGGGGATATGCAGTTTGTGCCTGGCGGCTTCACAGCAACAGGGTGGTAGGGGAGGAAAAACAGGAAAATCCCACTTAAGAATAGCTGTGAAGGGAAGTTATAAGAAGCAAAAAGGAGAAAAAGAGCCTCAGATTGTTAAAGTCACAGAATATGCTGGAAAGAAACCTACATCATGCATCAGAGAAGGAGATCAGAAAAGAAAGTGTGCTAAAGCACCAAGGTGCAAGAAGATGCCAGTTTCAAAGGAGAGAAAATTCATTACAGTTTGAAGGTCAGGTCAAGGTCAAAGCATAAAACCAGAAGAAATCAGGAAAGACATGGCATACAAAAATCAGCAGAAGCCATGAGGGAAAGTGGTGCCAATGGACAAAGAAAATGAGAATGAAGAGGAATCAAGCATGGTGCTGAGGAGAAGGAGAAATGGGATGCTGAAGCAAGCAGCAGTAAGAGCTGCTGAACAGAGCAAGAGCAGAGACAGGGGCTCACCAGCATCTGCAGGCAGCACAAACCTCAGCTTATGCTGGAGAAACATTTCACTGTTCCAGAACAGAGAATTTCTTCTGGTACCTGATATAATTTCTTCCCTTTCTGAATACAGAATAGATGCACTTTTAAATAGGATTTAAACCTAGCAGCGGCAAGTGTTAATATTTATATAACTAAGTGGCCTTAAGCCAATGGAAAAACTACACACCAAAAAATGTGTGATTATCTGATATTTGATAAAGGTATTAGAGGTTACCAAGTTTTTAAAATGACTTTATGTCATTAAGTAATGATTCTTTCAAAAGCAATGAAGAGCAGGCACTAGCTGAGGGCAGTAATTAGCATGGCCTTCTTTGAAGTGTAAAAAAATCCCGTAGTCCACCTCGCAGAACTGGCTGTGGGTACTCACAGACCAACCAGCTCCAGGGGTAATTGGCAAGTGCCCAGCAAAACCCAGCCAGGCTCCTTGGAAGACGGACAAGCAGCAAGCCTGCTGTCAGTCCTCCTACAAAACTGCATTGCCCCAAATGCCTGTACTGTCCAAGAACCTCGGGGATCTGGATCTAGAGCAAATTGCTAACACAGCAATATGAGCTTGCAAGTCTGTGGAAACAAGAGGAAAAATATCTGTCTTCCTTAGCTTCTAGGAAAACAAAAAAGCTAAATCCAGCAAAGGAAATGGAAGAATGAGGATGTAGACAGAATAATGAGAAAAATCTTGCCATAAAAACTTTTCTGTTTCACTAGTAATGTTTTTTTTTGGTTTTTTTTGGTTTTTTTTAATTTCTTAATAATAGATATGATTTAGATGAAAAAGCTCTCAACTTGCCTTTGGATATCCCTCTTCATCTTCTGCGTAAACTCAAGCCCATCCATGCATACGCTCACCAAGATGTTTTGCAGGAGGAGATGTGTGAAGAGCTTTGCCTGGAGGGACCAGGTCTTCAGCTCCAAGCCAGATCCCCTGGCTCTGGCATTGTGTTTCCCTGTCACAGCGCTCTGCTCTGCTAGCAGCTGAGTATAATGCACTAAAATCCTAATCTCTAAAGCACCGTGTGCCAGGGCTTCAGAGATCAGCATTTCAGTCAGTTTTACTTTGCTGCTGCCATTGCACACAAGAGAGTGGCACAGCAGGGGAAAAGCAACACAATGTGCAGCAATGGAGAGGCACGCTTGGCCAGGAGGGATGGGGGGCAAGAGCATGGTAATGCAATATAAAGGCATAGGGAAAATAAAAGAAAGAAATGGGGGAAAATAGGACTATTGTGCATGAATAGGAACCTTGGGCCCTCTCCTTCCCAACAGCCCTAACAGCAGGATGTCTCCAGTCTCAATAAATCTGCTGTTTTCTGAGCAAAGCCTTGAATGACCTGCAGGGTTTTTTTCTATCTCTTTCCTTGAAAATGGAAAGATTAGGAAATCTCTGCTACAACCCGTCTGTGCATGTGAGTATCTGTGAATATTTTAAGATTACTCCCTCCTGCCTCTACCACGTGCTTTAAAATTAAAAACAAAATTATACTGCAGAAGCTGGAAGAGCTGAAATCTGACCCAAGTACTATGTGAGTGAAGGCTAGTCTATCACCTAGACCCAATCTGGCACAGTGCACACAGGGACACAAATACTCAACTGACTGAGCAGAACACTTCCAACTTCAAGGCACAATGGTCACAGCTAAAGGAAAAAAGCAACATCTCAAAGTAATAAAACAAATTGTATAAACAAACACTAAAATAGTCAGGAGAATCAAAAATAACTGGGCAATAATTTTAACATCACAGAGTTCACAGCATGTTAACTATTGAAACCCACTTGGGGCAAAGCCTCGTTGCCATCAATCAGACGAGCAGAGTAATTTAAGGAAGTCTTTCAGGCTTTGACAGCATCTTAATGTCTTTGCTAAACCAGCATGGCCAGTCCATGCCACCAAAATCTACTTCACGGTACCTATGTCAGGCTAGAGTACCATTACATGGGATTAGTGCAACACACTGATAATGCTCTTTGGAATAAAAGCTGATTGAACTTTGTCCCTTAAGAGCGTTTAGACAGCCTAGTGGTCAGCTAACCCACCTGGGCTTGTCCATGGTTCCTCCATTACAAACAGGCACAGGACATCTCTTGAGCCTCTTCTGCAAACCCCTCCTCATCCTCACTTATCTGTCATGTAGGTAAGAAAATGCTCAATATCCTCCCCCAGAAGCCATTTAATCACTGCTTTGGAAGTCACTGTGTAAATTCTGTGTTAATTGATGTGCCTCTTTTATAATCCTGCAGAAGGATCTTACCTTTTGTATCAGGGTGTTCTGACAGATACGCTCTTGCAGATGTAGTGACTGTGGTTTAAAACATTATTGCTGTGGCCTCCTGCAAAGGTTACTGTTCTCAGATCAACAGTAGCCAAATGGGATATGTGTCTCTCCCCCAGCACCCACAGCAATGGCTGGTAAAGGTGGATTTGAAATAACCTACAGAAATATCAACTACAGAGCAACAGCATTGAGATTCCAGAAGAGCAGCTGCTGCAAGTGCAGGAATTGTCATAGAGAGGCATAGTGGGAACATCTAAACACTTTCACAGCAAGGTGCATCAAAACCCAGCTGCCTAGAGGGAAGTCAAAATTCCTGGGGGAAAGCTGTTTTTATGGAGTTCCTACGTCTCCCCCACTCTCTACTGTCTTGTTCCAATCCTTGCACACCACTTTGTCGTCCCTTGGTTTGAGCTGCAGCAACCACCTGTAAGTCATCCTGCAAAGCGGTCAACTGATGTGAGTAGAAAAAAAACCACCACCCCTTCCCTCCTCCCTATGCTGAAGGATTATTTTTAGCCCAGACCAGTTGATAATCTGGTTCACAGCATGTCTCAAACTACAGCATCAGCACAACTGAACAGGCAGCTTGAAAAGGCTACAGGGAGGATAAAGACACAGAAAAAGGGTGAAGTCTTTAAACCACTGCTGCTACTGAGGCTTTCAGACTGCAAAATCAGGGTACTTGACTGGTACACCTCTAAACTGCCAAATAATCCATTACCCAATAATAATCTAAGCAATCCAATCCAGAATTCCCAAATTTCCTCAGCTCCTGGGGCTCTTCATTCCATG
Organism: Picathartes gymnocephalus; assembly: GCA_013390045.1. Lineage (NCBI taxonomy): Eukaryota > Metazoa > Chordata > Aves > Passeriformes > Picathartidae > Picathartes > Picathartes gymnocephalus. The sequence goes on along the minus strand of WEKY01058975.1, from coordinate 22,462 downwards.
TAAATGTTTTTGAGATCAAGACTCCAACCAGTGGTGGAGACAGTAAGCCCAGACTGGGATGACTTTATAGGGAAAGAATTAGCCAGCAGTCTAACACTGCCGGAGATGGATTTGCATCTGAAGGCATCTCACACATGGTATAAATGTCACTCCTTCCTTGCTGCCCGCATTCGTCCCAAAGTCACTGGAAAACAAAAAACCCACAAAAAAATTTGGAGAGAGGAAAGTAAAAGTGGAACCAAACCAAACCAAAAGTAAATAAAAACGTTTTACCTGGCTCCCCTGGGCACGCAACAGCAGGCCTGGCAATAATGAGAGTGAGGAATGAAATTTTAAAATGAATGCAAGAGGGAGAAACTGCAGAGAAAATTGAGACAGAGTTTCACTGTTATTTATCCCAGACAAAGCACACATGCTCAGCTCTGAGCAATCCATGGCATGGGAACAGCTCCAGCATGGAACTCCGACACAACTAATCTTCCTTTTCTATTCCCTTCTGTGCTTTTGAGAAGGAAAGGAGAGAGAAAGCAATTTAGTGTAGTGATGCAACTTGTTTACTTCTCTGTACCTGCTCAGCTGTGTTGACTGAAATATACTCTGGGAGGTGCAAAGGAAAGAGAAAGGGAAGGAAGGAGAGAGGGAGTTATAGGAGTAGAAAGAAGAGAAAATTGTAGGACAGGCCTCCAATTTTGCCACTGCTCAGTGGTCCATGGATGCAGCATCCATATGGTCACCAGCATGCCAGCAGAATTACATGGGTTAGCTATCCAGGCCTTGCTGTGCTTGAACCGTTTAAGCTCTGGCTCATTTGAACATGATGGAGATGCCCAAGCGAGCAGCTTAGATGGCAGATCCAATGGGGCACCGTGTGCCTGGCCTGATCCACCCCCCCCCCCTCCACCACGGGGGCTCCTCCTGCTGCGCCAGGACACGCTCAGGCCATTGGGAATTCAGCTCAGGGCATGGCTGTGCACAGGGGCATCCCCAGCCTTTGCCACGGGGAACACAGAGGGAGGCTGTGGGTCACCCTCTGCTCCCTGCTCAGGTCCCAGTGACTGCAGCGGGAAGAAGGATATGCAGAAGATGGAAAAGGGGGAATTTTAGTAGCAAATGCTCTGTCATTTCTCTTATCATTCTCTAAAGCTTTTACCTTGTCCCTAATAAAAACTAAATGTTATTACAAAGGCAGAGATGGTCTCTTAGGTGAAGAAAACAATAAAACCTGCCAAATCACCAACTTCTGATTGCGTTGTAAGCCTCCCATTAGAGCTGATACACCAACATTTACATGACAGAATCCTTTATACTATAAGCAAACCATTCTTAAAATACATTAACAACCTACATACTCACTGGCTCTTTGTAGTTTGCCTAACACTTCAGAATGTGTTAAAATTACACATAAAAGTTATAGTAGCCTAACACTCAGGAAATAAAGACTCCTTTAATGGTTTAATTCAACCACTAATGGATTTTTTCCCAAGTTAGAAAACATTTCTATATTGCTGATTTACTGCAGGTGTGGTAACTGAATTTGGCTTTACACATACCAGCTGCAAGCAAATCAAGGAAAAGGCTTCATAAAGCAGTTTAAGGCACTCTATGCTTCATGGTGCTAGGACTGGGACAGAATTTCCTCACACAAGCACACAAAACAAATGTGAGTTTATAATTTTCTCTGTCATAGTTCATAACTTTTAAAGGTTAGAAATCAAAGCACCATGCAGTAGAATTTTATACATTTGAATGGGATGGACATAAGGCATCCCAGAAAATGATTTATATCATCCCCTCTTCACACAACAAAAGAATGAAGAATGCAATGGTGACAAAGGGATTGCCTAACTGTGTTACCTTGTAAATACCTTCTCTTGAAATTTCTCTCGACAGATCAAGATTTTTAACTTTCTCTTTGTTATAGAGACTGTTCTCCAGCAACTACTCCACCTTTTTAAATGCATCTTCCAACACGCACTATATTTTGCAGGGTTTGTTTTTTTTTTTTTTTCCCCAACAAGTTGCATGGGCTCAGAGTCAATAATTGTAAAGACAAAAAGCACAGTGACTTTATCCAAGGAATATAAGGTGGCAGAGATCCAGTACAGCCAGCACTCAAGGTGAAAGAACAGCATGGAAAAAGATTCACAAATTAATTGTCAATTACGGAAGACTAGATGCATACATGGGATAATTTAGTCAGGCACCTGCACAATTGAGCTGTGGATAGTGCTGAAGCAATTACTCTATTTTTTAAAAGAATATCATTATCAGAAGAGGACAAAAAGGAAAAGGAGCAAGTCTAATTTTTTCCTAACACATAAAATCAGTGCAATGAAGCACCAAGGACCCAAGAGGATGATGGTCCTCTAGAAGAAGGGGAGGTCAGAGTACCTGACTGAAGGAAGCTGTCTGTGAGGACACGAAATTAGTTGCTCATACAGTTTTTCCACAGCATGCAGGCAAGCCAAAAGATGTTGCTGTACCCACAGCTCCAATATGGGCATCCTGTGGCAACAGGTGGAAAGCACTAGGATCTCATTTCCCATACTGTGTCACAGGGAAGTCACCAGGTGGTGAGGGCTTCCACCTCCTCTGCTGCAGGTGGCTCTGACAAAGAGCCTGGGTGTGCTCCACTGCCAGCCATCGGTAATCCCCAACATGCTACACAAACTTTGGATCCTTCATGAACAAACATCAGTGAACCATTTCTTGGCCTGTGAGACTCAAGGATGACACAGCAGATTCATTTCTGCATCTGTGCTCTCCACATGGCTCCTTGGTCCTAACTCCCACTGGCATGGCACAGGAGATTAGAGGCAGGATAGCAGCTGCTCCTCCTGGCTCTTTGAATACAGGGGAAACAGCTTTTGCTCAATGCATGGGGAGTGATATCATCAAGTTAGCAAGCCAAGAACAGAAGGACTTCATCAAAAAGGAAACAGGAACAAGAACTTCCCCTTACAAAGCAAATCTTGCTTTTTTAGAGCAAAATCTTTGGCTTAAAAGCTCTCACAAAACACCTCATGGGAGGTTTAGACCATTTTCAAGGGCTGGAAGAAAAACAGTCATGGGGTTAGAATGGTAACCTGGATCTGGGGAGACTCACTTCAGTTCTTTGCTCTGCCAAGCGTTCTTGCATGACCTTAGGCAAAAACACTGAAGCTGTACTTAGCGAATACCTTGCCTTCAAAGGCAAAGTCAGCCTAAGAAGTTCTTGCCTTTCCCTGCCTGCCACTTGCTGCCTCCACACTTGCACTGCCCCAAGAGCCCACAGGCCCTACCCTGTAAACCGAATTACTGAAAAGGATCATGTTAAAAGCAAGTTTTGGTTGTCTTTTACGGGCCGAAGGGTAATTTTGAATTGGACTGATTAAAGGATCCACAATCAATCAGCTACAGCAGCAGAAGAGGTGAAGCTGGAGAAGCCCATCCATGATGGCACAAGGGCTGGAATAAGCAGGAGGAAGGCTGCAAAGACAAGGTGCTGTCCAAGACTGGTGAAAGAACCTCCTCATCAATGCCAGGTACACTTGGACAGCGTCAGCCACTGGTGTTTGTGATGAATGTGGCTCCCTCTCCTGCCCTCTTGGCAGGGATGGCTGCCCTCCTAGCAAGGGCAGCAGAAGGAAAGATATGTCAACACTTCACCTCCTGCTGTCTGGAGGAAGAAACAGCCAGGAATTAGCTGAAACCAGCACCATCATTGGATGCAATGCACTGTTTAACCTCCTCCCTAAACCCTGGATTCCCAGGCAACACCTAGCTGGGGATGGCAACACCCCTCAAGTTCCCAGGCTATTGGAGGGGATAAATAGTCAAGGTGCTGAGACACCCCAGGTAAATGGGGACTATGGGGAGACCAACAACAGAAAGCAGCAGCCAGGCTCATTTTGGTAAGCTCCCATTTTAAAAGCTGACATGCAAATCTCTACTTACCCTACATAATATGAACATTCTCCTACAAACCCAGCTCCTGATTAACTCAGTACATCACTTGCCAGCTCTCTCTGAATGAGCCTGTGAGCCCAATTAGCAGCAGATGCAGCACTAACACTCCTCACCTGCTGTGCTTACCAGTCTTCAGATCAGGAAGGGAAGGGAATATATCAAAGACTTGTGAAGGGAAGGAAGCTTAGAAAAGGCTCAGAAAGGATGAGGCAAATAGATGTCTGCAACAGCTCCTCAGGCAAGGAAGCGGAGCCCAACACAAAAGGGAAAACATATGGGCCTAGGGAAAACATCGCTGCAGATCATGAAAAACATGCAAAGGGCTGCTGGAGCACCCTGGGAGTGTGGTGCAGGGTGTAGCCAGGAGTGCTGCTGGGGCTTGGGGGACCTTTGCCTTGGCTGAACCCTGGGGAGCTCTGCCACATGCAGAGCTTCTCTTTGTGTGCTCTGGTACATCAGCACAGGAACCTACGTCATCCTACATTTTCCATAAGTTCTTCTTCACCGGCCAGTTTTCTTTAGTGCCCCAAAGAATAAGGAAGGAGCCTCTCAAGCCTAGAGCTGCAATATTATTACAAACCAGACAGGAGCCACTTAACTAAAGTTTTGTGAACTCACAAACTCCACAGCTGCATCTGAGTTTTATTTCTGAGCATCTCTGCCAGTGAACTGACTGCTCTTACCCACCAAAGCATCTGTCAGCTTCTGCATCTCAACCACTGGCACTGGTTTTTTAAGAATAAGAAAAAAGAACATCACATGCCAGTTTGGATTTCTGGTCACAGGAATAGAGAACCAGCCTTTGGGAAAGGTCCAAAAAATAAGGTTAGGACTAGATGGATGTGAATGCCTGAAGCTTTGACATGTTGGGGGAAATAGATTTAATGCTATATTTAATGCTATAGTTTTCTAGCAACCAGCGGAAGGCAGCCATATACTCAAGGCAAGAAGCCTAAATCTCTCCAACGTGTTCGGCAAGGTGAGCCTGGGCATGACACGTAAACCAGCAGACAACTTAGCAGCAACTTCTACATGTCCATCTTTTCTAAGCTTCAGCTGTCCCAGCAGTAAAAGGATAATGGATTTCTCTTTTTTAGAATCATAAACATGTATCTTTTACATAAATAGCACATATTTGGTGAACCTGTCTTGTTCTCCTCAAGACAGTTGTGGCTGTAGCATATATATGCAACAGAAATACTTTGAAAGAACAGTCTTATTCAAGGTTTAGTCAAACAGCCCATCTAAGGATCCCACATTTGTACAATTTTCCTGCTCTCTCTCTAGATATTAAACTAGTGGCCTCCAGTGACTGCTGACCAGCTCCCAAGTGCTGCTCACATATCACCCACTGGTTTGACAGCAGTCTCAGTGGAGAGGCATCACCCATGCTGAGCAAACTGGACTGTGCAACACAGAAAAGCTTCCTGCAGTTACTGACAACAATTTCCATAAAAAGTCTTCTGGTTTCTAAAATATACCACAAATGGCCAATGTTTCCAAGGAATGATCCCAACAGAAACACAGTGAAGGAGAAGGTTTTGTTTTCTACGGATGCATTCTCCTATCTTTGAAATGGGAATGATGGTGCATTTTCAGAGAGAGGAAATGAATGTCTCTGTCACTGGGCTTTACAACTGTATTTGCTTTCCAGACATTTATTTCCCATCTTCAGCATGCTGCTGAAGGTTGACAACTGCTACAGGTTGACAAAGAAAGCTGTCAGTGGTGACCATGCCACCAAGGTGAGACACCGTAAACCACATCTGAATTTCACCCTGGCAGGTCTGGTACACAGATCAGAGGCAGGAACACAGTTGTAAAAGACCATGAGGAAACAAACAGTGGAAGAGATTTTTTTGGCCAATACAACAAAGACATTTTTAAATTAGTTTTCTAATCTAGTCTTTCAAAGCTGAAGGAAGAATGAAATCATATAAGAATTCTAATTTAAACTGAAAAGTGAAGGAAAAATCTGTCCTTAATACTGAAAATAAAGGAGAAGAGCTGAGGCAGCACCCTGCTCTTCAGTTCTCTGGAGGACAAGTAACAATGTACAGTAGGTCCAGTCCAAGGTCTACCATGCGATCTCCTGGCTGTTCCAGGAGCCTCAAGCCCTGGCATGCCCATGAGGGCTCCTCCTCTTTGCAGAGGGCATGGTGTACTTTGGTTTTAAGTCTTTATGTTCTTCCAAATTGTTAGGATAAATTTAGCAGCTAGTAGCATGGAGGAAGGGACAGAGAGTGGACATCTGCAGGCATCTCTGGACTGCATGTGTAAGACAGCTGCTGCCTGACCTTGCACAGAACTCAGTCTACATGGTAGCTTGTGACCTTACATTTCTTGGCATACCTGTCACAACCTGAAGAGTCTGACATTTAAAAAAGCCTCGCCACTGAGTACCATTTCATTTTTATGGCACAAGAAGATGCACAAGCATCTGTGAAATGAATTCCACCCAGCTGAGCAGATACCAGCATTGTGCCATGCCTCCAACCTAGACCATTAGCTTTAGCTGCAATTTCAAAAGATGTAAGTAGGCTAGTCAAGCTTGGTAAGAGTCCAAGCCAACCTGCTCCTCTTGCTCTTGGACATGCTGGTACATTTTTCTTGACCCAGCATCATGATCGCACGATTAAATATAATTTGTGTTACTACCAGGCATGTGTGAGTCTAAGGGGCAAATACTGGAAGGATGGATTTCAAAGATCTGACATTCAGATTGTGCCAAGTATGCTTCTACATGCACATTCTGTAAGACAGTGAACATTTAGATTAAGTTCCACAAAAATCTCTCATTTTAAGACAAGCTATCAAAACGGCCCAGACTTGTAATATACGAAGCATTCTGAGTTCAAAGGAATTTGGGTCATGAAACTCTGAGGAGCAAAATTTTCTTTCACAGGGCCTACCCTTCATTGCTTTTGATTTAAAAGCAGAAGTGCTTTCAGTGTGTTTCCAAAATGGTCTTTTCAGATGTGATCCTCCCCTTCCCTCCCCTGCTTTTGCAGAGGGTAAAGGTGTTGCCCTTGTGGCTGTCCAGCACACACCACCACCAAGGTTAGCTCCTACCTTGTCAAACACCTGTATCCTGACCTTCCCAGTACAGATACAGCCCTAACAGACAAAAGACACAGATCAATCCCCTCTTTTGGTGAGTAACTGCATTCCTCATCTTACAGGGATTGTAACATGCAGGTTTTACCCATAACTAAAACCATCTCTCCTGGACAACAGTGGGCAGCTCTCACTGAGTCAACACCTCAAATTCTTAAGGATTCACTTTGTTGTGTCTAGATGGTACGACAGGGATGACTTCTCATGGAACGTGTCCCTGGCATGGCAGGGGGGCTGGAACTAGAGGATCTTTAAGGCTCCTTTCAATCCAAACCATTCCATGACTTTATGACTGAGGCAGAAATGTCACGGCCACCAGCTTTGGGGAGCATCACTATTATGAAAATGAGAACAGGGCAGCAGTAAGGCTCACCTAATATTAAATTAAACCCTGCTCGTGGGGGATCACACTTCTCTGTTCTTGACTGTTATGACTGCCAGGAGGATTGGGTTGTTGACTGCTCTGAAAGCATGAAGTGTGACACTACTGGAGAAAATCAAAATATGTAAATATTATATCTGTAATTTTCTATCCTCACAAAGAAGGTTACTATATTATAAACCGTAAATAAATAAAGACATGAAGCAAAGCACACCCAAAAATATACAGCTGAATATATCTGAGCTGAGACTTTACAGCTGCAACTTTTATAGATAATCTGGGCTTTTCTGTTCTTCATTCCTCATGTGAGAAATAAAAAAAAAAGGAATGAGCTCTAAAGTGGACTGCTAGAACATGGAAAAAAAATGAACTGCATGATCCATTTGCACTTGGCTTGTTGACTGTTGTTTTTTTAATCAGAGAATGAAAAAGACCCAATTACTGTTCTGAAATGAAAGATTCACTCTGGATAGTCATTGACAGTTGTCAGACTGCACTTTATAGCTTTTCTTCATGACCACCAGCACAATAAGCACTCACGGTTTGACTTTCAGCAAAAACATTTCGAAACATCAAGTACATGGAAACAGTCTGCACAGAGTATGTTCCTGATAGTCCCTAAATGTCCTCCAATGTTATTCAAAGCAAAATATTTGTTCCAAGATATGTAAATAAAGGGGAAAATTTGATGTGATGCTACTTCAGATTAAAACCAAGCAATTTCATTTTATGCTTTATATGCTCTCCAGTCCCACTAAGTATAATTATAGACTTCTGTCTACTTACAAATCTCTCTGTACAATAGAAAAAGCAATAAACACAGGTTCTGCCAGCAATCAGATAACACTTATCGTAAACAATAGCTTTTACGATCTATTTGAAATGGGTTCAGCTGCTACAACTTAAGATTTGGTTATTTTTGTTTTCTTGTTGGATTTGCAGCAGGTGGTAAGGACATGATAGAAGTGTTTAGCCACAAGAGATTTCGAAAAGGGACTAGTATTGCATTGCATATGAAATATGATAGAGATTTATTTTACAGAATCAGTTTTCCATCTCCCAGGGGCCTCTAACTAGTTTGTAGAGGTTACTTCTGAAACTTTGTTCTTCTTGGCTCTCAGCTCTGCCAGCACCACATACAGCCTGATACCACACAAAGGGTGACCCACATGCAGAAGTGACTCCTCGTCAGTTCTGCGTGCCAGTTTCTTATGCAAATGGAAAACTGTACAATGCCCTGAAGTAAATGTTAACTCTGATAGGGGCCCAGCAAAGATGGATCAAATTTCCTGCAATTCAGAGAAATGTGATTTACTGTAGCTCTGGAAAGCTGGGGAAGAGCCCTCAGAAGCTCAGAAGTCTGCATGTCCTGCTCTGAGTCAATACTGCACCATGAAAATGCTACCTACACATTAGGACTGTGTGAGTGTAATATATCACAACAGTGATCCCAGCAGGAGATCAGTCAGCAAGACAGGGACATATCTGCAAAGAGGGGACAGGCCTAAAAAGAACCTTAAAGGCTGGGTGGGACAGGGTAGTCCCTTCTACAGATCCCACCTCTTCAGAGATGCAATGGTTCCACTCTGCACCCCACAGATGAGTGTTCTCCTACTCATCTCCTCACTCCCAGCAGCCCCAAAGGTGTCCCACATGGGACAAAAAAATGCTTTACACACTCTCCAAATGAAAAACTGCTTTCTGTCCCATATTCTCAGTCTCAGGGAGAGCATATCCAATAGGTCCATTGACAACTTCCATGAAGACAAGGGATGTTAGCATCAACATCAGTGGTCAAGAATTCAACACTGATGAAACAACAAAAAATTACTGTAATCTCTCACTCTCTCCAAGTACACATCACTTTGAGTTGCAAGATACTTATGGTTTGTACTTAGTTTATTTTTCTAAAGCATATTAGCAAGAAAATGGAAGGCTAACAGAACATTAAGGTCGAGAATTTAAATGAAGTAGTTAGGAAAAACAAGGCTGTAATTCTCCTAACCATGCTACATCAACCATCTTGTACATATTCAGAAATTAGTGTTTTTGTAGAGACCGGGAATTTATGTTGCAGTACACCTGTAATAGGAAAATCACATTTATTGCAAGGACTTTTAATTTCCTAACTTTTACATTAAATTCCCAATAAGGCTTCATGCTGTCTTTTGGTTGTGGTGTTTTGGTTTTTTTTAAACTGTTATTTCCCATGCTTTTAAAACAAATGAATGAAACAGTGCTTGAATAGTGAAATAAATGCAGATAACTTTTGCCAATTTTTACATACAATTTACAGACTAAATGTATCAATCCACCTGACATCTATACCTTTCAAATCATTTACTGAAATACCCACAGTTAGAGTGCAGAATCCAACAGCACATGCAATTGGAGCCTTGCGTATTAACACTTAGAGAAACCTTACAAATGTGTGATTAGAACTTCAACAACTTCCAGAATTACTTCAGACGGCTCAAAAAGACACAACATAGTTAAGGTTCAGGGTGGTACAAGGGGACTTGGAAATCCTGAACACTCCACCCAGAGAGAACTGGTTCATGTTGCATTAGCCTTCCTCCCCACCCTTCCCAAAACCCCTCCTCAGAATCATGAGTAATACAGTTTCATTTGACAATTTTTTTCTGTAACTGAGTTAATAAAGTCTGTGGGCCAAGAACACAGCAGCAGCTGCCCCAGCCAGGATGCCACCTACGCTTGCTCAAGAAGAACTTAGTGTCTTTAGTGACCACAGCTTTGACTTGAGTTTTTCCTACCCAACTTGAACATTACCTTTTTTTTCATGATTCATTTAGTAAGGAATTTCTACCCTGATTAAAACTTTTTGAGCCTTCTGCAAATGGCCAGCAAAATTCAGTTAAAAATGCTCTTTTTCTAGCAGTTCAGTGAGCAGGCTTTCTTCAGTAACACATCAAATGCAAATATCTAGCACAAACCATCTCACCCTAATTTGTATAGGTAAAGGGAGAGAAAGCCCTAGAGTTCCCCCCATCCACGTCTGCCTTCGGGTCAGCAGCCCTGCCAGTACAGAATCCTCACTCCTACACACTCCTTTCTTAAGTTCACATTTGCTTCAGGGAAGAAAAGATGCATTAAAAGAGGGATCCAGGACAAACACACGACCTCATAGCTGACAAAACCCAGCAAATATCTTCAAAGCTCTGTCCTTCCAAAACTAGGACTAAGGTGCAAAATTATTTAAAAGCTATTCTTCTGCCCAAATTTGCAAGCTAGTCCAAAGAGCAAGAGAACAATGACACTCTCATCCCTTGCAAGAACATATTTTAGAAATGGAGGTCAGCAAGTGACAAACATTTCTATTTTGCAGCCTTGAGATGCAGAGCAGATCCCAAATACCATTTAACATTGCCACACTCATTCATAGTTCAGCCCAGTTTCAACAGAGGCTCTACCTTTGAAATGACTGCTACAGCTCATCCTACTTTCTCAGACCAAGGATTAAAAATCCCAAAATAGCTATAGCAAATGTGCTTGGTACAGACGTGGGGAAGGGCAATCTGGGTCGTCTTCTCCTCACAGAATGATGCTGAAGTCTGGCCAGACTCCAGGAATGCACATTTCCCTGCAGATGGCTACAGTAACATTTAAAAGTAGGAACCATAAAAGACTTTAATTATGTATATTATGATTTTATTTTTAAGAGGGTGGGCTTCTTCCCTCCACCCTTTTTTTTTTTAATCCTATTTAACAGCAGTCACCACATGCTTAGATCTCCCCTTTTAGAATTTATTTAGCTTTAAGACACCTCAGGCCAAACAAATTTTATCTGTTCAATACATTAGAGTCCGGTACACTTCAGAGCAGACAGAATGCTGCCACAGTACTATGTAAATCAAACCCACATGCTAAGGAAAACAGTAATGCAATGCAGTGACTGCCAGTCCACAGTCATTCAGCTTTAAGTGTCACTCCCACGTTTACCATATGAATAGATGAAGATTCCCTCAAAGCAAGAGAATCTTAATTCTCTCCCCAGATTCAAATGTATGCATTCAGGAAACACTTCAAACATCAATATCTTTTCCTCCTAAGGCACACTTCTTGTCTGTAATTAGTTTCCATTGGTCAAGTGGGTTTGCTTCTATATATTGGGCTATAGGAATGTTTTAAGTGATGCTTTATGATTCATCCTACACTGTCTAGTAAGTTTTTTTTTCCTGTTAACCCAGAATAAGAAGGAATGGAGAGAAAAAGGAGAGAAGGAAAAAAAAAAAAAGATCGCCTGCAATCATATTGTTACACTGTGCACAGTTTATGGCTGGCTCACATCCAGTTTGTGGTTGTGATAAGAAATGTGTAATCCTATTATACGGAGAGGAGTCAGAATGTACAAATAGGTCCTGGAAATAGGAACTTCTCCTGTAAGATTATTCTTCTCACCATAATAGTTCTGCAAGTAGGTCTAGACAGGAACTCTTTGCTCTTCTCCCCACTGCTAATGGAAAGCCAACTGTCAAAACAATTCTCAGCACAAGAGCTGTGATTTTTGCAGAAGACAAAAAGAAGTGGTTCTGTGCATTTGCGTACAACAGTCATGTTAATTAGAACAAGAGCTCCGAGCCCTCGTGGGCTGGCACATCAGGAGTGTATCCCATCACATCAAGGGATCCCGGCTTGCTCCGATGCTGCCACATTCTGTGAAGTTGCCAAACCCAGCACACTGCAATTTTTAAGAAACATTAACTGCTTATCCAGTTTTTAAGAAACATTAACTGCTTATCAGTGACAAAAGCTGGTTCTGATGGCATTTTGCATTGCTGCTCCATTACAAAGACACACAGAAACCATTCCCCAGGCATAGGGCTACTGGGCTGCTAAGTATGTTCTTGCACTGGAAGTAGAAAACCAAATACCACCTGTGCAAGTCAGAATCCCCCTGGAGTTAAATTCCTGAATAATTCCAGTCCGATTATCTAGTTTTCTCATTTCCTTTGTATGACAATACTGTATCACTGTGGTTATGATTCAAAAAGGGAGTTATGCATTCCCCAATGTGCCCCAAAGGCATAAGTGCTTTTGACGTAGGTCAAATAAATTAAAATACAGGACAGTGCTCTCCTCCAGGAATCTCTTTACTAGGACCTTTGCAGCATGGAAGTGATAAGATCCATGCCAGAAACAGCTGTGCCCCCAAGTGAACCAGGCCAGTGATTAACCTTACTCATCTGATCAAAAAATATGTTCTCAGAAATAAGGGCTTTTGAAGCGCAAAATGTTAAGAAAGAAGGGCTTTTTCCTAGGGAAAGGAATAAATAAAACAACCCACCTCCAAGTATGTCATGCAGGAGTAAAGGACAAATGATAGGACAAGAGGCCTCAAGTTGCACTATGAGAGGTTTAGAGTGGATATTAAGAGAAAATGCTTCACTGAAAGGGTGGTCAAGCATTGGTACAGGCTGTCCAGGGAAGTGATAGAACCACCATCCCTGGAAGCATTCAATAAAAATCTAGACGTGACACTTAGGGATATAGTTCAGTGATGAACATGGCTGTGCTGGGTTAATGGTTGGACTCAATGATCTCAGAGGTCTTTTCCAACCTCAGCAATTTTATGACATGGTCATAGGGCTGCAAGGTAAATACAAGCACCATAAATCAGCTGAAGCAGCAGCAGGGTAGACCAGATTATTATGAACACCATCAGACTACAGGTAGAGTATTACAAGCTTCTGAATGACCTGGTTTGGTGTATTTGAAGATACCAAGCTAGACTGGGTGTATTTGCATGATACTTCAATTCCCTCTGCAACTGCAACATCAACATACTCAGCAAGTACCAACAAAATGCCTTTAGCATCCTGTTTTCCAACTTGCTACAGCAGCAGAGCTTACAGGTAGAAAATGTAATTCTCTTCTGGGCCGAAAACAGAATGTGAGATGAGAGAGAAAATACACAGTTCTATGAAAATCAAGACACTCCACAGTTACAGGCATAAAGGACAGTGACTAAATGGTGTCCTAGGACAGGGGAGCACACACCCATTTCCATTAAAAATGCAGGAGGACACGTGTAAACCAGAATTTAAGCATTTTAAATAAGCAAGGTATGTTGGTTTTTTAACCTTAAATAGTACTCTCCCAACAAGATCACCAAAATCTGGATTTTCTCAGCCAGACTATGAACCAAGCATCAGGCCACGCAGACACTGAGGACAGCCTTGCGTTGGACTGGATATGAGGGGCCTGCCAACCTCAGTAGTTCTGTCAATCTCTGATAATTAAATAATTTTTATTCCTTGGAAAAAAGGTTGAATGTCACAAAATGTAAGTGTAAAGTAACAGTGAAGGAATCAGATTTAAATGATTCTCTTGAGTTACAGTGGGCAATAATGCACATGTTGAAACCCAATTAGCAAAGAAGCTCACCTAGATGTCGTTAAAGTGCCTTTTGCACCAAATTACCTTCACCTGATCTGACAAATGGCAAACTACCTGATGTAGCTGGACTCTGTTGCACATTAATTAGAAGAAACAGCAGAAGAAAGAGATAGAAGGGAACTGTACAAAAGCTGCATAATTTTCCTATTAATATGAAGCTGGTGTGTTAATATGAACCTAGCAGTTTGCAAAAATCCTTCACTAAGAGGCAAGTGATGAGTAGTTCAAAGTAGGAAAAGACAACAAAAAAAAGCAGAAATCAGCCTGTTAAAAAAATCATGAGACTTATTAGAAGTGAAATATGGATTCTTTATTTCTTCTGTGATTTTCAGGGTGTTGTTTCACTTTTTTCCTAGCTTCTTGTCACCACAGTTAGTGCTGGCACTGCAGAAAGCAGCAGCAGACACTGATGCATGTTCACGCAGACACAAATCCTCAGCCATTATTCAGCAAACAAAAGCAATGACATAGCTGCAGGGCACTTAATCAAAACAGGCCTCAAGAAAAAAAACCAAACCGTAATCATCTCCTGAGGGTCACTCAGGGTTTCCTGCAAGGTACACATGGCTATTTGTTAATCCAAGTGCCACTTTGGAGACCAGGAGGGCGACTGGCAGGTCTGGGAGGGACGGATCAGCTGACTCAAGTGGCCAAGGTCCAGTGTGAAGGCAGCATGGTGACGCTGCCCTCCTTGATACTCAGCACTGCATACCTGCTGTCTGAGTGACACAGCCCACAGCCTAGGGGAAAACAATGGCACTGCAGCCTCAAAAAGTCTTAACCACCACCACCAAATGTTTCAGACTCGAGCTGTCCACTCCATATCCATGCAACACCATCTCCAGCGCACATCGCTGGTACTGCCGTGCCCACGGCACTAAAGAAAGGTGTGCTGTTTGCAGCTAAGCTGGGGCCCCTAGCTCCCTTGTACATCCTCTGTTCCATGAATGACCTCCTGGAGACCACTGTGTAGCATCAAGAGGCACTGTCATGATGACAGAGAACAAGCTGTCACCTGGGAAGTACATACAGTAGTATTTTTGGATAGAAACCACCTTTGCTGACGTGCTTTCTTTAAAACATTTCTATCCTTGCTTTGGATGTGTAAGGATGATTAAGAGTCATCCTCTGACTTCTGTTTTCTGTGCTGAAATTACATTGCTGTTTTTTGATATCTGTCTGAAGTGTAACTGATGTCGTTATCAAAACACAGCTATAGAGAAAATGGAATCCACCCTTTTGCAAAATCCTTCAGTGAGGATATATCATGTTGCCTCTCTGTTCTATGTTTTACACATCAAAATGCACACAGACAGAAACAGAGCAGCAGCTGGGGCTCCAGCATAGTGCACTCGCAAAGATCCTTCCATATCTTCTCCATCATTTCCTGACAAACAGGCAGGCAGCTAACTAGAAAATTTTATCTGAAAATTTCTCGATTATTTGGAAGGGGTTCCTGATACCTTCAATGATGCTTAGGCTGTGCAAGATCAAACAAACCATGTACACGTGTACAAGATCACAATACACCTTTTCCATGTACGTTAGAATGGAAAAGACCATTTACTTAATTCTTAGTGCATACAGAAGACTAGAAAAAACAAAGATGCTTGCATAATTACAGGTCATTCAACAAGTCATGTTACATCAGGAATGCCTAAGGAAAGGCAAAAAGGAATTGCATGTTTTAAAGACACTATGCATGACTTTTCCTTCTTCTTCCATTTGTTCCCTATTTTTTGTATATTCATGTATATACATGTATATATTTTGTATATTCATGTATACTTACATGTATATATTTTGTATATACATGTAAGTATGTATTTTGATCTCGTTTTAACTGTACAGAAAGGAAAAACGAAGGGAGGATAAAAATGCAGTAAATAAGTAAAGGGTGCCATAAGAAGGATGAGGTTAGTAGTTAGTAGTAGAAGGAAAAGGAAAAAATTGTGTACTGATCTATGAAAAAAACCAACAACAACATACACGAGCTAAGAAAAATTAGAGATTACAAAAAAGAAGTCAGTAATTGAGAGCAGATTTCCCACTGACCAGTTATGATCTAGGCAATTATGGTAGTAACAACCAACTTCATTTCTTCATTTTTCATTTAACAACTAGAAATGCAGAAAAAATCTTCAGCTGGAAGCACTTTTTTGCAAGATCTCTTCCCTCTGAGAAACACTAAAAGCAGAGGTAGCCTATTAAAAAGCCTACTCCTGTTCAAATTGCCAATTTGAAGACTTCAGCTCAAGGAAATTCAAGTATGAAGAAATGCCTCCCTACCTCTGCAAGCCCAGCCAAGTCCCCTCCTCATCAGTCTCCAAACCAAACAATAATGTGCAAGTCTACCCAAAAGAATGTAGCAGTTGCACTGAAGTCCCAACGCAGTTTTCATACACTTCATTGTTTGAGCTAATTTAATTAAAAGAGGGTCCAGATGATGATTATCCTGGCAAAAGGAAACTGCACAGACAATACAATGGCAGACTGCCACGATTACTGTATCTTAGCTCTGAACAGAAAACAGAACTAAAGGAAGAGGACAAACAAGCCCACCTTGCTAACCTTTAAGGCTGACATCTTCCAACTATTCCCACAGGCTGGAACAAGACTCAGCTGTTGCCCAGTCTGCTAATTTTTGGCACTTCATGAGGTGCTGTGAACATGACCATGGTTAGTTTAAGCAGGAAAATCTACCATCACAGTATGCTGCAATGACAGCTTAGACACACACACCCTCCATGCCAGGCACTGAAGGTGGCATTATTTATGGTCCAAACCCTGGTGTGGGGTTCAGGTGGTTTGGGCTCCACTCACAACACCATCGTGCAATTTCCTAGGGAAATGTAGTGCTTGCCTCCACCTACAAAAGCAAGGTCATATCAAGTTTATAAGGTCTATATAAATATTTAAATATAATAAAATGATAAAATTTTAAGGAATTTATAAAGAGCTCAAGGCTTGAAGTTGAGCTGTCTACAGAGCTCCACTCAAATCAGAAGCAGCAAGCCTTCTATGGAAACCCTTCCAAAAACCATTTTTGGATTAGGAATATTTCTTAAAACTCTTTAGGGACATAAATCAGTGCTGCTGATCTGCACACTCCCATAGTTCAAAGTCTAGAAGTACCAAACTGAATTTCACTGGCTGAGAATAACTATTTCCATGAGTAGACATTTCTAAATTAAGGATGCTTTTGGGTTTTTTATAATGACTGGAAGATATTTTTGCATGCAATTTCAATTCTCATCTACACACTCCCAACTGAAAATTTTTCCTGTTAAAGTTGTACAAGAATATAAAAAGGAATAAACAAACAAATTCAGCCTCTGCCCAGCAGATGTATGTTTTCTTAATAGAAAAGCAAAAACATAAGAAAAGAAGGTCAAATGATTTGATCAATGCCAAAAAGCAAGCTAGTGAGAAAGCTGGGAGTGAAGCTGAGCACATGACTTTAGCTGTAGATTTCTGAGTTTGGGGCTAGCAGCTTACCTGATAGACCCCCTCTTGGCTCTTGGGTGTCTAAATGCATATTCCAACCTTATAAACAAATAAACCTACCTAAACCAGAATGAAGACACTTTGGTTTAATGCCTAAGAACAAACTAGCTGCTAGTGAGAGGAGGTTCAAACCTACTGCTTCTCCAACAGCCTTTTGGATACCACACAAACCATGGGAAAGCCAAAGAGATTTCAGTAAAGCAGTAGGTGATCACTCTTTGTCTCAGTTACATCTCTGAAACAGAAAAAAGAGTCCACTGCTCCCACATTAGGTTTTACAGGAGGTACATTGAGCAACTCCAACACGATTGTTTTGGAGGAGAGCTACTCTAACCACTGAGAGAGCCTAAAACACCACTGCACAATGAGGCAGAAGGAAAGTGCTTTAAAAGTGTAATAGAAATACAGTCCTTTCAGATTGGTGTAGTCATCCTGTCTGCTACTCTCAGGTTAGACGAACACAGCATGTGGAAGAGAGATCATAAGGCAACAGGAGCAGCCATCTTCAGCTCCAGCCATTCCCCACTCCAAGTTTCAAGTGCCTTCTGCACTAACACACACCATGGGCAGCTGCTGAAGCTGCTACACCACCATTAAGCATTTCTGGGTGATGGGAAAAGAGCCTCCTACAGACACACCCTTTCCATACAGCAAGAAGTTTGAGACTTTTCTAGCTCAGACAACTCTTCAACATAGCATAATAAAACCCATCCACACAGCCAAGGATCTGCCTTCAGCCAGCAGTAATTAAAATTAATCATTCACAGTTATTTTCATGGGCATGTTCAGAAAGAGACACCACCAGCTCGCTGACTCCTCAAAGTTGACAGACCTTGAAATAGGCTGTGGTCAGGTACAGCACGTTCCTGGGTTTCAAGCAGTTAAACACATGCTTTGCATATCGATTCCACCCACAGTGCTAGCAGCCAGAGCCACCTCTGTCCTCCAGCCCAACACCTGAGCAGGCATCAGTGAGAGGGACTGGTAAGAAAAGAGATTTTTCACGTAAGTATTGCTATGCCTATCATTATTGCTGCCCTGCTGGAACTCAGGGCCCTGTGAGTGTTAAAATTTCTTATTTTTGAATCTCAATGTCTTCTGAACTCAAGATTCTTCCCATTTTCCACACATTTGTATTATGTTTTTAATCACTATCTTCTTCCCTTTCTGCTTCACTCGTCACTGCTTACACTACTCTGAGGTAGAACGTTTCTAAGGCACAGAGTACCCTGAAGGTTATCAGTTTCCATGCCTCAAAAGCTACTGAAGAAATTGAAGAGGTAAAAGAATGAATAAAATTCAACATCAGGCATTAGGACTGTCACTTTCTGGAACACAGTTTACTTATGCAAGCAATTTTTATGGGACTGAACATTTATTATTCAGGATAACAGCCTAGATCAATTCTGCTGTTTTGAAACTTAACCATAAAAACATAAAAGCATCTTTCCTATGTATATAAACCCAAAACGTGTAAGCAGTAAGACCAAGATTGTAACCAGTGCAAGGAGAAAGCAATCTCACACCTAACAGACTGCAGATCCCTCGGTATCAACCTGCATAGCACTCCTTCCTTCCCAGCAACTGGAATATTGGTTTTTACAATACCTACCAGAAAAAAAAGGTTTTCAGCAGATATAGTGAAGGAGGAGCAGGGTAATGGGATTGCCTGCTTCCCACCATATGTGTTCTGTAGTTGGAGCTCAAAGCTGAATTAAAAAAAGAGATGGTGGAAGATCCAACTTCTTACATAAATCAACTTGGTATGGCTTTCAGTCAGAAGACTTGAAAGGAACAGATATTCTGCCTTTGCAAAAATAGAAAATTGTCTGATAAATATGCTTTCCTTTTTAACTGGAGTAATTTTTGTAAGTAGGTATGATGTGCAGGAAACAGGAGCACTGACTGGAGTGAAGAGTTACGCAGGCAGGGCTCAGGAAATCTTTCTCTTTAGGAAATTATAGAAGGAGGTAAACAGAGAAAAACAACAGCAGCACTCAAGCTAAAAAGTCTCTCTGGCCATCAGCAACACTACAGCAAGTCAGCAAACATCACTCCTGACTTCTTTATGTTTTATGCAGGGTACCAGCTTAATTTTTCCTATACTGGTTATTTACCCCATGCTTCTCTTGTACTGTTCACCCCAATTTTTAATCATCACTGTTTCCTAATTCATACTAGATCCTTCTTAACCCACTTTCCCACTAAAGATGGCATTAAAGGCATTAGGACCCTAAAATTTAGGGCTCCCTCCTCAACCTCTCCTGTGTGCACCAAGAGCCCTGCACTTACACTTGTAACTTTAGATATGATATAATTACTGCCAACTCCCAGTTTGGCTCTCACTTCATCCTCTCCTTCCACAGCCATGGGTATTTGCAGCTCAGAAGAGCAGCAGGGATCAGTATCTCCTGCCAGGCTGCAAGGGAAAGCCCAGCCGGCGTCCTAGCTTCCCCCCTACCAGGGCATTTGACTAAAATGCCTAATTTTCACTTATGCACTTTATATGTTTATATATTTTTGCCCGACCTTTCAAAATTTTAAAGTTATCTGGGAGAAGGAACTCAAAGGTGTGAAGCAGAGAAATAATTAAAAAGGGTGGGAACCTGATTTCATCATATATTACAAGCACTTATCCCTTTGGCAAGTCAATACTAAATTAATCCCAGCTAAAATATTTTACAAGCTTGTAAAAACTCAACAGGGACCTTGACTGAACTCCAGCATGAGGGGAAAAAGAAAAACAGAGAAAGTGGAGAGGGAACTGTTAGAAGAAGCATGAAGAGCCCCAAAACAACCTTGGGAAACCAGAAACAGCACGACAGAATGGTCTGGGTTGGAAGGGACCTTAAAAGATCACCTAGTTCCAACCGCTCTCCCACGGAAGACACCTTCCACTAGACCAGGTTGCTCAGGGCCCCCATCCAGCCTGGCCTTGAACACTCCCAGGGAAGGGGCAGCCAGAAGTTCTCTTCAGGAAACAGCCAGAGCAGGGACAGCAGTTGGGTAGGCACACATGTTCATGGGGAAGATGCTCCTTGGAATTTCCTGGCTGCTCATCAGAAAAAGAAGACATCCCAGATGAGCAGGCACAGACTGGCTCTCCCCCACAGAGATGTGGAGCAGCTCTGTCTAGGAAGAGATGAAAGCCCAGTATCCTTGTCCAGCAGCCAGACAATCTCCCCAGTAATGGATTAAAGTGATTTAAGTAACTATACATTTAATAAGGTGAAAAGGGCAACGACAGTTACATTTTGATTGTTCTGAACGACATATTGCTTTGCAATTTTGTTCCCATTTTAAATACAAAAGTAGCACTTTTTGCCAGAGCTGACATGGAATAAGTATATAAGCAAGGCTAAGAACATAGAGAGAAGTACCATCTTTTATTAGTCCTTTGTCAGAGAATACAGATGAGCTTTCAGACACCAGGACCAGCAGACATGAGATCTTCACAGAGCAAGGACCATTCCTCTTTAAATACATGAACACAAATGGAGATGTTTATATACACACATATATAAAAACATCCTACCTTGCTTTAAAATCCAAAATGCTTTCTAAGTTCTGCCAGTAACAAATAAAGCTCAAATTTCCTTTGGTTGGATAAAGAAAATCCCAGCTAAGAAAAACAGACCAAGGAAGACCCTAGCAGCAGCAGAAGATGCCATTAGCTATCATCTACTGGGAACATAGAAAAATGCTATTTTTTTATTCTGCAGCCTCTCTTTGCCATTCTTCTCATCCACCTTGAAAACGATTCCAGGATTTAAGTAAATACGGTCATTTGGGGGCATGCTCCTGGCTAAACTCCCCCGCCCCTCCTATGGGGAAAAAGTAAAAAATCAAAATCAAGCAACAAAGAGAAGTTTTCAGTTTTCTGATGTTCCCTTCCCCCTTTCCTAATGTAAATTCAGAGCAGTTCCTGTAGAGACTGTAAACACCCACACAACCTTCCAGGTGGGGAAAAGGTAAAAAACCTCACACCAGTAAATCTACAACAGCAGTTCCTTTACCCTTTCTTTGAGAAGTCAGTGGATATAAAATCTCTTGCTGCCTCACAGACACACACAGCGCCTTTGGCACAAGGGAGAGATGTTTCGGGGCAGTGTGAGGATCTGATGGCTGTCTTAGCTTTCCTTGCACACTGAGCAGTCTGCATAACCTAATAGCATTAGCTTACTAACAGATATATTAATAGGTGTGGGGGGAGGGAAAGGAAGAGGAGAAAAAGCCACTAAAATACATTCCACCCACACATCTCACTACTAATCATAAACTCAGGTAGAAAGCAAATTGCTTTTCCAGGACCTGGAGAAGAAGAAAAGAACAAAAAGACTGAAGGGGGAAAAGCACCTGTTTTCATCTTTTTCTGGAAATATACCAATCGCTGTATTTATGAATCCATGATAGAGAAAGTTAAAAAAAAACCAAAGCAAAACAACAACAACAACAACCACCACAAAAAAAACTCCACACCAAAACAAACGTAACTGAAGAACTGCCACAACATCTTGCAGTTAGTAATTTCAGAGTGATAAATATAATGTTGGCCTCAGACTGCTAGAAGGATTAGATTTAGCTGTAAAACAAGTAGTGCAGTTAACAGTTGCTGTTGGGTCTGGTGTTAGGATTAGAAAGCACTGCTAATCACAAGAAATGTAAAATGATTAAGAGGTGATGGTTGCCAGTAAGGTCGTAAAAGCATGTAAGTGCTAGAGGAATTTTAATCCCAAAATGAATTCAAGTGGTAAAAAAAAAAAAAAAAAAAAAAAAAGAAGAAAAGGATAGATCATAAACAGCATCCAGTTTCACCTGCACTGCTCACAACCCTTTCCCAAGCATTAGGAGAGTTAATATGTGTGGAAAAGTGAAATGTATGCCATGGCTTATACTGAATGATCCTAGGGCAGCTTTAGTGAGGAGAAGCAAGTATTTCTGTTCCGGTATCTATGAACGAACTACCACAATCTAAAACCTGTTTGAGTTAGGAGATTTTGCTTACCAAAATCCTGCCTGGACAGCGGAGTTGCAACTTTTAAAGGCATTGTAACAGAAATGATGATGGCATCTTGTATCTGTATGCTTTCA
>WEKY01058974.1:43533-183596 GCA_013390045.1 Picathartes gymnocephalus | reverse complement strand
CCTATGTGGATCCACATGTGTGGGGGTTTGTGCTCGTGGGGATGCCATTTATTGTAGGGAGCAGTTTGTGCTTTCTGGGAAGACACATGGGATTCTGGGTTTATTTCTTCCTGAAAGGCACTGTTGGAGATATTCTTCTCTGCTGTTATTTTTCCAGTGGGGAGTTTAGATTTCAGGGAACCTCTGTTTATTAGATTGCATTCATAGAGAGAAGATTTTGGCAAGAGTCACATGGTAATAAATGGAAGGACCATCAAAACGACCTTTGTAAATTAGGGCGCCAAGGCACCAGCATGAAAAATATCTGGTAAAATACAGCACGCACAGTTCAGTAGGATAATTGCAGTTCGATACACCTGAAACACCTTGGGATCTCTTCTGCAAACAATGAATCCGTAGTCACCCACAGCTGCTCAGCAACACCGTCTCACACTGTACCACTGATGAAAACTGAGAGGTGAAGTTTCTGTTGCACAGGAGACACGAGTTACTCAGCTGTTGATTGGCGAGGCTTCCTTTAATGTGAGGGAGCTGCCTGATAACATCTGTGTGATGGGATTTATACAGGGTATCAGAATCAGTTACGTGACGATGTTATGAACACCTCTGAGAGATTTCAATCTGTTGTGCAAGAGAGAAGTTATCCTCATTGCTACTGCTGAAAGCATATTTCGTGATCCATTCATCCCAGTCACATCCTCCTCAATTACTGATCCCCTTTCTATCACATTTGTGATGTGTCTATGCTTCCACTTTTCTCCATTTATAGCATCCTGGACTTTTTATACAGCATTAAGATCTCTTAGGAACCTGTGGGATGACTTCAGGCTCTCTTTAGCAAAGCTTTTCAAAGATTAAGATGGCCTAACCTCAGGTGTGTCAGAAGTTTAGAGTACTTGTAGCCAAACCTCCTCTATATTCTTTCAACCTGCAAAAAGCAAGGCTGAAATCCAAAGAGAACAAATCTTAGTGCAGTTGTGTTGCTCTCTTTGAGCAATCCTCATAGAAAAATTAGCTAACAAGGCCTTTTTGAGTTTTGTAACTCTCATGGCTATTTGTTACAGAACACAAGAGTTTTAGAAACACTAGGAAAATGAACACTATAGTCTCAGATCTAATTAAAGGAACATGTGCCTGACATTTCAAAGAAGGCTTCAGATTCATTCTTACATTATCTCAGAAACATGGTTCCACTCAGTAACCAGTATTCTCCATATTCAGTCATCTTGCCCTCCATTTTACTACCAAGCACAATTATGTGGCTGTTCGTCACCATTGATCCAGCTCAGGTGTCTCAGCTGTACAGCACAGAAGCCATGGATGCTAACAGCTTCCTTTGGGAAAGTAGAAACTTTCTGAGTGGTGGGGGGCTGAAGTAGGGGAGAGGATGCCATGCTGTCTGAGATAGACATCCACTCCCATCTCCCACTACTGTAGAGTTACATAAACTGACTTTCAGACAGGGTGACACTCCAGAGCAAGGTGACAGGCCAGAACAGTGGCTGGACAGTAAGATACTTAGGGAAGCTAGCATAGGCTTTATAGAGCTCCAGGGGAGAGTGCTGAATAATACTCTTCAAGCCAAAATAATCTGTAGGACATAAGCACTAAATTATATTTCCACTTCCCATACTGACAGGTCTCTGGAAATTGCAGGAATTCGCTGCTTCTCAAAGGATATCAGAGGGCACAGTATGCAGCTTTCAGGGATTGGCATCCTCACTTTTGTGATCTCCTGTAATGAAATTTTACCCATAATGCCATAAGAATAAGGAAATAGAGCACTTGGAGACACTAAAACTATCAGCAGTTCCCTGCTCAGTGCCTGCACTGCTCCTTCGCCTTTAACTTTGTTAAACTGAAACAGTTTGCTGATTTATACATCAACGTGAGAGGAGGTATTTCCAATTATTTTGGCATTTGTATCTTGGACAAGCTGTTCTCTCAAATCACCCTGGCACTTAATAGCCTGCACCGACTGGTATTTTGCATGACCCTGGCACTATTAGTCCAGCCTGGCTAGTGTTTCAATTCACCATTGGCACTAATGATCTGGAAGTTGTTCTTGTTTTCCAGATTAATGAGTACCCTAAAAACCACTCAAAATTGGAAAAGAAAGAATGTTTTCAAAGGGGAAAAATAAGGCAAATTGGAGCTGCTCACTACCTCTTCGTCATGTTCTTTCTTCATCTCCCTCTTCTGTAGCTGCTTACAGAAAATAATAACAATGGTGCTTCCGTGGTGGAATGGCATATGTCCATCAGCTCAAGGTGGCCACCATAGATACCTGACTCCAAAAAAAGCCCTGTGGGGACCCACAGGAGGGAAGATTCTCTGCCAGCAGATTGCTGTGAAGAAGGAGAAATGACTGAAAGGGGAAAGGCCTCATTCTCACTCTCATTGTGTGACATAGTTGAAGCTTTCAGGTCAAAAATTCAGCTCAAGATGGGAGTTGCTTAACCAACCAGAAGATGAGAGCTGCACCCTCATGGTCCACCTCAGCTAAACCTCCCTCTTCCCTGATAGAACATGGAGGTGAGCACAAACCAGAGCAGAGCAAAGGCTCAACCCACTCTCCCAATGCCAGTAGCTGCTCCCAGAGGTCCCATGTTGGGCAAGGAGGTGGGCTCATGGCTCAGGCCAGTCTCTCAATCTGTAGCTCACACAGCTGAGTCCTCTGAGTACCACCTCCTTTAGGAAGAGGTGGGTGGTCTGCTTTGTCTCTGGTCTTCACCACCCCAGGGTGGTCCCCACAGGCAGGGAGGGGGCAGTGCAGTAGATGAGGAGAGGGGACGATGCTGTGGGATCCTGATGTTTTATTAGACATTTTCCCTGCATGACAGGGGATGGCTTTTAACTTTATTTCCAAGGGTCCTTAGCAGGTCAAAGCTTTCACCTGACGTACATGCAAACACTGCCCAGATATGATGGACATTCCTAAGTTTGCTGCAAATTCCACCCTTTGTTTTTCTTCATTGTGGTTTGGCCTTTCTTACTTATCTTTATAGAAGCAAGCCTTATCCCACCCTTGCTTTTAAAGAGAGAAAAATGAAAGGAGGGAGGGAGGGAGAGAGAGAGAGAAAGAGAGAATATCATCAGGCCCCTGCAGAAAGGTTTTAGAAGATTTTACATCTCAGCATTTTTTAGCTTCACTATGCATTTTCTATTGTATCCTATTATTGGTTCAATATGTATACTATGTTATTTAAATGTAGGGGGAAAATTGACTAGCAGTTATGGGAGAAGGCAGAGCTGTCACAACATATTTCTGCAAAGCCATGATTTGTTTTGTGTTCAGTCACACATTGTTTGGATTTCAGCTCTTATTTCAGTCCTGGCCTTAGGGTTTTCTGAGCAGCGTTGAAAGTCAGATACACAGAGTGCTGCACTGAATTTAATATTCTGTATTTCTAACACAGAAGATGGAAGAAGAGGGCTTTGTAGATGGAGGGACGGACACAGGACAAGTTCATCCTTCATTATTTACAGATAGGTAATCAGTAACGAGTTTGTGGCTGTACAGAATATACATGTATGTGTGTGTGTGTACAGGAATATGTCTGAAATCTCCCTGCAGGCTGACTCCCCTTTTTGATTGTCTTGGCTCCAGCCCCACAGCCTGAGCTGCTCAGGGAAACCCCTGTGCCCACAGATCAGGCATGTGAGAGTGGGAGGCCAGGAAAGACCCAGGCAACCTGTCTGAGTCTTGGTCTTCCCACCACAGAGCAGCTTCATCAGTCTGAAAAACCCCAGTCCTCACATGCTCCAGCCAGGTTAGAGACACAACTCAAGTGTCAGAATCAGAATCTGGTTTTTATATATATATACACACACACATTTTCACTGTAAAGGCACCCAGCTGGTAAATCTGACTGGATGAACCATCCTGATGTCCAGATTTTCCTGGAGATTTTTATCCTTCCATACAGAAGAATATCTGTCATTAGGTCTACACAAACACAGGCAGAGGAACATGAACCAACCATGCAGTTACTACTATCCTATGATGTTTATGAAATGCACTTCTATTTGGTCATTATGTGAGTCATTCTCTGAATTCACAAACAAAACCATTCTTCAGAGCAATGATGAGACAAAAATGTCAACCCAGCTGCAGCTTTCCTAAGGGATCTGTCACAATGTGTCGTCTTAACAGATAGACTATTTATTGTGCTATGTTTCTGTTCATAAAGAAAAGTGCTAGAAAACATGAAGGAAAGAAAAATATGAAACCAGTTTTTGGACAGAGGGGAGAAAATGTGGTGGGACCCCTCAGTAGTCCTCTTCAGCTTTCACAATGGGGAATAGAGCATTATCTTTGGGAAGGGCACAGCAAGGTCTCCACCAAAAATGCTGTGGTTGTGCCAAAATAAAGCTATGTTTGATTTTAGAGCTTTCTTTTGTTCTAAGCACAAAATCGGTGTCTGCCACCTTCTTTATATGATCATCACCCCATCTGGCAGATAGTAATAATAGCAGAAAGAATATCCTAAAGTCTTCTGCCTCCTCCCATCCCACCAAGCATACACAAATGCTGAGCGAAAGAGACTTTATTTCTGACATTATTTGAAAAGCCAAAGCAGTAATAGATGTAACTTAAATGTTCTTCTCTGTTCTTTTTAGCTGTTGCCATTTAGACTTACTGCCAGCCTGCAAGGACATTGTCTCTAAGTGATTATTTTTTATAGCCAACGTCAATGAAATAGAATAGAGAGGAAAGAAGATGCTGTAGCAGTTACTAAATCTGCAGAGAATAATTTTTGTTGCTGGTGGCTTTACTTGTCTTTTAATATGACTTTATTCAGGTGGCACCTTCCAGGGAACAAAAGTATTTTGGAAAGGGAATGGTCTGGAAATGTAATCATAATATTATCGCAAGATGACCTCCAAAGGTCCATGCCAGGGCATCAGTGTGAGGAAACTTGAGACTCTGGAATTGCAGCAAAGAGCTTCCCAGCACTGTAGAGCACCATTCGTAGCCTCACCTTGTGATTCTGATATTGCTGAAGTCAATTAAGACGTGGGATACTTCCCAGAGGACTCAGAAGTCAGCACAGGTGGTCTCACCCTTGACCTTAATGGTGACCTAATGGCCTCTGAATCAAATTTACAGGACTTTATTAATGTTGGAAAATTATTATTTCAGTCACAGAAATGTAAACTAATGTAAGGCTGGGAGAGTTGATCCAAATCTCATCCATCCCAATCTAGACTAAAGGATACTCATAATAATAACAAACAAATTTTTGTACCATAAAATCACCTCACAAGGAAGACTTCAGTCACAGAAAACTAAGAGGCTCCCATAAACTTAAGAATAATTTTCAGATAGTAACTGATATCCAGTTTCGGTTATTTATCTATTAGTTAGAGGAGCCTACTGGCAAAAAAACCCACATATCTTCCTAACTTACAGGTGGATTTGCCATAGAAATTTTCCAAACCTCAAAATATTTGTTTGCCTTAGTTACTTGAAGGAAAATTCCTGATTTCTGTAGAAGACAAGATTAACCTTATCTATCTTATTATTTAGCAATTAGGCAGAAATCCTTACAGTCAAAAACTGACTTTTGGGAATCTGTATCTGCTTGCACCTGATGAATAGAATCAAAATTACCAGTTTTGGGAGTTTCTTAGTCCAAATAAAATGGGGAAATACACTGACACATCACCACCACAACCCCTTACAAACCATGGTGCCTGGGTTACCAGGGGTAACCTGAAATACAATCTAGAAACACCAAACTGGAAAGCTTGTCCCGCTGGAAACCTGAGACACTGGGGGCAGGATGAGCAGAGCCTCCTGATGGGTGTTCAACAAAACCTTGGTAGTGAAAAGACCCTGGATCACATCTTGGTCCTAAGATGAAGGTTTAATTTCTCAATTGCTATTCCTTTAATAATTTATAATGCTACACAAAACACTGATGAAGAGGATCTCATTGCATTTCTTCACATGAGAAGGATGCAAAGGCAGGGATCCAAAGACAAGCTAAACTGCAGAGGTGATTTTATGTTTATCAATCTTATCTCATTCCTCTGTAATGCAATTCATCCCACAGTACAATAGAAAATGTGCTAAGGCAGATTCCAAAGCCAAAATCCCTCATCTGAAATACTTAGTTAGATTAGAGATATGTTTTGGCCATTAATTTAGCTTTCATTGTAGGTCTCTTCAGCTTTTAACAATGTTCTGTGGACTCTTTTTGGTCATCAAAGAGACACTTAGAACAGGCTTCACAGTGAACTGATAGGAGCCCACTGCAATGCAGTCATCTCTGCAGAGCAGTGAAGAGAAGCAACACATGGCATTTTGCACAGCTGAGTAGCAAAAAAGTACTCCTCAAGGGCATCAGGGCAACCTCAGCTCTCAAACTACTGTAGGACCTCAGTGTGCACAGAGGGTAAAAAAAAGATAGCAAAGCTGCTACTGGTTTAAGACAAAGAAAAAATTCATCCAACAACAGATCCATGCCATCTAAAAATCTTACAGCACAAATGATATATTATCTGTATAACAGGAATGAAGACCTGATCTGATTTTGCTACAAGCTGAGCCTGTGTTTCCAGCTAATCAAAGTATTTCTAAGCTGGTCCTTAGATGTTAATATAATTCCTGCTGAAAAACACAGTGATTGCTCTGTTTTTGTAATACATTCATCCCAAGGTTCATTTGTCCATCTGTTAAGTACTTGCATATGTTTGTTTTAGGGGATCATGTGTATGTGTGTAGGTGATGGGAGAATTTCTACTGGTAGTTTTATTGCTGTTGAAACGGACAAACATATTTTCTTTAAAACCCCAGGCATGATTTATCACAAAAATTGTTTTGTTTACTAATGAGTCCTCATAATAGCAGGGCTTGATGCTCATATTTTCCTTTTTTCAGGCATAGCAAGGTCTAATTTAATTGCTGCAACCATCTAAGATGAAGTTTGGAATAATGGATAAAAATCATAAGGTGATGAGTTACCACATATTCATGAACTCTCAGTCCTGTGAACCAGTTAATAATATCTTACCAACCTTGATAAAATTGGTTAGAAAAAAAAAAATAAGCATAGAAGTTACTCTGGTTTGTGACTATTCTCACAAAGAAATCCAGTTCACAGGACAGCAACCACATACTAAAACACAACAGCAGTGATTCCAGGCTGACCTTAGTTTTCCCCAGCTAAGTCCTGTGAAGGCCTTGGGGACAAACGCACGAACAGCTGAGTGCAGTACTGCGGAGAGGAAGGGAAGGAGATCTGCCTGTTCAAGCATAAGGAAAGGTCCTTGCTGCCCAGGAGGCAGCAGGAAAGCTCTTCTCAGTCTTGAAGCAAATAGGATAGTTGCCACTAGAGAGATTGAAACAACTGTGGGAAGACAGTGGAAGGATGTGTCTGGCACAGATGACCACATTCTGGTTTTGAAGTTATTCTTCTTGCATGGGAAACTTTGTTCAATTTCAAGGGAAAACTCCGACCCTATAATATTGAGAACCACTTAGTAGCTACACACTTGTGCCAGCAGATGAGAAACTCATTCCTCCCTGTGCCTTGGGAAGAACTGCCTGAGCAAGTTCTCCAACTGTGCAGTCTGGCTTACCACAGACACAGCTCTAGCTTTGCAGGGAGAGAATTCAATATACTTTCCCGTGGAAAAAAAAAAAATAGGGAGCTTCACAGGAAATCAAGAAAATGATCGGGAGCTTGGGAGTTGAATGGATGCAGCAGGAGAGGTCCTCTCCCTGCGGCAAGCAGAGGAAAGGAAGGGAGGGCTGGGAAGCTCTGTGATCCTCTCAGCAGAGCAGTGAATTTAAACTAACAAGCAAAGAAAAAATTCAATCAAAACACGTGCTGGTGCCTGCATCATTATTGTCCTAAGCTACCTCATGCTTTGCCAAAAACCCTTTGCCCTCATCACCAGGAGCTTTGTTCACACAGATAGAGTATAAATAAAATTCCTGGATAGACAAATATCCACATTGTCCTCGGGTGACTTTTAAAATACGCCTTTTGTGCAAAGAAACTAGCATTTTTTAAAGCTTTTTGGACCCATTCCTTCTGCAAACATAGGATACCTACAATGCTTTGTAGTACAGTTAGCTTGGTTAATGTTTTTTCATAAGGAATTCTAGCATGAACCACCATTACAGAAGGAACTTAGTTCTTTGAACTGCTCTAAATAATATAAGTTTCACTTTCATCCCAAGAAGTGTTAAGGATGCACAAAAACACACAGGGAATTTTGTGCTAGCACCACTGATTATATTACTTTCAAAAGAGAAATAAAATCTTACCCTGAAGCTCAGAATTATTAGAGTGAACAGTCAGAATCTATTATACTATAGAAATATCACACAGAGAGCATTCATGAAAGAATTTGCCAGTCAACTTGCTATGGTACGAAGCTGTTCATTTTGTACACATTGTCTCGTTACTTACTTTCCTCCTTATTAATGATGAAGTCATAATATGTGGGTAAATTAAAAGTCTTTCTGCTGTAACAGAGAAAAACATTCCAAAATTCATCTGCTGGGTCTTAGTTACACTGCAGTTCTGCAACAGATTGGCTGGTGGAGGTGCAGGTTCCCGGTGTAAAGCATTCTTTCCTTTGTGCCAGCATTAGCCCCACACAGCCATGACATGAGCCAGATTGGGAAACTGTTCTAGATAAAAATCAATTTTCACCCGTGGTCTTCTCTTGCTGGATTAACTTGGAGCCAGGCAGTTCCATCACTCATCTCCTGTCAGCACAAAGCCACAGGAGCACACAGCCAAGAAGGAGACTTCTACTGGAAACCTACAGATTGACAGTACCTTGATATCAAGGGATCATGAAATTCAACAGAAGCTTTCCAATCTTGGGAAAATAAAAAAAAGGGGTTCCTCATACCAGGGCAGCCTGAAGAGCATCCATTGGGTGTCAGCACGACATCCACTGCTCTTGTTACAACATGCCACCACTCTGGAGAGGACCAAAGTGCACTCCAGCACTTCTGAGGTCTCACCATTCCAAGCACAGCATGCACTCTTTAGCACCATTAAAACCTCTTCATCCAGCCAGGTCTATCGCTCCTTTGCACAATGCTGTTAATGCTATTTTTTTAATAAGTTGCATTAAAAATGTTACAGCTAACATGAAAAGCACTTTACCATCACTCCCTCTGGGCAGTCATGCCCCAAGGACTGTGTGTCACTCTTGCTCTGTCTGAGCTCCCCTTCCCATTTCAAAGGAACATTTTCATTAGTTCCTGGGTGGCTCAGGAACTTAATTCACGTTTTAGAAGCAACTTGAGAAGTAAAATTTCAGCTAAAATCCCAGGAAATTGACTCTCAGTCACTGACACTTTTGCATGCATTCCCATATGGTTTTGTTCTTAATTTGTCTAGAATATAATAGAAGCAAATTAGGCACTAAGGAATTGTGCCTTATAGAGATGCTTGTATTCTTATGCAGACTATGTAAAAACAAAACAGGCTTCAAGTTTTGTATTCCTCAAGGAAAAATAAATCTGTGAGACCTGTAAGAAACCCATTGTCTTTTCCCAAGCTCCAGGACCCAAGAGCACTTGCTAGGCACTAGTTCATGCCTTGGCTCCACATCTGGACAAGATGTACAGAGTTTCCATTTCTTCTTTTAAATAGTAAGGAAAGCCTGGCATTCCAGCTG
Source organism: Picathartes gymnocephalus (assembly GCA_013390045.1). NCBI lineage: Eukaryota > Metazoa > Chordata > Aves > Passeriformes > Picathartidae > Picathartes > Picathartes gymnocephalus. Next base: position 173,939 of record WEKY01058974.1, on the reverse strand, counting down.
AAAGACAGTCCTGACACACTCTGATCTTCCCTTCAGGCACGTTACAGCTGACATCCCCTCGGAAACACAGATAAAGCTTTGGTAAAAGCAGGACAGAATTTGTTTTATAATTATTAGGCCAATTGCCTCTTTCTCCTCTTTACAAATCTTCCCAGTGTCAGCTGTTTTAAAAATGCCTTTCTATGTTTTTCAGCCTGTTTGAGTTTTTTGTTCATTCTACCATCTTCATATCTCGTTGTTCAAAAATTTAGTATCTAAAGAATAACACACAAAAAACCCCCATCTGAACCCAAAGTGTTCCTTCTTGGTACCTCTATTTAATGCATGGTGGCTAAAAGAAATTAATTTTCCTTTTTTTTCTTCTTCTTTCTTTTTATTTTTGGTAATTAGCATCAAGTATTCCAAAGGCTCCTGAAGCCAGTGGAATTATTTGCACCAGCTTTGATGGGTTCATTTCAGCCTCAAAGTGCCTAAATTCGTGTCATATTTTCAATTCTCTCCTGCTCAGGCTGCTTCTCATGTGGAGATGAGCTGAAATAGAAGTAAGCCCATTAACCATTCTTCTTCCAGACCTCCTCAATACAGTCAGAACTTTGACATGATTTTAAACACCACATTTATGGCCCTGATCTACTTTTTTTGTTATTACTTAACCTTTTGGATATGCCTGAGTTCACACAGTCAGGGACCTGCTCTTCAAAGATAAACAAATTATTAGGGAACTAAGCAATACAGGAAATTCACGTGCTTCGCTACTGAATTAAAGGGTGGTAGGCCAAAAAAGTCATTAGTTTTAGTGACCACAGTGGGTTTTATATAGAAGAAAGGTTTCATTCCCTAAATTGGCTCACATGTTATTGCTAATGAATGTCTAACAAAGATTCTTCTCTATGAAATGTGATCATTTTACACAGGAGATTTATCAGTCGAATTCTTGGAGAGATTGAGGCATTGGAGTCTTTTAAAAGTCCATTTTTTAAGTCTCTACTCCACATACTGCTTTTATGACCTAAAAAGCAAAGGCACTCCACATGCTGTAGGGTTCAATTGAAATTATTGTTGGAAGGTAGGAATACAACAGTAGGACTGTATTCATCACAAGAGTTACACTTTTTGTTGCTGGAGCTCAAGAAAAGTCCATAAGGATCAGAGTTGCAAGCCAGCTCTTTCATTTGCTCGTTCTTTGTGCCACACTTTGTTTCTCCCTCTCTGGCGTTAAGAGGGTCACTTGGTGCAGGCAGCGCTCACGCACGCTCGCCCTGCTAAAAGTTTTCTGGCAATTTGTTCAAAGGTTTCCATGTCTTGTTAAAATGCTAAGGCACGAACAGCCAGCCTGTTTTTCATAAGCAGGAGCTCAGAGGGCCGTGAGGTGCACACTGGGGCACCTGTGGGAAGGGGGAATTTGCATCACTTGCTTTTGGAATTCAGGGTGGGTGCAGTTCCTATGGTCAGGGCAGTCAGCTCCCTCTGTGCTCAGCAGAGAGAACTAGGCACCTCTGAAGGGCAAGTCTCAGCATCTACATCAAATACCACTCCTTTAGCACCAAGTATAGGAAATCTTTTCCTTGACTGAAGACCAAATAAGCCTTTCAAAATCCCCTTGGCAGGCCGCATGACCACAAGCTTTAGCATTATCCAACAATAATAAACACACACACAGAGAAGAGGAACCATGTGGCCACAAGCCATACGGAATGCAGCAGCAGGCAATATCGGACCTCCTGCTGTCTGCTCTGTGCTGAGGCAGGAGAGGTATCTTGCTTTTCATGCAGTGTATTACAGCACTCTGCCAAAGGAGTCTTGGGTATTAACAAAAGGGCTGTGCTACCATCAATAATAGTAGCAGAGTGAGAAAAGAGGCAAAGGAGTAGACAAAAGAAATCAGACTTCGATGCCAAATATTTGTAGCTGTGCTCACTCAGGAGTAGCAGCTTTGTACCTTCAAAGCTACCCTAGGGAAGGCAGCAGTTTGCAACTGCTGTAGTTATTAGGCAAAAGGCATTGGGTTTCTCTTCCAGGGGACACCAAGATTTAAGTCTAACGCATGTGCAGTTTTTAGCAGCGATCCCATCACCCACCCAGCATCCCAACACACAAGTCTTAACACAGATTGCCTTCGTGCAGTTTTGTGGAAGTGAAGGAGGCACTCTCTAAGCACTGCCAGGCATGGCCAGGCAATCTGCATACAGGTCAAATTAAAATGGGGCCAACACAGCCCTGGTTAGGCAAGAACACAAGACGATACCCCTGTAGTCTCTTCCAGGGCTGCTCAGGTGCATATGAGCTGTTGCTGAGGGGCAGCAGCTCCCACCTTACACCTCTACATCCAGGTGAGCTCCTCCATGTCTCACTTGCTCTACAACCCAGGTAAGGTACTGATCATGTGCAGGATGCCCAGCTGCACTCAAGGAGACTAGGAGGACACTACCCCACCTACAAACGTGAAACCAGAGAAGCTCATGAAAGGCAGCACGTGTGAAACCTTTTAGACGGGCATAATTCATAACAACTTTAGCTATGTCACCATTAGCAACTGAGAGGTGCTTAAGACTGCTCTGTGGCACAGAGGCACACCAGCCTGCATCCATTCCCACCCTCCAGAGCAATACAGCCTTCTGCAGACTGACTCTGAGAAACTGCCTCTAGGCTGCTGTCTGGGCACCTGACACAGACCAAGACTGTGCCGGAACATCCTGACTCAGCAGGATGGACAACAAGAGACTGGGGAAGAAAGATACTGCAGTGTGCAGCCATCACCTCCATACTTGCATTTCCTGATTTTTTTTTTTTCCCCTCAGTAATAGTACCTTTCACACTTTTGTTTGTTTTGACAGACATAAACCATCTGTGTGTGAAACCAGAACATTTGATTAAAAAAAAGAAGAAATCATTATCAAAGCAAACAGTCTTCACCAAAATGACAGCCCATTTTGCCTCTCAACCTGCTGTTGTTTGCCTTGTAAGTGTTGTTGGATACCATTAATGAGTCCTTGGATGACAGGAAGAGAGGTTAAGAGCAAGAGGCAGTTTAGTTGCAGAGACCTATTCCAGCCTATGCCTATTAAGGACATAAGACAGGAGAGAAAAGGGGCTGTTGCTCATAAACACATTCTATACACTTTTCTTTTTGAAACTTACTCTGCAATCATAATCTTGGCTCTCTCCCTCTCATTTAACCTCATCTGCCTGCCGTTAAATTCATGGAACAGCTTTGTACTGCCTTGGACTCCGTGCAATTGGCCCTTGCAATATTCTTGGACTTTTTTTTTTTTATAAAAGCATTTGATACCATTAGTCATATTGCCATATGTAATAAATTGGCTGCCTGTGGTACATCGCCTCAAACTGTCACATGGATCCAATCACAGCTCTGCCAACTGAAAGTGGTTGTTGGAAAGTCTGACTCTTCCTCTCCGGCGTGCAGATTGCGGGGCTCTGTCCTGTGCGCACTCCACATTAATGATCAGCCGGCTGCCTCCAGGCACCGGGGCCAGCAGTTACAAGTTATGCACATGTTTGTAAGTGCTGCTGCACATAAACAATAATCTGCTTGATATCAAAGCCACATCATTACAGAGTCAGCTTTCTGACAGCATTTGTGATGTTTGAAGGCTAATTCGGTACATCTCTAATTTGCAGCTTAAGTATCTGCCAGAGTGAAAGGTGGAGGTGGGGGGGGGAAGCGAGGTATTAAGTTTAGCTGTGTAAAATAATTCAGGGAACAAGAACATTGCTCCTGTGATTTGGCTTTTGTGACTGTCAGGGCTCTTGTCAAGTCACAGCTGGAATGCTGTGGATTTATAAGAACAATAGAGTTATTGGGGGGAGGAGGTGGGGAGAAAGGAATAAAATGCTATTTGTAGCTCTTCAACTAACACTTCAACACAGGTTCTTTGGTTCTTTCTAAGTAGTCATGGACAGACTGGTTTAAATAGACAAAAACCTTGAAACACCACAACTCCTGATTCTTTACTGAAGATTGTCTTGATATTTTGCTCAGAACAGTGAGAAAAGTCTATAGACTATAGAGAAAGGCACAGAAAAACATCAGTAGTTTTGAATATTATGAAGTGTCTTTCTACATGTCAGCTGAATATGGGGAAGGGAAAGGACACTACTATAATGAAATAACTAATCATAAAATGGTTTGAGTTGGAAACAACCTTAGAGATCATTCAGTTCCACCTCCCATGGCAATGGGCAGGAACACCTCCCACTAGACCAGGTTGCTCAAAGCCCCATCCAACATGACCTTGAACATCTCAGGGGCAGGGCACCTCTAACTTCTCTGGCCAACACATTCCAGTGCCTCACCACCCTCACAGCTAAGAATTTCTTCCTAATATCTAATCTAAACATGCCCTCTTTCAGTTTAAATCCATTACCCCCTCTCCTACCTACTTCCCTCGTAAGAAGTCCCTCTCCAGCTGTCTTTCAGGCCCCTTTTAGGTACTAGAAGGCTGCTTTAAGATCTCCCCAGAACCTTCTCTTTTACTGGCTGAACATCCCCAACTCTCAGCTTGCCTTCATAGGAGAGGTAATCCAGCCCTCTGATCATCCTCATGGCCTCCTCTGAACTCACTCCAGCAGGTCATGATCATTTATGTTATTGTAGAGCCCCAGTCATGGATCAGGGCCCCACTGAATTAATTATGATGGAAAAGTAGAACAAAGACAGCCTCTGCACTCAGGAGATCTTAGTGTGGTCTCCAAGTTCACTGAGACTGTTCTCCTCTCTCAAAACTTCCAATTCCTGCCAGGTCTTAGCTGAAGAAAATATCGATACCGCTACAGATGTAGGCAAAGTACAAAAGAGCACCATGGGGACACTTGTTCTCACAGATCCTTGATCAGACCAAGAGAAGGAAGCCAAATGGAGAAAAGAAAAAGAAAATACTTGGAGAGAGCAAACAGTCCTCTGGCATCAGGATCCTCAAGTTCTCTTGGCTGGATCTAGCTAGGGTGCCAGCCGTAGTGACACTGCCGTGATGTAGAAGTCAAAATGTACCTCTAGACAGTGCATATACACAGAACCCTGATGCATTCATATTCTAGGGCCTAGCCAGCTTTGTGCTACTTCTGTGAATCCATCTAGGATGAATAATTAGAAACTTAAGTCTTGCCATTTTATTACTGTGCCCATGTAATGAGCTGCTGAGATGTTATAACCACCATGTTGGAAGAAAATGATGATTTAAAGCTCAACAATATGAGAAACTCTGGATTCATGGGAGCTGCTATCCCAGCACTGGACTTTGGTCCTGAAGTCCTTGACTTCACTCATATATACAAACAGGCACATAAGTGTGAGACAAATGCAAAATGAGCACAGGAATTCAAATTCTCAAAGAAAAAATACATTATCTCCTCTGATTCATTTTTTTTTTCCAAGAGACAATTTTTTTTTTTCCAAGCAGTTCCTCAGCTTTTCTTGATCTATTTTTCTTAGAAGATAACCTGCGAAGCAATAACTTGAGATATCTTTGCTCAGAGGTTACTCTGAGAGGATTTTTCCTCAGAGGTCTTGATCTTTCAGACCTTTCTACCTGTGTTTAACTCAATATGTGATAAAAATCCCAGCTGTAAAATCATTTGTGAAAAGCAGACAAGTATGCACAAAAATGCTTACAGGATCTCAGATTCACAAGGAAAAACTAAATAGTTGTCAAATTGAAAATGCACAATACTGAATCATGCTGTCAAAAAGCTGACACCTCTACAATGCTTGGTATCTTACTACCTACTGGTGACATTTATGAGGGGCTTCGTTTTATTTAAAAAGAAAAAATAATGTTTCACGAGCCTGAAAACTAAAGCTCTTGAAAGACTACATGAAACCTTGCCAAGCTGACTTTCATGAACATATCACTTTCTGAAATTTATATAATCAAGGGCATAATTTCAGAGGTGTCTGTAGATGCCTTACAGTATTTCAGCTATAACAACAAGATAATAGTTTTAATTCTGCACTGTATCCTGCAGTACCTTCACAGAGCAAGCTTGTCAGGTGAATTGAGCTATGTGTACTTCCAATACTGTTTTGATGTAATATAGGCCAAATAAAGGAAAACTATTAGCTTTAGCTGGGGAAAAATTTCCATTTTTTGGTCTAAAGGCGTTAAAGGACCTGAGTGCAAAAGCTCCAAGTATTTCTGGAAACAACCAAGTAGAAAATAAGACACATACCAAGAAGAAATAAGCAACTACTCCTATGCTGCCTAGCCCCAAAATTTTTAACCAAATGCTTGACTACTGCTGCACCAGGTAGTCCCAAAGATTTGCCAATACCTTACTAATAGGTAAAGAAAAAAAATCTCACTGTAGTTCAGCAAAGTCTTAAAAACAAATGAACAAAAACCCAAACCAACAAACCACACATGCAGAAAGAAAACCCCACACAACTTAAAATTTTATGTGATTTGCTCTAGAAAGCTGCTCAGTTATTCGTCAAAGAAATGAGACTTAATTTGGGGCTCAAATGAAGAGGGAAGAAAGAAGAAATCGCATTCACCTTTCCCAGAAACAAGTGGAATTATTATTCTTATTGCAGTATGTTAACTGATGGCTAGAAAGGGGAAAAATCCCAAAACCAAAACAAACAATAAAACCACCCCTCTAATCTGCAGACTCTGCAAATTGCTCTGACTAAAGCACCAGCCCTTTCTCAATTTGAATGACTGCATAAAGCAGAAGTTGCCTGATTCTCCTCAGTGTAACTTTACACACGTGGCATTTACCTCATGTATTCAGCCTCCAGTGTGAAAGGAGGAGACTGACTCAAGAGTAGGCATATTAGTAAAGTCAAGAAGCCTTTAGAGGCTAGATGTTTCATTTGTCAGTACATTGCATAAGAACACAAACGTCTGGGCAATCTCCATGACATGGGCTGTCTTTCTTCCTTTGGATGAGGGCAAACCTCAAAGCAGTCCATAGCCCTTCTCTCTGGTCACCAGTGACAGGAGCTGGGGAAACAGCATGAAGTTTTGTCAGGAAACATTTAGGTTAGATATAGGAAAAGGTTTTTCACCCAGAGGGTGCTTGAGCACTGGCACAGGCTCCCCAGGGAAGTGGTCAGAGCACCAGCCTGACAAAGTTCAAGAAACATTTGGACAATATTCTCAGGCACCTGGTATGATTTGTGGGGCCTGTCCCTGCCAGGAGTTGGACCTCAATGATCCTCATGGATCAGGTTCCTGAAGTATAGCCATTTTCCCGTAACCATTCAACAGCATTTTACTCTTAGGCTAAGGTATATTCTCCCAAAATCTAGCCCTTAACTACATGAAGGAAAAATCTCTAAGCCAAAATTTCTCCGCTGAGAAATCCAGATCATTATTTTCAGCTACACACCATCTCAAAAAAAGAACTGAAAAATTTGATAAGGTCCTCAGAACACATTTTTATTTTTTTTTTCGTTTTTAATTCATATGACAAGTTAACAGCTAAAGGGTGTGAGACTTTTTAGGCAGGTTGTGCTCTAGCTGTCTCACATTATCATACATAACTGCTTCTATATGAATAATCAAATATACGCAGTAGAATACAATTTTTAGATTTAGATCAGCTTAAAGAAAAAAAACAAACAAAAAAACCCCAAACCCTCTAGGCCTCTATAGAGTAAATTAAAGCACTTAGTGAAAGGAAATACTGGCATAAACAAAGGCTTTGAATTTCAAATATCCTTCAAAAAGTTATTAAATAGAGACTCTACTGCTGAGAAATACAAAAAAAAATGGCCGTATTTTGCCTCTATCTCTTAGAATTGCAAAAAAAAAAAATAGTTATTACATTAGCTTAGACTCAAAGTAATTTTTCTATTTTTAATGCCTTATGATTACTAAAGGTTTTTAAACTCCTGAAGAAGACAGCAACACATATGAAGGAGACAAAACTGGAACACAAATAAATTTCTAATTCTCTGTCAATCTAAGAGCAATATACTGAGCTTTACTCTATTTGAACCTTCATGGCTTTTTTGCAGGCTTCAGCCTGTATTACAATAAACTGTGCACATGATGACAGACATTTGCATCTCCACAGATCTGGCTCCCAAATTCAAAACAGATGTGCCAAAGCTCAGAACCCTCTTAAAAATCTTTCTACTGCCTCATGAAAAGTCTGGGCAGAATATTGCTTTCGTCTGCTTAAGGGAACCAGTGCATACTCCTCTGCAAAACTCCTGGGACCATCAGCACTTCTAACACCAGCCCAAGAGCTGGCTGTCCCAGTGTCCCCAGTGCTGCCATCATTATCTTCATCCCCTGAAAATAATTCCCCTCTTATCACAGAGGTCGAGCTCTCGTCTTCATCTAGATCACATGGCAACACATGGGTCCTAGAAGGACGGCCTTCTTCTAGTCCAGTCTCTGAACAAGCACAAGTACAGCCTCTGACCCAACATCGAGGAGGTTCTCGCCTCATCCAATATCTGGCAGACCTAGCCATCATTCCCATAATATTTCCATCATCAGGCAGTGCAGGAGTCTGAGAGCTTCCACCATTGCAGTGCACACTCATAGGTGGGGCACAACTGCTGAATTTGTAGACTGCAGAGGAAAGTAACAAAATTAGGTCATGCAGAACAAAACAAAGATCCAAAGCCAAGAAAAAGCTTGTGTCTGATTGTCTGTACATCACCTAATCAGTAAATATTTTAAAGATGTCTCATACCATTTCCCCCCAGCCTCACCATAGGCCTTTGAGAAAGTACATCAGTTACCCCAAGACTTAGCAACATTTTTCTAGGATCAGAATTAAGAATTAACTGCACTCCACTTTGCTGGCCTCTACTTTTGTGAAAACAGCCCTTCCTGTCTTCCCAGTAAGAGCAGAGAAACCTCATGCTCTGATTAACTAAGGCTGGAAGTAAAGCCAGGGACAATGACCACAACACTCTTGGATTTCAGTGTTCTCCCAGTTCCATACAAATCATTGCAACAGTCCTGCAACCCATCTAGCATGCTGACTTTAACAGAAGACTAGAGCAAAAAAAAAAAAAATTTGAAGGTAAAAACCTAACTACAAATGTTTCTTGAGCTTCTATATTTTGCCTTGCATTCAAGAACGAATTTGATTTACTCCCAATTCTTTTTATCACCTCTGCTTCTCCCACACCCTCTAGCCCTCCAATATACCAGTTCCTGCTTTCTATTTCTTTCTGTCTTCTCAGTACTAAGGAAAGGGAGTTTTGACTTTGAAATTTTGCTAGACAATCTTTATCAAGGCCCAGCTGTGGCCTTTGAGAAGGGTTTGTGTTACACAAACCTGCTCCCAGGCTACGGGAACGCCCACCACTCTGGACAGCAAGCACAGAAGGGTATTTGGAGTTCACCATGAGCTGGCCAGGAAGATTGCCTCCCCATGCATAAAAAAACCCTGCAATTTAGAAGGAGTCTTCCTGCACATGTAAGCTGGCTGTAAGCTCTGGAAGCTAGCTGCCTACCTGTTATAACAAAGGCACCTGGCAGCATCCTTGCCTGGCAGTCCTGCTGCAAAGAACCCTTTGGGTTCCTCAGGATAAGAGCCAGTAAGAAATTACTGTGCAGCTCCTTCTCTAGCGCCAAGCCACACTGGGTAGGTACAAATCCAGTAGATCCTACATGACCTTTGCTCTTGGTGAGCTACAGAGCCAATCTGCACAGTGAGAGGGTAATGCTGTTGAGGCTGGCAAGTAACTCCACTTAAACCATAGGGAACCAGCCTTAACTCTGAGCACTGAATAAAGATGCATTGAGTTAATTTTCAAAGCAAGAGATATTTCACATAAAAGAAGGAATTCTAGAGTAAGTACTCTAAGATGGTATTCCTCTGTTTTCTTTGTAAGTAAATAGGAGGTTTGGGTCCTGGAAAGGAGAGCCAGAGCAAGGACACAACATTTTGTGCAAGTCAGAAAACAGCAGCTCTGAAAATGCTGACAGGATAGCCATATGGGTGTCACCTAGAGCTATTTTACTTTCGAACCCTTATTTCAAGGGAATTTCTTATGTGCACACAGACAAGACAAACGAGGAATTCAGGTTCAATAGCAACTGAATAAGTAGCACTCATCCCCCTCCTCACCCAGTACCACTATCCCTGCCTCACAGATCACCTCGAAAGGTCCTAGGTTTATCTTCTCCTCGGGACACAGGAGCTGTCTGTCTACGCCTTCTTCTCCGGGATCTAACTGGCCAAGTTCTGGCAGGCTGCTGGGTTTGACTGTCTGCTGTCACATCCTCTTCCCCAAGGGGACCCAGGGCTCTTGGGTTGGTCTGTTGAGCCATTTTAATAGGGTCCACCTAAAGCTAAGAATAAAGGTCAATGAACAGGGGACCTATCATGAAGTTGCTGGTTTCACAAGAAAATGGGAAACAGAGTCCAAGAGCTATAAAAGCTCATGTTTACCTCATAGATTACAAAGTAAAAGGAAAGCCTTAGGGCTAAATCAACACCAACAGACCTTACCTTGAAATTTAGCACTAATTCTTCGCAAAACTGCCTCCTTTCCTTATTCCTAGGTAACTTACACAGCAGTAACTCCACTGATAGGGGAGGGGGAGAGGACTAGGGCTTATAAGAAGCAAACAAACCACTGGAGGAGGAGCTAACACAGCATCTTCTCATTTGTAATCAGCAAATCCTTACCGGGCCTAATAAAATGAGAAGAAAGCCCACAAAACCTGTCTATGATGTTTGGGTGTTAAAGGAGCACAGTGTTACAAAGTTTTCTTGGTTCTCAAAAAGGCAAAGAAGGAAGAGTGAACCTCTCATTTAGCTGATGTATGCTGAAAACAGGGACAAGGGCAGAATAAATAGTTCTTACTTCTTTGGAACATATAAGCACATTTTATCATACTGTTTTCTAAGATTTTCTTTCAGTCTTATTCTGTGGAAGCGTCTGCCACAGTAACTGGAGTAGGTACTTCTTCTTCTTTTCCACATGGCCCTATCTCCCAGATCTTGTGAAAATACAGTCTTCCTTCTGGACTAGCTGACCCTTGTACAGCCTCCCCCTTAGGTTCAACCAGCTCACAGATTTTTACTAGCTTAAATGTTTCTTAGGCTTCTTCTAGCACTTTGTGAATTCCTCTGAGAGCCTTTCACAACTCTTTGAGGACCGCAACACTTCATCAAAACAACCCTCAGGCCTATAGAGTAGAAGAGGCAAATTACTATTTGCACTACCTTCCATACATTTGGTAATGTACAAAGAGAAGAGGCAGCTCTAAAATAAAGGACTAAACCAAAGAAAGAGTCATCTCCGAGTCACTTGTCACCAGGTGTTTGAAAGGGCAAAGCTGTTAATGTCTGTGCATCTGTCCATCTGCACACCCCCAGGCTAAGAGATAGTCCAGAGTGGGTGAGTGTGGATACGCTTTCCAAAAGTACTGAAAGCTTGATGAACCTCCTGCGGACATGCGCTGATTTGATGTTTATGATTACAATCATCACCTTAAAACAAAACAATGCTGAGCCCTGGGTTAGAAATGCAACTAGACTGGTAAATCTTGTGTTTTCTCCTTGTCATATTTCAGAAGTAGCTAATTAAATGCAGGCTTACTAAGTGACTAGCACCAGACCGCAGAAATCTCTCTTCTTTTCTGGGCTCTGCTATGTACGTGTTCAGCAACAAAATGCTTCTTCCCCTCCCGACCTGTCAAAGGCAAGGGCACCGTATCATGAGTTTGTGCTGGGGGATGTGGGGGTGGGTAAGGAATGGTGGCCCAGAAGTTGAGGTGGACAAAGGCTTGATGATCCAGCTCATATGACCTAATAGACTGTGTCACTGCCTTTGGGAAATACAAGCCTCCTGACACATGCCCTTGGCTGGAAGGTCAGAATAGAAAAGGCCAAGCTCAGAAAATGAAGCCCTCCAGCTGAGAAAAATAATCCAACCATGGATTGGAGAAAGCTTTATTTTTTCCTCCAACTTTTTTTTCCAAATTTTCAGACTTGATGCGTTGCTGTAGTGCACTTCACATCTGATTAAATTAGTCACATTGCATTATGCCATATCAAATGTGACATGTTGCAATGGAATGTGAACAGCATATAAAGATGTACTGGCAACACAGATCTGCTACCTGCTTCTGACATATCACTCTTTTAGCAGCAGGTAAGGGAGGCATGCAAGGTCCAAATCCTTTCTTGTTATTTAGTCATACTTTTGCAGCAAAACAGTATTTTCTTGTATGGTTACTCAATTTTGCATCAAATAGTAATTAGTTACTCCAAGAAACTCTTAACTACCCCACAACTGCTTGTGATAATACACAAGGAAGTAACTAATCAGGATTCAGTCCATCCATTAAAAGCATATGAAGTATGCTCACTAAAAGAAGACTAGCAAGGTGTAGAGCATATAGACAGTTGCAACTGAGTAGAGGCATCCTGTTATTGCTTGTGTACATACAATTAGTATTATTTTAGGTGCTGCAGGGATCCCACTACAGGGAAACTCTAAAATGTAGCTCACGAAATAAGCACCTCCTGTTAGGCTGATATCAGTGCAGCTCCTGTGGGGCTCTGCAATGAATTGAAACTACTATGCCCATGAAGAGCACAAGGAAAACTTAATAGGGTAGTCCACCTTTCTTGTGGTGAATGCCTGCCCCCCTGCATGGCAACATAGACCAAAGGATTAAAGATAGTCCATGCTAATTTGATCTGGACCAGACCACTACAAATGCACAGCCCAATATGTATTCACTCTGGACTTGGTGTTTTATCTGGGGTTCTTGCAGAATGGTTTGAAAGAGACAAGAACAGTTTCAGGAAGAAGATCTATTGAACAACTTGCAAAGAGGTTCTAGCTCATTGACACTTTTCATGTTCCTAGAAGTCAATACCAGTATCCAGTATATACCAAATGACTGAGCCTTCCTATGAAATGACTACTTAAGCAGTCAGCAAAGCCATTTCATTGCGTAATCCACCCTAAAAGACCAGAAAGGGGAAGTCCTTCTGGTACAGGGCTGGCTATACAACTTATTCTATGTAACTTATGTTTCATACATATAAAATTAAATATATTTTATAAACTATGGAGAATTCACTTTATATTAATCATCTGAGGATGTAAGTTTTTAAGTTACAATTATTAATTGCAACTTTTTTCTCTTATGCAGTACTGTGACTTTTCAGACAATCCTGGAGGTCCCTGGTCAGGGGTTTTAGGGAGCCATAGCACAGGAGAAAGCCCTCCTTACTCGAACAAATCTCCTGTGACCAAAAGGATTTGACTAGGTGGACGCAATGGGGAGTCCCACAACTCAGCACCATGAGATACCACGTGAAGCTGAAGAAGGAGGTTGGCCTGCCTAGGAAGCTTTGGTAACTCAAAGTGAGTCTGATTGCAGTGCTCATGCTCATTACCTTGGGTTCCCTGGGGAAGTTGTGTCCTATTCTGTGATCCTTTCACAGCATTCATCTTCCTTGCTCTGGGAAGAGAATATCCAGGTTTTGACAACTTTTGTTCTGCATCTTTTACAGTGGAAGTTCTTTTGCCTAAGGTATCTGGGCACTGCATTGTCACGTAAGTACACTGTTACAATATATCGGTGAGAGGAACAGTGTACAGGTTATAATAATGAAAGTTGTACTCAGTCTCTTACCCGCATTTTACATTATGCTGTCTGCTTTTCAGACACTATCATAGCCAAAATTGTTCAATCCACACATGAATGCAAATTGATGTTCTGAATTTCCTGATGACATTTTTCACTATTCCCTTTCTCACAGTTTCCAATGTTAACTGAGGACAGGTATCCCCAAAAAGTGCATGTGTGTCGTGGTGCTTAATGAAAAATTTGTTTGACTAAGATCAGGACTATGGCAGTACTCTTAAGAAGAAGCTAACATGCCAAAGTGCCTGAACACACAGACCCTGCTTGGAAAAATCCCCACAGTAGGGGTTCACCAAGAAGCTGAGCCTAGTGAACTATTCTAGTGCCTCTGCAGCACACCTCTGAAAGCCTTATAGAAAAAGCTGTAGCTGACATGGGATACATTTCTCTTTGCTTTTCCCATTCCCTGCAATTGGCTAGTTTTGAATTTTTTACAGTGTGTGGTCCAGAAAGGGAGGATCAGTCCCATTCATAGATTGTCCTGGCTTCCCTTTTCTGTCTTTCTGTGGTTCCTCTTTCTTCTCATTCAAATTCATACATGTTGAGCAGATGAAATGAATAACAAAAGGCAACTGTGTTGTAATTAATGCACATATGTAAAACCAGGGCCTGCATAGCTGACCTTTCCATTTCTGTGTATTTGGCTGGGTATAAAAGAAACTGCCAACACAATTTTCCATTGGCAATGATGTGTTTATGACTGTACTGAACTGTAACACTTTCTATTTTCTGGTGGATGAATATAGTAAGAAGGATGGTGATTGTGAAACCAGCTCTGGATCTGAGGTAACCTAGTGCAGCGCTTCTTCGGAAGTTTGAATCAGTTCCAGGGTAAAAACATTCCCTGGATTCAGCTGCTCGAGTAGTCCCTGTTCCAAACTTAGGAAATTTGAAATAAATACATCAAACACATGGTCATATACTCACACCTGCAGCATGCCTGATGGAGAGCAAAGGCCTGATGTTTGAAGGAGGCTGATGGGTACAGAGTCCCAAAAGATGATCCTTGGGGGAGGAAGCTGTGCACAGCACAAAAGGTACCTCAAGCTCAAGAGCGTATCTCAGGTTGGTTCTGAATTGGAAACACCATGGCTTTCCTCCTAGGCTATGGAAGGTCTAATTTGCCACATGTCATCATCAAAAAGGAGTACCTTCCTACTGCTGGCTATATCCGTAGCCAGGGGTGGAATAAGCCCTTTTGAACAACCTAGGCAGACCTTTTCTGAGGCTTAAGATCATACATGGGTGTATGACCTAGTCTTTGGCTGGTCGTGACTTCACATGAATGTGGCATTTGAGCGGCTGCAGTCTGGTTTGGGAAGGCTATAATTTACACCACAGATGATGCTGGCTCCTATCCAGGCCAGGATCTGGGAGGACCACAGCCTTCATACTCACTGATTGGCCCAGAAAAGATGGGGAAATTTGATGCTGCACCAGCACTAAAGCCAGGGTTTTAACTGCCTGTTCAGCCACTCCATTTGTCTGGAGACCTGGTATGCATATCTCAGTGCTAGGGAAAGTAGAGGAAACACAATTTAATACTGAAGTCACTGGAGTGGAAAAGCTGTGATGTTGCCCTCCCTCTTCACCCACTCGGTTTAGTCTGATAAGCAAGAAGCCTCCAAAGTGATTCCAGGAACACGTGGGCACATACAGAGGTGATGATCACAGCATGGCCATTGGTGCTGCCAGAGCCATGTGTTTCCAGCCACCAACAAACCCTGTGCTGCAGAGGCACATTCTGGTGGGCACAAGGGGAGCAGGAACTTCTGCCTTTTCAGGAGGAGTGGGAGGGTTAAAATGCCCAATGAATTAGGAGTGTGATTGTTCCTATAAAAAGATAGGGAAATTACTGTTTGGTCACTCCTGAGCTTCATGGTTGCCACTGGAGGGCTCAGCTGAATGGGGAGAAGGAGGAATTGTTATTAAGCCTAGTTAACATGAGGCCACAAATTTAGGAGTGCAGGTATCTTGGGCTCTGTACAGGCAAGAAATAAGAGTCAGAGCGTGGCTCCTTCAGGAGCCATTTCAGGTCCATTGAGATCTGAATGGCTGCCTAAGGCTTTGCTTCCTGCCTTTCGCAGACACCACGCTGGTGACTTAGTCATTGCAGTTTAGGTGAATCCAGCCTTTCAAGCTCAGACACCCTAACAAGTTACTGCCAGGTTTCAAGGGACTGTTAGGAAATAAACTTCAGTGAATTTGCTTCAGAAAGGCACCCAGACATCTCCCTGTGTACTGCTAGGGTTTGTCTCTTGTGGAGGTGCCTGCTGTCTGCCAAGCCCTGGGAGTCCCTTGAAAGACAGTAAAGGCTAGTACCTGCTCTTTAGAGGTGAGGAAACAGCAGCAATGGGAGGTAAGGATGGCACGAGGCCACAGGGTGGGCCAGAGGAAGGTTTAGAATTAATGATTGGGATTGACTATTTGTTTATTCCTCAGCCTTAACTGGCAAAGGCTGTTCTGACTCTCATTCAGAACAGAAGCAAGGCAGTAGGTACTTTGTGAATGGGGAAAAGGAGATGCCTGAGGGACACCTTCAGCTCCCTAGACATTCCGTTGGTGAAATGAGCATGGCTAAGAAGCTCCTTTCCTTGGTAGCCACCTAAGTCTAATCTGAGGAGCACCCAGGAGGGCTTGTGAACTCCCATAGCCAGGTGCTCACCCCGGATGAGCCCATGAGGTCCCTCATGCTCCAGCTGATACAGGAAAGAAACCTGGGCGTGTGTGCTCCAGACTCTAGAAAGGAGCAAAACTGGCACCAGACCCCAGCATCTTGACAGAGCCTCTTTCCTCAAGGAGATGGAGGAAAGGAAATCTGTCTCAGAAGACTTTCCCTCAGTGTTTTTTGGAGCCTTTCTATGCTGCTGCTGAAGCCCAGCAGCCCCTCACCTGTTATTTTACACTTCATACCCAGGCAGCAGGTAACAGCTTTGTTGGTAGATATGCAGTCAATTTGTGAGGATGTTTTCCAGTTATTCACAGCCAGGAATCATAGCAGAGTGCAAGCTAATCTGCTATCTACTGAATTTGCATATACACAGGCTTTAATAGCAAGTGAAATGCACTTTCTGTGAACTCTGTAGCTCTTACACAATGTTTTCAATTAATATCTGCTCACTCGAGTTAATAGATTTCTCCCATAATATTTACAAGACTGTATGGACTCTCTCTTTTGACTAATTACCACATCTTTAAATTCCTTTGACTAAAGCTTTTTGTTGTCTGGTGAGTAATATTTGATTTATCAGGCTTTACATCCAACTATTTTGGGGGGAGGAGTCCTAGGCTCCTTAAAAAACAGTGTTTAATATTCTGTCCTCTCATAGTAAGACAATGTAGCAAGTCTTCCACTACACAGTTTGGTATTTTGAAAGCTTCAATTTTATCTGTGCTTTCATTTTTAATGGTGCCATTTCACTTTATGTGAGGAAACCAGGGTAACTCATTTTTTCAGAGTTGGTGGTTCAGAGGACTAACCCTTCACTCCAAGCCCGATTCTGCTTACAAGTAATACACATAACCATGAAAACTGACTTTGCCTTTGTCCCAGGAGACTGAGCACTGCTTTGTGGTGAAAATTATCTTTGCCTGAAGCCAACAGAAAAAACAAAAAAAACCAAAAAAAAAACCACAACCAAGATAAAATTTTCTGCTCTCTACACCAGATTGTGTCACCAGAATTGCTGACGAACTGGAGACATAGTGTTCCATACTGGAAAAGTTATTCACAGACTTTACAGAAAGAAGCTGAAGCCTTCAAAACAGAGCTCCACACCTCCATAGCTAGAGGAAAACCAAGTCTACTTTTCCTCACAATGAGCCTTCAGTATCAACCACACATTTGGTTTTCTCCAAGTGCACTTGTGTGCTCTTCTTGGAGTCCCTGCATCTGGACTCATGTCATCAGGCATGGACATCTGACTCATTTTAATTCCTCACTTCAGCGCCTCTGTGCTACAATTAAAGTTTATCCAAGAGAATAGTCAATCAAAGTAGATAGCACAGATCTTTGTAAGAGGAGACCTTTGCTTTAAGGAGCAATAAAAATTTTGTTTAAAAAAACCCACACAGGTGGCATCTGATTTAGCAGCCTTTGAACTCAGCAGCCTGAGTGTGGAAGTTCAGGGTGCATGGCTATTTGTTCAGGTGGATACCACTGACACATGGGGGTCATATTTTTCAGATTTTCCTTCCTATCATAACACTAAGTGATTTCTTTTTAAAACAAGAAAAAATAAAGCTGACACCACAGAGAGAGTGAAGAGAACAATCTGTCTCTTCTAATCCTTGCAGGGGCTTTTGTGTTTAAATCATGCAACATAGTAGTCTCAGAATCTTCAAGAACAGGTTTGGGTATCAATATTCACTAGTAAGTGTATCACTACTAGGTAAATTGAAGCAGATTTCTGCTTTTCCTTTCTGAAAAAAAAAATCTGTTTCATAATGCTCCAAGTATTACTTAAAATGCATTAAGCACTAGCATGCTTACACATCAGCAACAACAACACAGACTAGCTAACACTTTTTCATCATTTTATTTCTATAGTGAAATTTACCTTCCCACATGGAAAAATAAAGCAAATAGTAATATAACTCCCTAAATATACTTTTCATAATGACCTTATAATAAGCAAAGCTGGTGGCCTCACACGTTATATAGTTCTATTAAAACAAAAGAGCCTGCTTATTAACTTCCCCTACCCACACATTTTTGCTGAAGTTCTCAATACCAGGTGTCTACCCAAGGTGACTGGTTTTAAAAATCTTTTTTGCTACTTTTTTTCAGCTATTTTCCAATCTACCTTAGAAAACCAGTAAGAGTATTGTTCTTCCCAAATTTAAAATTCTGGTAGTCTTAACTTTGAGGCTTTTGAAGGCCTTATGCTTCAAAATATGGATTTGATATTTGGCACAGTGTCACCTTTCCAGAAGGACGCAATTTACCACACAAACCCTTCAAAACATGAAGCATCAAGCTTCTGAAGGGTTAGATTTTAAGAGCTTTATGTCTCAAGCTCTGGTTCCCATTAGGCATGGTCCAGACAAAGATCAACCAGCATTTCCTCGAAGTCTTCAAATTCCTGGCATGGGTAAGTTAGAGTTCAGTAGAGAGTCAATGCAAGCTCGTGGGAGCTCTTTCATAATCTCAGTGGACTCCCAGCAAGGCACCAGCATCCTGGCTCAGTGATAGTTGTTCTCATGGTGATGCCTTGAGAGGCTACCTGGAACAGAAGCTAGACAGAGTTAAAAAATTAAAGTAGGTGTTTATTGGAAGGCCTTCACAGGGTACACCCTGGGCAGCACAAGAGCCTGGCCGAGGCTACACCCAAGATGGACAACCAACACATGTATTTTGGACAGATATAAACTTGGTCCACCTGCATATCAGAAGCCAATTGTCCAATCACTGTTTCAGGTAGTGCAGTCCCATTCTCCAGTTCGCCCCCCTTTCTCTTCACTGCTGTTCTCAGTTGTTTACATTTTTGAGGGCTTGGAAAAACAGGCTGTCCTTGAAATTAAGGCCTAGAGAGAAGTTGTTTCACCCGAATAAAATGGTAGGACAGTAGCTGACAGGCTATGGAGTTTTAGAGTTATACATTAAAGCAATACTGATCTGGAAAATATAAAAGTTAAAACTCAAGGCATCAATGGGACCTTTGTTTTGCCATCTCATTGGAAATATCAGAACCCTCAGAGCTGTTGAGGACCCTAATAATGGCAGTCCTTTAAACAAATGCTGTGCTTTGTATAATACATGCATAATAGTTACTCTTCTATGCACACACTTTCTATAAAAGAGTCATGCATTCATATTCACAGATGCACATGGGTTGTTCTGAAAGTTCAGATTGTTGGTGCCTCAAATTCAGAATTTGAAATTCTTGAATATTTTGGGTGGTTATTTCTGTGGGCCTTAGTTCACCATTCATAAAATACAGACAACCGTCTCTATTTTGTATCAGTGTTGTGAAAATATACCTTCTTACTCTTTGAGGCCTTCCAGTTCTACCGTGAGGTGTACCATAAACATATCCACAAGGAGATGAGGACTTCTGTCTTCTGAGCAGGATTTGAATGTCATGAAATACTTAAAACACATGACCACTCACCAAACAGCTGAAAGACAACACTGGATAGTTGTCCTCTCTTTTCAGACACTGAATCCTGCAAAGATCCAATGGAAAAAACAGGATTTCGTCAGGTAACAAATAATCTTGTTTAAACACAACAATCATTCAAGGACATTCTGAATTCTGGGTTTGAGATCTTAATAAATGCTTGCTTATGCATCTTCTTTTTTATCTTGTATTTTATAGTAGTCTTTTAATTTTGTTAATGTGGTACAATGCTAAGCATGAAAGGATCACTTTGGCAAGCAAACACTGCCATTCATCTGTACTGTAGAATTAATTTCATTTGTATCTGCTGAAAACAAAACCATGGTGAATAAACTTCTTTTAAAGTGTGTCAGTGTAAAATGACATTTAACATAGAAGATATCTTCAATTAAAAAGAAAAAAAAGTGAATCAAGAAAGAAATGAACAAAAGAAACCGTATGCCCAAGAAAGTACTAAATTAGACTAGCAGAGGGCTGAGAAGAGCTATTGAACAATTTCATTATCACATCCTTTTCAAAGAAGGAAGGCTCCTGCTTTCCTATTTCACGATAATTGGATGAAGAAATGTGGGTGGGAGCACAATTCATTGCAGAATTTGATGAATTATTTACTAATTAAGGAGAGAAATAGGATAGTATGAGCTATATTACTTTGATATGAATGTTCCTTTTATTATGTTATTTATACACGTGCAATTGTTGCTTTTATTAACTAAGAGGTTAATCACTTGAATGGGATGCTTTGCATTCTTTACAATTACATACACCAGCAAATTGGCTAATTTTATGTGAAAAAAAATAACCTAGCCATTTTTCTAGTACTTATCTGTATGGTGCAGTTTAATAACATTTTTGCACTGTGTAAAATGAATAAACCAGCTGGTCTTGTGTTTTGGCAGCAGCACTGCACATTGCACCGTGGCACACACAGGCTCAGGAGCCCTCGTCGGGGTTCAGGCGCACTGCAGAGGTGATGACACACAACTCCCCCAGGCTGGAAGATGAACCTGATGACGTACTGTGCATCCAGACAGCCTGTTTATGGGGCAGGCTTGACAATGACTTCAAAGGTGACTGCCTTTGAAGTCATTCTGCCTTTTTTTCTGCAGCTGGCAGTGCCATTTTGTTCTAGGAATGTTGTTTCTGCAGCAAACCAATCTCTGTCTAGACTGGGTGAAATTAAAACTGCCCTGCTGTATGTGTTACACCCTGGGAGTGCAGAGGATGCAGAGAACTCCCCCCACGCTCAGCCCTTTGGTTTCTGGGGCTGAAGGACTCATCCCTTGCGCTGCTGCAAAGCCTCGATGTCTCTGCATGCAGAGCACTGCTGCCATTAAACTGCCCATGAGCCTTTCCCCCGGTTCCATCAGCCAGACTGACACTGACAAACCCCTTGATGGTAATTCCTTTCTGCTGCTCTTCCACAGAAAGCACATCCAGGACTTTGTGAACTGGTGCTGTTCAGATAAGATCCAAATAATGGAAAATGTGCCTGAAGAAAAAGGATTTTTCATCTGGACATCTCTTCATATCTAGATCACCTAACCAGAACTCCAGAGCCCACACTGTAGCTGTCCATACCACTTAATTTTTTATTTTTTACACACATACAGATTGTTAAAAAAAAAGAAACCCAAACATATGGTCTCCAGACAGAAACACCTACCCCTATATTTAAAATATATAAAAATACGAAAGAATCTCTGTTTAGATTCCACATTCACATGCCCCACCCTTTCTTCCCTGATGCATATAAGGACATTGATATGTTAACATCATTTGTTAGGCATTAGAAAAGTAAGTAAAAGTACATGGTTGGAGTTGATGATGTAGTAAGTTATTTAATGATTTTCACTGATTCAATGAAAAAGTATATCTTATTGTTCACTAGAGATGGGGGATGGGAAGTTAATATACATTTTGCTTTAGATATGAAGCATTTTGGGAACTTTAATAGATTTTTTTTTTTCAATTGTAACCACATGAGGTTTTATTAAATTTTAAAATGAAAAAAAACCACAGATGGGGCAGCTCAGCCATCTAGCTCACTTTTCACATCTTCATAACGCACCACAGGGCAGCCAAACCAAGCATTCATGACTGCAGCCCTGGGAAGGTCTGGGGAAAGCCTGAGCCCTACAGTGGAGGAGTCCATTCTCCACTGCCAGGAATAGACATTTTTTCCATTTATCAAACTCTTGCCTCTGCAAGAGAGCACAGGAACTCTCTGACTGCTGTGGTTGTTCTGTGCCAGCATCCTTCTTTTACCATGCATTACTGGGACACAGCTGAATATGACCCAGGAGTCCTCAATAGTTGAATCCAGGAGAAAAAATATCCTTAACTTGTCTGAGATGACTGAACTTCCCCACCACTTGGCAGCTGTATTCTGAAGAAGACATGAGTCAAACATAAGTATCCAACATACCCAGAAGGAAATTAAAGGGTGAGGAAATAGTAATGATAGTAGGAGAGAAGCACAGACTGTGTTCTCCAGTTGTCCTGGGAAGAAAGCATCCTTACAGCACAGAAGCATGACTGAACTCTGAATCATTATCAGGTTTGGCAGACAAAATTCACTTTCAGAATTATCTTAATTTGAAAATAGTTGTTCCAAACAGACAAACAAAACACACACATAAATATAATAATAACAAAAAAAATTCTTATGGAACTATAGTGGAAAACCTTCCATTTAATAATGTCAAAATGTGCTAAGGAAAAGCATAAGCATAACAACTATTCCAGCCACCTATTTCATGGAGCTGTGGATGTGTAATTAAAAGAAGTTTTCCAAGAGAATTTTCTTTTACCTTACTGAAATGCTCCACTTCAGGAAGATTAAATGAAAAACTCCATCAACACTGACATCTTTCTCTTAAACATTTATTCATTAACAAATCTGTCTCCTTTTTTTAATGGAAAATCCATCAATCAAAACTTTCTTACTTGCCCCTTCCTTTCTGTTGTTGGAAAAAGCAATCTCCCAGTCCGGGCTGAGAAGCCCTTAGATGTGGAGATGCACAAAAGGCTGTGGGGGGTACGGGGACCCTCAGGAATGGGCACCATCAAGCCTGAGAATCTGGGAGGTCTCGTCCCCTCAGGCAGCGCTGCTGAGGTTGAGCACAGAGCCGATCGCTGGGCTGGGGGCAGCAGCAGGCTGACCTTTCCTTCCTGGAGCCTCAGCATGTGGTATCACAGAGTCTGAAAGTGGGGGGAGGGAATAAGCTCATTTCAGGACTACCACCCCCCACCGCCACCACCAGATAGGCACAGATTCTCCTAACACACCCATCCAACCATCTAACTCTGGATTTGAGGCCTTAGTGGATTCAAGGCATCCAGTCACAGCCTGAACCTGTAAAGAAGCCGAGTGCTGAGCAGGGCTGCTGACTTGTAGCAAAGGCAGACAAAAAAAGAACCCAGTAGGAGTGATAACTCATCTTGAAGCAACATGCTGAACCAGCTTTGCATTTAATTTTGCCTCGTCTTGAATAGAGGAGAGGCAAATGCCTCAATGGGATGTGGAGCTCTAATATCAGGAAAATCAAGAAGTCACAATTTTCCGCACACACTTTGATGTCATCTCATGTTTTTCCCTGTCTTTCCCAGCTTTAAGAGTCTTGCATTTTTTTGGGTGCTCTGTGAAAGCTGCACTGTTCAAGTGAACCCATTGTGATGCTTCAGTATGGCTGGGCTAGCTGTATCTGCACTTTTAAAATGAAAATTTAATAACAGTCCATATGGTTATAATTAAAGAAAAATCCATTTACATCTTAAAATGCACACATTTTATTGAAACCAGGCTACATAAACACATCTGGAACACAGCTTTAGATAAAAAGCCTATGCAGGGTTTGATTCTGTTATTGCTTATGCTGGAGTAAGTAAAAATTTACACCATAAAAGTTCGTTGACAGGTGTAAGGCCAATGGGAAATCAGAATCTGACCTTGGGCCTTTCATTTCAACAAACAGAATACTGTCAGGTTTCACTTCAATCTTGCAGCTTGGAAGAGAGGGGAACCAAAAGTTTATAGCCCATATGAAGGATTATTGTATTACGAATAACTTAAGTTCAGAGAAAAATTATTTCCAGTGGTTAGACCTATGGTTCCACTCTCCACAAAAGCAGACAGAAGAGCAGGCAGTAACTTCTCAGCTTTAGTAGGTTTTTTTAATTAAAGGTGTGTACCTTAAGCAATGTCCAGCATGCGCTGCTACAATTAGTCCATCTTCCATTCTACCTTTTTCAGTTTAAAAGAAATGTAACTGCAAATAATTGTGTCATATTAAATCAAGTGGCCTTACCTTCTATCTCAGGGGTGCTCCACCCACAGATAAAGGATATGTACAGCTAAAATGCCTGTAGTCCTGAGTATCTGCAACATGTTCTGAAATAAACAGGTAATACAATCTTCCAGCTCTGCTCAGAACAGGACCTCAGCAGTGACACACAAACCAGAGAGGTGGGTTCACTCCCTTGGAATTGCAGGTATCTTGGGGTTAAATATATTCCCTTCCTAACAGAATTCCAGGCAGTATTATGGCAGGATGTTAAATGTGCAATGTATTGCATTATGGGACACAAAGCATATTCAAAATAAATACAGTCCTTCTTATTTTTCTCATGTATATGTTCCACCACATGCATCTAGCAGGGCAGTAAATTAAAAACACTTCACCAAGGCAATGGTAGAAGATTTATTCTGGTTTAACACACTGGTTTTAGCTTCCAGACATGGGAGGAATGACTCTCCCTTTGCAGCCAATCTTATCTGTTTTCCAGTGGGATTCACTTCTCTATTGATCAGCAAAGGCTCAGGATCTGTAAGATACCAGATTTTTAATTTCATAAGTAAGTAAAAATTAAAACCTTGTAATTCTGGGCTATGTGCTTTCATGTGTGTGTGTGTGTTATTGGGCTGAGGCAGGCTTGCTCTGTGTCATGTTGTGACCAACAGGATGAACATGTGTACCTGCACACTTCATTTAATCCACTGTTATAATACTATAATTTCTGGGATAGAATGTGGCCATCAGGTAGCAGTCCATCACTCTATTATGAACACTTAAGAAAACACTGTACCTTATATTAAAAGCTGGAGGTGAATTTTAGGGTTGAAGGAATTTAGTTACTCAGAATAGAATTTGGTCCTGAGACAAAAGCTACCATCTTCACCTTTTGAAGAATGCCATGGGATCCTTAATGACCACAGATGGTCAAGGCCTCAGTTTTATGTCTCATCTTAGAGAGACGGAACAGCCTTTATAGATCTAGATGCAACTAACTGCTGGAAAAAGCTGAAACTTTTACATTTAATGAAGCTGAGGATCTAAGAGCAAATAGCAACTATTGAACATGTTATGGACAAACCCAGAGTCTGATTAAGTCCATGGAGCATTCACTCAAAAAAAAGCAGCCCATTGTGGTCTCCATGTCAACTCTCCTTCACTGTTAAAGAAATCACTAAACTCTCTGTGGTCTGTGGACACAAAAAGGCATCTACTCTGTGTACCAGGACCAAAGAACTTCCAGTGAAGCCTGCGAGCTCTGCTGGGAACAAACTCTCATGGGACTGCATATCTCATCTGGATACTCACCTCAGAGAAAATATAGCTCAAAACAAGACATTTGGCTTTTGCAATGCAATTACCTCGATATTCTCATTAACTCAGCATAGCCTGCTCTAGGGGCCTTACAGGATGGGAGGCGTGGCCTGGAAGCTCCAAGTGACATGATTTTTGAGAGCCCCTGTGCCAAAGGACGACAGCTTCCCCTGGGATTTGTGAATTACCTTTCAAGTTATCACAATAAGGGGTGTTATTTTAAAGAGCTCTAGAGGGCAGGACTGTATGGCAAGTCTGACAAAACACACAAATAATCAGGGGAAAAAATAAGTCTGCATTCTTTGGGCTCATATCCCCTAAAAAAAATAACATTGGCATCCAACTTTGGGATTTCTTAGGAATATAATTCAAGGCATTATGTTGGTTTAATTAGCAGGGTTTCTTCTGAATTGGGCTTGGATGTGTTGAGTTGAGACCCCCTAAACTTGTTCAGTTTGCAGGCCACTCTACAGCTCTCTGATGTTTTTGTGCTTTGCAGTCATTTTCTGCTGCTCCACTGCCAAGCTTCACAATTAACGGGAATGTACAAACATTTCTCCTGGGTTTGACGGGAGCAGAGACCTGTCTGTGTGCTGAAGGTCATGTGAGAAGTTTCGGCAGGGTGCACTGTCTGAAGCGACAGCCTCTTGACATCCCCCTTGCGACCCAGTGTGCTCATTCTAGATGCTTTTTGACCATAGTTTGGCTGCTCTCAGTGTTTATTTTGGAGCTGGAAACTACACCCAAAAGGAGAGCGGTGTTTTTCCTGCCCAGCGGGAGGCTGAGCCTGCGAATCAGATCTGATCTGACTCACCACTGTAGGAGAGAAAACAAGCACATCCTGAGCCTCGACCCAAGTGTGGAGTCCTTACCTAAACCCCAGCCCCAGGGAACTCCAAGAGCTGGAGTTTGGCAATCCTTGAGTCTCTAAAGCATTATCCAGAGACTTCTTCCCATGCAGTCACATTTTCAGTGAGGAAGCTTCCCATAGCAATAGGGGATGATGAGAATTACTGTGATTTTGCACAATTCTACGTAGTGTGAAGTAAGTAGCCTGACAGGCTGCGGGTGGGGTTAAATTTGAAAATCTCAGCCTTAACTTCTGTGTATGGCTGTTCTTTGTGCCAATAACCTAAAAACAATTTCTCTGTCTCTGTTAAGGTAGTTTCAAATCTACATATGAAAATCACAAATCTTTACTATATTGTTGAGCACAGATAATGTTGACTTTGAAAGCGAAGCGTATTCACTTTTCATCATTGAGAAAAATGATATTCAGAGAGAACTAAAATAGGGCTAACTGAAGGTTACATGAAAGCGATGAAGGAGGCTCCAAGGGAAGTGCTACATTTTCCCCTCACTTATGGACAAAGGTGAATGAAGGGAGCAGCAAGATTAGCAGGAAGTAATATTTTAAAGCTGGAGACATAAGATAAAAACTCGTCTGAAAACAAGGTCTCTAGTAAGCAGTATTAATAAAATGCCAGGTTCCTTAAAAAAAATAAGGAAGAGTTGCTAATAATAAAAAAATAATAATAACTTAGTCTCTGTTTTTATTGCAATATTTAGTCTCGTGCTCTTCTAAATATGGAAGCTCAAAAATTGCATGTCAGCAGACAAGCTCTCCACCTATAGTTAAAAGGATAGGTTGGTTCCAAGATGTGATATGACAGACATGTGAAATACCATATAATATTGCACAGGGGCTATTTTATCTTTCTAAAAGCCATACTGTACAATACTGAACTAGTTTTGCTAGTCCCTCTGATGGATACAAAGTGCAAAGTGGTATCCATATGGCCCTATGGAAGTATAACATCACATTCTTCTAGCTTATACAAGTTTAATGGCACTGAATTAGCATGGGCTGCCCTTTGGTGCTAATTCTTTCTGCACTCAGGGGGTTAAAGGAGCTTCATACTATCCAGATGTTCAGTGGCTCCTGCAAATGAAAGATTAGCAATTTTTGCAACTGCTGCTCTTTCTTCTGCTCCCTTTTTAAAGCTGATATTTTCCTTAAGAACTTGCTTAGTATCTGAGTCAGAGGAATCTCTTCCCCCAGGTAAATCAATCAATAAGCTGCACAAGAAAAGGAACAAAATGTAGAGGAGGTAGGCCTGAGTTGTATTAATTTGTTTACAGGAATTGCCTTCCAGGGACCAATATATTCATCCCAGGCTTTCATTTTCCTCTGTGAAATAGGAATCAAACACAGCATTATTTTAGGGTATAAAAATAAAATAATAAAAAGTAGCTCAAATTTCTTCAACCCCCCCCCACATTTTTAGTGTTAGTCAATAAGTGTCCCTATTCATTTTTCAGATTAGACTATAGATAAATGCTACAGGTATCAGAAATACAACTCTTAATTCCCAACTGCCACCAACAAGGCATCCTGGAGAGAAATAGGAAAAGTAGCCAAAATTAATTTCAATAAACAAATACCAACTTCATATCTACTAAGCCTGTCTTTTGTATACATAGGTTTACCTAGGTTCCTGCTGCTGCAAGAGCAGCTCAAGCATGGAATAAGTAGAGTTCCAATGAGACAAAACCTCCTGCCTCAGCTGGCATTTTAAAACTTGTTTTCTTGCTGCGGCTCAGCTAGAATTTTTCTAACCTTAGCAGAATTTCTAGATTTCACATCTTGCTCTACTATGTTCTTTTCCAGTGCTCCAGTTATTGCACAGGAAGCAATGAATTGTCTGAGGCAGAAAGCGATGTCAGATGAGGGTTACTAGCACTGTGACTGGGCTCTGTGAAACTTCCCTAATGAAGACATGCACCAGGCTGCTCTTACTCTGCCTTTTGTGAAGTCCACACATGCATTGTGCCCGGGAACAAGCTCCTTCTCATGTAGCTCCACCAGCTTCCATGTAAAGAGAACTAGGTGGAGATAACAGCATCTTGAATTAGTTAAGCCAGTTTGGGGGCATGCTGGTAATTAGTTATTTGAAGAAAGTATTGGCATAAACTCATGACTACTTGAATTAATTGCTTATTTAATTTAATAGGCACTGATGTGTTTGTTTGGTGTTGATTCTCAGCACACTGAAGGCACTTCCAGCCTTTCCACACCCAGCTTCCCTCAGGGTCACCCCTGATCATGCCCATTTCTCCAAAACAGTGAGGATCCCAGATATCATAATCCTCCAGTCTACAAGGGTCAGAGAGCAGTCTGGCAGCACTGAGTAGCATAAAAGGAAAGAGGCACTCTGAGGGAAAGGATTCTTCCACAGCAGAAGATCCAGTTATGGACTTGCAATGATTCCAGCGTGGCCCATCAGAGATGCAAGGCTACAGCCTGAGACACAGCCAGGTTGTAAATGGATCAGGACTAGCACAGACCATAATCAGGCTGGGCCATGGTGCACATGAAGCAGGTCACACACACACTTACCCAGCGTTGCTCCAGGAGTAGAGGTTATTGGCAGGGAGACAGCTGTGCCCTGAGGACTTGAGGCTACAGGGAAAAGTAGCTGCAGAACAAGGGAAAGAGAGGGGGAGAAAAAAAAAGCAGGAGGGAAATAAATGTGAAAAAACAAAGACTTTCAATCAATTTCACCAGTGTGAGGATCTCAAGGGATGGAAAAGCTGATTATTTAGGACTTCTCCTTAACTCTTCTCCCCTCCTAAACATCTCTGATATGTTAGTGGCTAGCTATGCTTATATATTTTGAAGAGATCCATAGAATTTATTGTGATGTGCTGTGTTTAGCAGCAATATTTATCTCAGGTCAGATTTAGGATCAGGCATGGTCCAGCTGCAGACACTTGACCCTTGTAAGCAAATGTTTGATTTTAGGTCTATATTCCCATTTAACAGGAGTAAATTCTCTGCAAGAGGAGGGCTAAACCTTAGCACGTTACTTTCTTCTAACAGGTCAGATCCTGAAAGCTGCTTTTGTATACCTCAGGCTTTGGGATGGTGTAGGGAGCTCCAGTGACTGGTTAAGAGTCTCTTACCATTTCAGCAGAAGCAGCAGTTTGTAGATGCAGCAGGAAAGAGTTACAGCACAGGGGGCAGGGAGCAATGGAGAAAGTTAATGATCAGATCAAAGAATCCCACTCTTGAAAACTAATAGCATTACCTCTGTGTTTGTAAGACCTACAAACTCAATCAGAGCATAGCAAGTGGGAGAGTTCGCTACCTGGCACCACAGCCTAATTTGGGGATTGTGCAGAACAGCGATGAGAGGCAGGTATTTGGAGGGCACTGAATCAGCAGCAATGACAAACTCACCACAGAGACTTTGCTAATCTATCACACCATAGCTGCTGTTGGCCAAGCAGCTAGATCAAACCCAAAGCCCTGTGGGTTGTCCCCAGTAGAGTGAGAAAATCATGATGATCTACTATTTTGGATATAGTTCTTTTTATTTTACAAGAATACATGAAGCCTTGCTTCCCAGAGCACAGGCAGAGAACCAGACAACAGGAGCCTGTTTCACTTTTTACGGCTCCTGGCTTCTTCCAGTCAGCATTCAGTCCCCAAACTCTCTCTCCAGGTAGCTGTTCTGTTTCAGGGGCACATTAGTAGTACTCTTGCAT
Organism: Picathartes gymnocephalus; assembly: GCA_013390045.1. Taxonomy (NCBI): domain Eukaryota; kingdom Metazoa; phylum Chordata; class Aves; order Passeriformes; family Picathartidae; genus Picathartes; species Picathartes gymnocephalus. The sequence continues at coordinate 144,053 of WEKY01058974.1, read as the reverse complement.
CTGTCTTGTTTTACCTGACTGACTCTTCCCTCAGTCGCTCTGGTCTTTCTGCTGTTTCTTGGAGACACTGAATTACAGACCGGTGTATCAGCCCATGGTTTGCTGTCCCAACCACCAGGGACATAGACTGGTTTGTAGCCAATGTGGGGTTTGTGCAAATTCTACTTATTTTTTGGGTTGGGAAATGGTTCTTTTTTTATCAGATCACTGTTAGGACAAAAGTATATTTTGTGGGTTTCTACAGACATCTGAGAAGAATGTGAAAGACTAGTCTCATCACCTGAAATGCAGTCTGTCTTGTGAGAGTAGTCTAAAAGTCTCAATGTTCACTAAATCATTTACTTTTGCCAGCTGTTCAATGAAACAAGTGCCTCACCCGGTAGGAAACGGTACTAGAAGCTCAAGCCAGTGTCAAGGGATGACATTATATCCACCCCTACCTTGCAGGCTCCAAATGCAAATCAAAAATTTGCAAGAGTGAGTGTTCTCTCTGAAACGCCAGATACAACATGAGCTCTGTTCCATATAGCAAGCCTCTGCAATTCAGGAAATATCTTGGGACAATCAACTTCTACAAGGAACTTGTGGTTGCTGGAAAATATCACAGCTTCACCTCTTCCCCACTCCTTCTTTCCTCCACGCAATGGGGAAACCGTTTTCTCTCTCTGACACTCTCTGCCTTTTTATATTTCCCTTCTGTCACTCAGTTTAGCCATAATCCCACAGCACACTGTGTTCCTTGTGTTTAGTTGACCTCCTTGAGTCTGACTGGCCTTGGATCACACTGTCCAAGGCATAAAACAACAGTGGTGGACACCTCAGGGCAGGAACAGCATCTCTGTCACATCACAGGAGTTACTGTAATTTAGGCAATAAAAATGGGAATACCCGTAAGAAAAGTCACCTTGGCTGTCCAGCTCCTTCTCTCCTTGAACTCCAGTGGCTTCTTGGCTTTTGAAATAATGTAGCACAGAAAGCTGGTCTCCCAGGCACTGAGTTTCTTCTGCTGGGCTCTAGCCAGCTGCTCTCTTTGCCTGCTTTCTCTCTTCATTGACAATTTATTGGCTGCCCTACACCTGGTTTTGTTTTTTTTTTCCTCTTAAATTTTCTCTTTTCTGGGCAATCCTTATACTTGACTCAGCTGGCAGCATATTTCCTCCGTACTTGAGCGAGAGCATGTCAACTGCAAGGGGAAAAAAGAAACGTCCCTCACTGAACCTGCCACAGTGCCATGGCCGTGCCTGTTAACATCAAAATACAGTGTGCTTGGGAAATGAAACTGCTCTTCCATTTCAGTGCTACCTCCTGCTTGTACCTTTACACTTGGTTTATTTGGATCATCTCAGAAGGCTCTGGAGGATGGTCCCAAACATCCCTGACTCCCACCTCACCCATGCCCTCGCCTCACTCTAAGCTCAGCACTTAGTTTCCCTATTCCCCCTTCCAGTTGCTATGCCCAGTGCCTCCCATGGGTATTCATTTCTATCCTCAGCTTCTGAAAGCATGTTTAAAATCACTTTACATTTAAATTAGCTAAGGGCCTTAATGTTTGGATTATGACTAAAGAGCAAGTGGGTTGTAACTCTTTCCTCTCCTTTGATATTTAACATCTAGATTAAGGTTGAAATTTTTCCCTCTCCAGCTCTGCCTTCATCCTTTCTCCCAGCAGGTCCTCATGTTTAGCAGCAGTAGCAATAAACAGCCTGTCCGTGCTTGGGACTAATCATGACTGGCCACAGGATGTCACTATTACTCCACAAACATGCGGAGAGTGAGGTGTTTGTTTACAGAAGGCCGGGGTCTGAGCTTTAGTTGTCTACAGCTCAGATTTCGCCAGCCTGCTCAGCTCTGGATTGGAACCTGAGGAGACACATCCCGATGCTCCTGAACAGAGCAACAATCCCTTGCAGAGATACATTAAGACACAACTTGTGCGTGCATGAGTGTGTGCACACATCAGTTTCAGTTTGTCCTAAGTTTACATAGCCCTTGGATTTCACCTTGGATATGGGATTCAAATGCCTGAAGTGAGCCAAGAACTGCTTGTTTCAAGCCAAAATCGCATTAAGCCTCTGAGTATCAAATGGTTCCCTGTAAAACCTTAAATCAGTCCAGGTCCCCTCCAACTCAGACAAGGTTCGTAAAACTTAGGGTAAAATTCAGTTTCAAGTTCATAACAAAACCCAAAGGCAGGTTTCAGGTTTGCATTTGGATTTTGTTCTGAATATTTGCGTAGCTCTGCTCAATGCAAGGTCACAGGCACTTAGTGGGGGAAAGGCTTTTTAAATGTTTCCATTCTCCAAAACAGAGATAAACACATGACTGTGAGCTGGTGCAGCCATGAGGTGAAAATTCAAATGCAGCAGTAGATAGAAATGTCCATTCAGGAGAAGTAAATCTTGGTAAGTGGAGACAGAAGACCAGGCTAAATAAAAGGGTCAAAAGAAAACATCCCTATCCTGGGACGCTGACTATCAATGTGTCAGCATAAGGACTCTTAGTCTCCTCTCCCTCTTACCTCTTCGACACCTTGTCCTTTCTTTCTTAGTCCTTGAGATGTATGAGCTGCTGTACCTCACATCTAATGTCTTGGGGAATCTCCAGCCAACTCCCTTCCAGGCCAGTAAATTTTATAGTCACATCTTGTTCACAAAACACCCCAATTCAAAAAAATGTGTCCTCTGATTATATATTTTCCTTGATTTGTTGAGTTCTGAGGACTTATTCCATATTTACACCTCACTATATTGAATTTAAGTGGTCTGTGGTTAGTGGGACCAATTTTTTTTTCCTGGGGAAGAATTTTATTATTTGCAGAAAAAAAACCCCATATGTATGGGGATCTTGTGAGGTACAAATATTATTATGTTCTTAATTTGTGTCTTTTTATTTGCAAAAATTGGGTGAAGAAGAGGCTTCTCTTATAATTTGGGAACCTTTTTGGTAGCACTGGGCTTAATTTCTACCCTTTGGATAATGTGCTACCTAAAACATCTCACAGGAGTAGTCATATACTATTCCTCTATAAAACAGGACTGGTTTTTTCAGTATTGGTTCAGGAATGTCTGTTTTACAGGGCTGGTGCTGTGATGGGTGACTCATGTGGAAGAGAGACCTCTACAGAAGATCATTTCAGACAGACCTATCTTAAAATATCCTACCTGGGCAGACTTCTTGAAGGTTAGACACATTATTTTGGGAAACAAACTTCACTGGTTTGACTGTGGTGGGCTAAGGTCAGTTGGACAAAGACTGTTAGAAAAATCTGGAAGAGGATTTCTTTAGCTTCTGTGGAGTAGAAGTATAAAAATCTATAAAAGTGGAGACTTTCCACCTTTTATTTTGTGTTCGTTTTTTTCTGTAGTCTTAATGCCTTTTCATCAAGTCCCATGGGCTTTAACAATAAACGTCAGGCCTTGGCATTTGCTACATCTCACTGTTTAACTTGGAAGACTCTTGATTAGGACTTTGGCTGGTTATCTGGTGCTTTTTGTGCTGTCTCCTGCCACCAAGAGATAGAAGGAAACATCATTCATCTAGAAGACTTCCCTTCCAATTCCAGCTTCCAGCAAAAAAACCGATGGACCAGAGAGGTGACTGCTGTCTCTAGGGAGGAACTGCTACTCCAGTCTGACAGAATTACAACTGTCCACCTGAACTTGAGTGTGAGCAAGCTTTGGTTTTAACCTTCCCTCTCTCTCTTGCTTTGTATGTCTGCTTAGGCACAGAAGTTGAGCTATCAAAACAGCTACAGCATGCTGAGAAACCTCGAGCTAGGCTGGTCCAAAGGTACACAGGTAATGAGTTTTAAAAAGCAGCTGTTGTTGGATTTAACAAGGTAGATAAGAGTTTTGTATTTTTTCATGTTATTAAGTCTAGGAAAGAATTTGTAACATAGAACTGGCTGCCTGGGATAGTTTCATTTGTGCTGAAACAGCAGAAGTGGCATGCCTTGCCCTTAGAGCTGGCTGAAAAACTAGCTGGTAAATACCTGTACTGAACTGTGTGCTGCCCTGGCTGTATTACTAACAGCACTGGAGACAGACAGCTTCAAGCCAAATGGGATATGTCTCATGATCTGCCTTTTCACGTCCTCAGCCTACCTTGTCTTTGCGCCACTGATGATGCAGCGCTACAGATCCATACAAACGGCAGCTCCAGTACCCCCCACCCCCATACCAGTTTAGTGCTGACAGCAGGAGGGTTCCAGCTTCCACAGCACTCTTTCCAACACTCCCTTCAACTCATGGCACATCCCTACAGGGAGGCACATAACATGTGCTCATCCCACAGCACGCACCTGTTGTTCTCTGTACAGGTATGGAAGGTCAAGGCAGGCAGCACAAAGACATTTGGCACACAAGCCAGCTCATATTTCCACTGTTTAATAAAATGAGTTGTAGACATACCTGTGGTTCAGGTAGTAAGGCAGATCTGTGTCACGTCTCATTGTTATTAGACAGTAATGAATAATTCTGAAGCCGCTATCACAGGGAGTTACATCACCTGATCAGATCAGAGCACCATCAGTGTAATCCACAAGCCCAGTAGACTAGGCTGTTCTATTTTTGTGTTTATCTCTCATTCTCTGATGCAAGTACTTCCTGCAACAAGGATGTTCATCTAAGGCACATGGTCCCCAGCTCTTTATCCGTGTTTTGCATTCAATACCATGTCCCTTGTAACTGAGCTGCAGCTCTCAGAGCAGCAAAGACGTGTGGATGCATCCAACAACACCATACCCTTTCTGTCTGTACAGTGGCAGTGATGATTCCACCAACCTATATCAGACTTGGAAGTCATAATTTGTATGACTGTTGTCATTCTTACCCACATCACACAAAGAGCTGTGTATATCAGCATACCACAATGCTTCGGAGGCCTTATTCCTCCAGAGGCAAGCATGGCAGTTCAGGTTAGAAATCACTGCACTGAAGCCAGTTGGGTATAGCAGACGTATAAAGCAAATTGGACGTTACTCCTTCCACAGCAATTCCTGAGCTACACTGGCTATTTTATGTTTTGCCTTTAGACATGTGCCATTATACTTGAGTTGAATGTCTTCCTTCTTCTATTTTAGATGTCTCTCTGTGTTTTACACCTTCAAACTTCTGTACAGATAACAATGTGTGGTTGAATTTTTGTATCCTAGAGGAATAAGGACACCTAACAAATATGGTACTCTCTGTCCTGTCTGTTTTGGTTTTGGGACAAGCAGAGCTGCTTTGAAGTACCAGAAGAAAGCAAAGCGAGGTTTTTTAAAATTGGGCTGAATACACACATGGTTAGAGTCCTTTCAGGTGGCACTTCAGCACGTAAGAGTTGAATTTATTTTCTTTGGTTTAGCCATTCAAGTCACAAAATGGGTTAAATATAAATGTAAAAATTTTACGATGTATCCACTAGATGGTAGCCTATCCTTATCCTTTCCATTTACCAATTCCATAAAGACATTTTATACAGTGGTCAACAACCCATTCCATTTCAAGATATCTCATTGTGTATATTCCTACTGTCAAGGAGATATTTGCCCGGTGTAACTCAGCACATGAGCAGGGAACTGCAACTCATAAAAATTCCTCCTTGTCAGAAATGCATTTGCCCACTTGACCGGTTCAGATCTGGTGCAGGTTTTAGTGACTCTTAGAAGTATCCAAGCAGTATAAAACTATTTGATCCTGGCATCTGCAGTTACATGTTTGTTATTACTTCAAATTCAGAGCAATCATTCACATTGGTCAACAACAGTTTTCCTGCTAACACTGGCACCTAAAATTATGATATTATCTAATTTTAAGAAAGCTTATCTAGGGCATGATTAGCCTTTTAGTAAAGGTTAGATTCTGTACAGAAAATCTAAGAGGTTTTTCTGCATAACATTTTGGAGAGAGGTAATCGATAGTGGGTCAATGTATAAGTCTTCCTCTGAGCCTTCCTGGAAAAGATCAGGATAACCATGAATTTTTGTGTCTCCTAAGCAAAATGCATTTCTTTGATCTATTTTTTACCTAATACATATAAGAAAAGAGAGAGCAAAAGGGAGAGACATACATTATTAAGAAGTATCATCCCTCTTCACAATGGTATCTATGTACCAACAAAGACAAATACAATAGCTGAGGACTTTAAAGGAGAATTGGAAACAAAAATTACAGTGTTTTGTGCTGTGTGTGGCATAAACTGGTTGAAATGAAAGCACGCCACACAGCAGCTTTTCTGCTGTGCATGCCTCTAATCTCCATCCTCGCAGTGCTGCCAGGTAGGAGGTCGCAGAGAGCAGCAGGTGTTTGACAGACATTTCACTTTAATGGCATTATATCAACATGCCACAAAATGTCACAGTTGCCTTTAATTAGCTGCATAAGCATTTTGTGCTCGTATATACATACATATATATTATATATATGTATATATATAAATATATTTCCAACAATTCCACTCCAAGCTGGTTTCACCAGCCCCTGTAAGGGACTCCAGGTGTGTCTGAAGATCCATACTCACCAAGGCAGTTGACAGGAATCAGACACTGAGGTTTAAGGCATTCAGGTTAAAACCTGGGACAGAAGACATCTCGAAGAGCCAGCATGAGCCCTGACTTCTGTCCAACATAGGGAGATGACCATCAAGCATTACAGTGTGGCACAGATTGCAGGCTATTCTTAACCTCAAAAACACATTGACTCGATACAAGGATATTTCCAGTGCTTTTGTGTCGTGAACTTCTCTACTAAAACTTTTTTAAAAAATAATAAAATTAACACAAGCCTAGTTGGCAGGATTCCTGTGTGCAGATCTGGAAGTACATTTACACCCTAAATTGGTTTTACTCAGCAACTGAAAATGCTTCCCTAGTTTCTGCATCTCATTTGTATGATACACGGCAGTTAATAGAACACTTAGGAGAGTTATTAAAAATGCTCATTCCATACCATCTTTGCCATTTTTATATTACACCAAGGGGACTGAAGCTCAGTAATGCAATACTAAAGCCCTTCAGAGTTCTTACTACTGTACTTTTCCTGTTTGGTTCATGTACCATGAGTTCATATAATGTGGTCTGAAGGAAAAAGAAGGAAATACCAGAAGGAAAAGTCTCCTCTGACTTGAAATTGTGCTTGGTCATTCCACCAAGATCCGATAGAAAGGTCCACATTGGAGCTGGCTGCAACTAGGTCTGCCCCACATGGCATCAGCTCCAGGTCTCATCTTACAGAAACCAATCCTGAAGCTGCCCTGCTACCAAAACCTTGCATTTAAAATGCATTTAACATCAAAAAAAACTCCACATATTTCTACATTCAGGATTATTACAGTGGCTTGCCCTACCGGACTAAAAAGATGCCTAGTTGTTCTCCTCCGATGCAGGCCTTATTGCTATTCCTGGATAATTCACAGTCTGGAGGATGGTCTCCTTCACATCCTACATCCCCTGCCAGACATATCAAAATCCCAGAAGAAAATAAAATGGAGAAATGCAGCCAATTGCAAAATGTGCTCATCAGTTGTTAAATTTTAAGTGCTAATATCTGACAGAAGAAAATGGAGGACTGTGTAGTGTGATCTCAGGCATTTTGTACTGGCACAGGAGGAATGCAAACACTCTGATGTTCAAGGAGAAGTCCCCAGGCAGCACCGTTGATCATTTAATGTAAAGATCTGCTTAGAATTTAATTGCCATTAAACAAAAAATAGGTGAGCACTATCCTGATTTTTAAAGAGAGAAAAAGAAAGTAGAGATTACACAGTCCCACAATAAACATCAATAATGCTCATGCTGCAGCTACAGCATTTTGTACACCCAGATTTGGAAAGGATACAGCAGAGGCAGGAAACAAGATGAATAGGAGCCTTATATGGGTTCAGTACGAAAGGAACCAAAGAGAATGGGACAGTTTAGCACAGAGAGATGAATAGAAACAGGCAAACTGCTGTACTTAGTGTGTTATAAAGCAGGAAAATGAGATGCTCATAGTTATCATAGACTACATTGAATTATTCTGAATGGCTGGTAAAAAGAAATACTTTCTACATACCCTTCAACTACTCTCATTATATCAAGATAATATCAATCTTAAGCCCTAGTAAGATCCAAAAGAAGATGCTTCAGAAAGTCCAGCTCCTGATCTGAATCTGAATTTTATAGCTAGAATGAACTTGAATGTATCTCTTCAAAAGTATTGACTTGTCAAAACCAGAATATATGTTACAGAAAAAGCATTCACGAATGACGTCTGTATTTCATGTTTATCTGCTTCTGTGCACTATACATGAAGTTCACAGTTCCCACTTCACATGACACCCTTATCAAAGAAGTCTGGAAAGAGAATGCCATTTCAAAGGAATAATTTTCTCTTGACAGTTACAGTGGCTATAGAGCAAGCTGTAAACAGTTAAAAGACTTATTTGCCTAAGAAGGTCCTTAGGAGTAGACACTGTTCTTGAAATTTATATCTTATTTAATCCAAAATACTGTAGAAGGGTCAGCAAGGCCTAAATCCCAGTGCTTATGCCAACCCTGATAAGTAGGAGCAGCAGTAGCAGCAATGCAGGGTGGACAGCTGCATCCGTGTGCTCAGTGGGTGCCATTGATCACACCCAGCAGTACCCACATCAATAAAAATGCTCACCTTTTTAAAAGAGAAGGCCAGTCCCCCTTCCTCGTGTGACCTTTCCCCCCAGCATTGGTGTGGTAGCAGGACTGCACAGGAACATCCTCCTACCCAACTAAAGCCAAAGATGGAATGCAACCAGTGGATTGGATTAGTGATCACCACAGTGGGGCAAAAGCAAACCCCCAGTACAGATAAGCCCCAGCTGAGACCTATGAGGCAATCAAACTGGACCAGGATGTTGTATTGGTAAGTCAATCAACTTGAAATTTATTTCGATTTGTGCTCTCTTAAACACTTCACATGCAGACAGGTGTTGGCTCCATAACCAGCAGGTGAGTTTCATTTAAAAAAACTAATTTGCAAAATACTTTCCTGCAACATGAAAACTTGCAAGAAGCTAATTCCTAAGCTGATCTCTAGATATAGAAACTTTCACCAGTTGTTCATATAGTATGAAGGGCAAATATTCCAACATCACTGGCAGCAGGATTTTTAAGGTAGCTTTTGATCCTTGGGGGGCTAATGATCATTAAATAATGACACATAAACCCAAACCACATTGTGCTGGATAATCTTTCTGCAACCAGGCAGTTACACCCACATAACACAGTGACATGACTATTGATTACATTATAGGCTAAGCCATGGCTAGTTAATTAATTTCTGTTGAGGTCTACCGGGTAATTTGCTAAGGAGTGCTCTGCAGGAAGCACTCTGGCAGCTACTATATGTTGGCTTCAGGGCTGATGACTCTGATAGCGACCAGCAGCTGTTCCCCAGGAGACTGGGATGATGTGAGAAATACAAGACTTCTTCAGGACATCTCATGTGTTGGTGCAATCTGGGTGAGATTTACTCATGGGCCAAATCAAGTTGAAAATCTGATCTTGAGGTAACTCTGGATTTAGCACTCACATCTTCTGCCTCAAGTGGTTCCTCACATTCCCCACTTGCTTGTTTCTCCCCACATGCTTTCCTTACTTTCTGTTCCCCCAAACTGTGGAAGCGCTTCTCCATAGAGCACCTTGTTATATACATTCCCATGTTACAGGTGAGGAGGTGCTGCCCTATAGGGAAGGTCCCTACGCACGTGCAAGTGCCTTGACCCTATTGGTTACAGCAAGATTTATTAACTAAAGCCATCCAAAAATCCATGCAGGGTTTTTCAGCTGCAGCTAGTTGTGCCGAAATACCACATTTGGATCATCCAGTCACAACCTCTCAGCTCGAACCCTTCAGGAGTTTTCTGTACAGAACTGTCTACATCGGCAGTTTTAATTTCATTAAGAGGGCTGCCCCTGAGCACTGTACTCTTGACAGAGCTGAGCAGGTTGGCACCAATTTCATGCATCCACCTGGCTGTTTCTCACAGAGCAGACGTTTATCCACACCTCACCTTTTTGTGTGACTCAACATAAAAAGTGGTCTAAGTGCCAGTGAGTAGACACAACATAAAGGATACTCAAAGAGCAGTGTGGGTAGTAGGGGCACCATTCCCTGTGCTACTTTTCCAAGGTGTTATCACAGGGAGACAGAGGAGTAATCCATCCCTTCCTCTGCTGGAGAAACCTTGGAAGCAGCCTGGAGACAATTACATGATGACAGAGGGATGGATGACAGGAGCACTCTTTTCCTCCTAGGAAAGTTGTCTCAGTGTGGGGTACCTCTGTATGAAAGAGGTCTCAGAGAGAGAGAAAATCATTCTTTTAGGTATCATTCAGTGAGGAATTGCTTCAAATTCAGAACATTCTTCTGGCAAAAACCTCACTAGTTGAATGTCTGGATAAGACGCATCCTGTTCAAAAGGCAACATCCACTGCAGGATGGAGAGGGAACAGATGTGCACATCACCATGCACAGGGCACTGCACCAGGTGGTAAAAATCACCATTCAAAACATCTAAGGAAATGGTAGACAAATTGTCCCCAGGGATCTGAGCAGGACAGCACCTGTGCTGCACAAGAGGGAGAAGATTCTCAGTGATCTTTAGAGAGGTTCCAATGCCACATTGCAAGGGAGAGTTAAGGGTTTGGACCTGTTACTGCGTGAAATTTTTTATTGTGGCACAAAGTAGTGTCCCTACATCCTGGAGAGGGTTTGACACCACCCTGGAACCTTTTGAACAGAGAACAGCTCTGCTGGGCCACTGCCAACCCCGTTCTGCCCTTGGTGCTGCAGGGGAAGCGTGGGGCACCAAACCCGGGGCTGGACACATAACCCAGACCTAAGGACTGGGAGTGCTAAGGAAAAGTGTGTTGTTGGAGTGAGAGCCCTTCTGTGCTGGCCCAGTAGGAGCTCACATGCTTGGGACCCTCTCTGAGAGATGTTTGGATGTTACAAAGACCTATCATCACAGGTTCTGAAAATTGATATTTGGGCTGAAAGCTGTGTATCTGAATCCTGAGGAGCTTCCCATGTCCTGGACATGCAGAAAGTCTGCGGTGGAGCTGGGGATTTATCCTGAATCTCAAGCTGGAATGACTGAACCACTTTTCTTCCTTCTCAACTCACTGGAGACATGAGAAAAAATGAGTTTTAGACTTGTCATTTAGTGCTCAGGCAGCTCCTGGGTTGTCATAGATTTAATTCAGGTACACCGATAGTCCACAGAATAAATTGAATCAAATATCTAGGGCTACTGAAGAAAGGCAGCTGTCATTTTTTCATGTTTTTATACATGAAAAAATACAAAATTTCACTGAGGAAAAAAAATTTGGTAAAGCTTTTTCCCATTCTTTAGGGGCAAAAAAAAAAGGTCAATTTTTATCTGTCAAATTTTCCTTCTTGATTTTTAATGTGATTTTAAATGGATTATGTGGACTTATCCCAGGCATGCTGTAATTACTCTGTCATTGAACAGGGCAGCCAGGGCATTTAATTGGGAACTTTTCGCATACACTCATTTTCAACTACATAAATAAATAATCTCAGAAGCAGCTGAACCTGGTACTAGTAGCTGAAATATGCTTGCATATTTCTGAAGTTCACAGTCCCATTGCCCGAGGAAAGAGCAAGAGAGTGCGAGACATTATAAAGTGGCTGAGAAATACTGAATTGGTTAGAAAAGCTGCCTCTCCCCCTCTGGTACCAGCACTTGCTGTGACAGCACCCAGCAGAGCTTGGCTTTCCTACCAGAATGTCATTAAAATGTGAGTGCTACAAAGGTGACCAGCCTGATACATGGACTTACACTGTGGGGATTTTTTTCTCAGGACACAAAAGAAAAGAGGAATCCCTAACCACAGCAAGCTGAAATGAAGAGGCCATGGTCCATGCTCTAGGCCAGCTTGGAAGAAAGAACATGGCTAAAAGCCATGTGGTGTGAGAGGCCCTCTTTTATATTCACTTATCACCAGCTACATAATGACTAGTTAAATCCTCATGGGGGAAAAAACACATGGACTTTTTTCTTTTTTCTAGCAGTTGAAGTGAAATTTTATTGATTTGACAGCATTTCAGATAAATCACATACAGATCTAGAATGCAAGATTTCTGTGACAAAAACTACAGTTTGAAAGAAACTCAGACAACTCCATCAATAGCGACTGATAGAACTGAATATCCAGAGGGAATGTATAAAGCAGTAAAAAGCTTTTGGGGGAACAGGTGGAGGCTGAGTCAGAAGATTGCAAGATTGCCTGTAAGGAACATGTGATAAATGTAGATTTTGAAATGCCTCTGAATTTGACTGTGCACAGAAGCTGGCTGAAACAAAGAACTGCAACATATCTAAAATTTAAAAATTATATGTCAGCAACAAGTATTTACTTGTTTGTTCAAAAGGGAGAAGTGGGATGGCACCAGGTTGCCCATAAATATTAGGAAAACAGTCTGAAAATAAGTCCTGGAGGTGTCAATATAGTATGATACTGACACAGGCCCAACCAAGAAAAGGCACAGTGGAATGGAGAAGATATGGAAGAGCTTACACTGACCAGCTGGGTTTAAGACTCCTTTTTCTTTCCTGTTTGGCCTCATAACATCTATAAACACATAAACCAGCTCCACTGTTACCATTATTGGAACAGTACCATAATTTACTCTTTGATCTACAATTCTCATTTCTTGACTTCTCCAAGAAACAATGCTGAGGTGGAGCATCAGGTGGAGCCTCTCACAGAGTGCTTCCTCCTTGGCGCATGTGATGTGTGGCTGGAAGCCAGAGCCAGCTCCTCATTCTGCTCCCCAGGGCAGACAGTTTAAACACACCTTGTGTATGAAAACAATTAACAGTTTTGGGAAGCTGAAAGTAGATCACATCTTTTGGTTCATTAGCTCTCTCAGATACTACTGTGTGAAAAGGCCTTCCAGAAGCTCATCAAGTGCCATCTTCCAGTCTGGTAGGGTTTTTGACTTCATTGTTAAAGAGCTGATCCAGGACCTGCTTTTGCTAAAACCGTTTTTTGTGTGTGTGTGCTTAACTCCCTCCCAGCTTTCATTTTCCGAGCATGGGCAAGTCAAAATCTTCCAGTCCTTTGTGTCGCAAAGAGTTCCCGCACCCTTCATGCCATCATAGCATCCATTCACAACATGATTTTTAGGCTAAGTTCATCCTTCTTGAACTGGAATGACCTAAAATGTGTGCAACATTCCAGTTTAAAACCCTTTCACTATTTATAAGAACTTGTTAACAAATAGCAGTTTACCCAAATAATTATTTGATGGGGAAGACGAGATATGCTCTCAGCTCCCAAAGGCTCTTGAGTCATTTCTTGCACTAAAAAACACAACCAAGAATATATGGCAAGACCATTGGTGTGTAAATAATTATAACACCCTCACTGCTGAGCCTTTGAGTTTGCATTTTTTGGTTAGGCTGATCGCTCATTGAAAAGGGAATACATGGGCTCATTTCTGGAGATGTAATGTATTCAATGACAGTTCTGAACTCATGGATACATTCCCTTGATCTCTTTTTATTTTAACCTGTGAACAAATGAGTTTTCTGTAACGATCATGTTTGACTATCTGTCAATGTATGTATTGGATAGTTTGTTTGTTCAACCATGTGCTGACCATGGAAAACTATTAATTATGTCCATACTTTTTAGGATAATATTAATTAGCCTTCATGGTAAATTAAGACCTTCCCTTCAGTAGTGCCACAATGACACCATTTCAAATGTAGTATTAACTTACTGATAAAAAAGAAACACTGGCCATCTACTGTGTGGTCTCTAAGGAGGGAACCAGAAGACAAACTATTCCAAGCTTGCTTGCTTATGATATAAATAATGATTCTTTTACCCTTCAGTTGCTTTTTCTTGTGTATGTGTATTTTCTGCTTGCTTTCTCTCCTTGCATTTTAAGATGACTGGAGCACAGCAAATGACATCAGCAAGTAATTTGGAGCAACAGGTATGTAACTGTAGAGAAAAACTGTCAGTACTGGGACACAAGAGCCACACTATTCATCTCTCATTTGATGTAGCACATTTTGGTGTATCTGCATTTTGGTTTAGTCTGATTCAAAGCGCCAAAATTGCTACGATCCGGAATAAGCCACAGTTTCCCCTTTCCAATCAGCAACACATCCCTCTTTTGATAAAAATATGTAGTTGAACATTTTTATAATTTTTTGCCAAACATTTTGTTATTCTGGATTGTGTTTCTTCATGAGTAAATAATTTGGGGCATGTTGGGTATCTCCTTCTTTCTGCTTCAAATACTGTGGAAACTTGTTGACATTTTGGAGCGAAGTAGCAGAAAGTGCTGCTCAACAGTTGCTTATTCCACAGAATTTACTTAATTTACTTGAAATCTTCCCATGGATTTGTTCACCTAATTGGTAACATGTGACTCTATCTTATGAGACATTTGGTTTTTGCCATTATGAATGGAACACTTTTTGACAGCCACTGTCGCACAGGGTAATGTTTGTATACGGTAAATGGAGACCTAGCAATTTCATATCATCCTCTACCCCAGAGAACCAAAAAATTATGATTCCTGATGCACAGAGATGCTTTTTATCTTCAGGGAAATACCAAGCAACTCTCTTTGCACCAGCCTCTGATGCTGTTAATGTTCATAATTACTATATGTTTTCATAATAGCATATGAAGTTTTTTTTCTTCTTTATTAGCATTTTCATTAGCCTTTGTTTACTTCCTAAAATGAACCCAAGTTCATTTTAGTTTGCTTCCTTTGTTTCTTAACTTTTTCTCACACTAGTAGTTACCAAGTTGCTTTATCTTAGGCTGGAACAGCAGGCTTAAGCTAAGTTCTCTTTAAGACTGGGGCCTGTTTAAGCCCCAGTGGGGGGGGGAAAAGTGACTGGAAAGCTGACAGCCAAAAAGGATCTGGTCAACAGCCAGCTGAGGATGAACCAGCTGTGCCCAGGTGGCCAAGAAGGCCAGTGACACCCTGGCCTGTGTCAGCAACAGTGTGGCCAGCAGGACCAGGGCAGGGATTGTCCCCTGTACTCAGCACTGGTGAGGCCGCACCTTGAATCCTGTTTTGGACCCCCAACTACAAGAATGACTTTGAGATGCTGGAGTGTGGCAGTGGAGCTGGTGGAGAGTTTGGAGTACAAGTCTGGTGAGGAGAGGCTGAAGAAGCTGAGGTTGTTTGGCCTTGAGAAAAGGAGGCTCAGGGGGACCTTATTGCTCTCTTCAACCACCTGGAAGGGGGGTGTAGCAACGTGCGGGTTGGTCTCTTCTCCCATCTAGCAAGGCACAAGGGAAGAAGAAATGGTCTCAGGTTGTGCCAGGGGAGGTTTGGATTGGATATTAGAAAAAATTTCTTCTCAGAAAAGTTTGTTGAGCATAGGAACAGGTTGTCCAGGGAAGTGCTTGAGTCATCACCCCTGGAGGTACTTACAAGATGCATAGATGTAGCACTTGGGAACATGGTTCAGAGGTGTACTCGGCAGTGCTTGGTTAACAGTTGGACTTGATGATCTTAGAGGTCTTTTCCCAACTTAAGTTATTCTATGATCCAAAGTGTTGGCTGAGTGGTATCACCTCTCTGTGAATCTAGAGGGGCCAGAAGTTGAGAGGTTGTAAAGTATGTGTGTCACTTGCCAGGGTCAGGCACCCAGCAACAGGTAAAAGTTCCTGAAAAATCAAGGCAGGGTGATGTGTGTCCAAAGTTTATATCTGCACAACAGGTTGTTTGGTCTCAGAAGACATACCTGTACATGTCTAGACATCGTTGTTTATAAAAAGAAGACTAAAGAGTAAAAATACCCTCTTCCTTCTGAGGCATCTGAATGTAGCATGAATTTAGGTCTTTTTTTTTATTTGCATCATTAAGACATATCCAGTGATATATCAGATGTACCATGCATACACCTTGTAAAAGCCTCAAGAGTAATGCAAACCCAGGAGCTTACATATGAAAGCAGCGGGAACATTCAGAAAGATAATGTTTCAGCCTATCAATCTTGATAAAGGCCACAATGGGTAAAAATGTCAGCTTTATGTGTGTTCCAGCCACTCTCAATCAATCTACTTTCGTATGTAGGTTACTGACTGTGTCTTCCCCAAAGCCTTGAAGGCTTTAAATCTTGTGCCCAGAGTGATGCCATTATTTTCATGATAAAATTGATCCAGGCAGACATCAACTTTCATTTTCATGGTACCAGACTGGTGGGATTGTACTTTTCAGCTCAATGATTCTAGAAATTCACATTGCAGTGGTGATGTATTAAATTGATCCTCCTTTGCTTTATATATCACTAACCCTGCACAGAGGAAGTGATTTTTTTTTTCCTTTCTGCCCACGTTTGGTATGATGTAACTGAATTGCTCAAAACCAGGGGAATTTAATAATCTTTCCACAAGGTCTTACAGTGGATGCAATTAGGGTGTTATAATTCAACCATTGTATTATTAAATGCGCTGAAAAGGATTCAGCAATTAAATGAAACGAGAAAAATTGCATTTTAAGGCCTAATGTGTAGTATGCCTTCCCTGTTTCCATGTTTTTTCCTACATTTGGTTCTGTCCCTTTCTTACTCTTGAAAGTTCCACTGCCTTCTCTGTAGCCTCTACTGCTATCATATGCTGTATTTATATCTCATCTCATGAATGCTTTTTTGTCTCTTCATTTTTCCCACTTCTCTCTCAACGGTCACATCTCTTGTTCATCTCAAGCAGACTTCATCTGCAAGTTGTCCAGTCCTTGGCCCCTTCACCGCCAGTAACTTGCCAAATCCTCAAACGGTAGCACAGCTCTGGGCATCACAAAAGTGAACTGCAGGACAAAATCACTAAACGTGTTCAGTGCACAAGAGAAAATGGAAGAAACCTGCAAGCAGGTAAGAACATGTGTTCAAGGGAGCAGACACAAGGTTCAAGCACAGTGTTGTCCGGTTTGGTGGTGACTTCTCATGCTGAGCAGCATGCTTGAGTAGACAAGGCAGAAAGCAGCTCTTAACACTACCACAGGTCTCAAAACCCCTGAGCATTTTCAGACCACCAGACATTTCTGATTTATATCCATCTGCCTGTTAGACATTGAAATAACCTTTCCTGTGACATACTTTGACCTTGAAGAATTTACCCACAGATTTAAACCTTCACAGATCCATAGGGAGTTGATCAATGAATGCTGTAAGTCACCTGCAATTCTGTTCTATGTTACAGATTCCTTCTCAGAAAAAGGTATTTAATTTAAATTAATTTTGCAATTTAGCAATTAATTTTGTTTCAAAAGTTTAATTTTTCAACTTTTCTTGAGTATTTTATTGGCATAAACACCCACCTCCATATTTATATGCTAGTGTCATAGCATCCATCTTCATGCATCCATGATACCTAAAATTATTATCTTTGTTGCAAGGAGAATAGTATTCACCTTAAATCCTTGAGGCATTGAGAACATTTCCAGGGGGTGCTTTTCGGTTTCTGCAGAACCCTGCTGCTTCCATCTCTATCAGAGTCTGTGACAGTTCTCCAGAGGATTTGCTTCTGCAAAAACACAGGTGTTAATTCTCAGCAACTCTGCGTGTCCAACCTGCTGTGAAAATTACAGAAACTCAGAGCTGTTCTAATTTATTCTGTGCTTCCCACTGCCTCTGAGGGAGCAGCTCTTCAGCATTGTCCCATTTCTTCTCCCTGTTTCCTTCCCTGATGTCTCTTGGACTTTACAAGGAAATAGAAGTCATAAGGATGCCTATCTACAAAAGTGGGGAGTCTCTGAGTGCAACAGCCACACCCTACTGTGAAGATCCACTGCCAATAAAGCCCCTCAACCTAAGCAAGTTAATACAAAGATTCTCTAGAGTAGCAGACTCTCAAGTCCATTTTCTTCATAGAAATAATTGTTTAATCAGCTCGGCAAAGTGTGAGTAAATGTTGATGTTCAATTCTGAAAGGGTAAGATGGAAAATTCCTTTCCTTATTGAACAATGTTTTAGCTATTCGTGCAGATCTCTTATGCTTGTCTGAAACATGGAGGAAGATTAGGGTTTTATAAACATTTCCCATTTCACTGGCCTTGTACTGGGGTTTCACAGCTAAACTTCTCCAGGGTAAGTCCACAATTTAAATAACACTGGAATATCAAAACAAATCAAGCTTTCCTTCCCAGGACCACAGGATGCCTGGAAGTCTAGATCTAAACTCATAGTTCCAAGAAGCTCAAATATGGCCACATTATTGATTAAAAGTGGAGTTTTTCTCGTGTCACTCCTTAAGTCTGTTGACTGCTTAGCTGCTATCTAATATACAGAATTATTTGAGTGAGAAGCCATCACATCAGGGTTGCAGAGTGCATTATCTGTCATATTTGAAGCAAGTCCATTGACATTTGAGGCTTTTCAGGCCATTCCAAATTAATATTGTTCAAATTAAGGACTCTCTGCTAATTTATTGGTAGGAATATTCTGATCAGTCGTATACCGGACTTTATGCTGATGCCTTAAACACCCACACCCTTCCCACTCTCTGGAATCTCCACCTTTATTTCACTTCTAAACTATCAATTTTCCTTCTTGTAGTCCTTTTTCCATCCTATTTTCCTTCAAAATTCTTTTTCCTCTCATTTTTCTTGTCTTTCTTAACCTATTAAAAAATAAATTGAACTACTATGACATTTACTGCTGCTATGACATATCTTCATGGTGGTCCACATCCCTTCCCAATACTGTATCTGGATTGTTTTTATAGATTTATGGCATAGACTGTATTCCACTGTCTGGGCAGTGTAGCATAACAAGACCTGTTTTTTAAGTTGCCTTGTATGAATCGTAGATAATTATTACTGATGATTAAGAATATTGAAATTTCTAGAGCCTTCTTTTTTAGTAAGATCTCAATCCAAAGATCACTGAAGCTAGAGGAAGGACTTCTGCTGATATGAATGGTCCTTACTTTAGACCTGGGCACTCTGGTTGATATAGTCCAAAATGAGAACTCAACGCTTAGGAAGTTAATCTAAATCAAATCTTTTGAGTATGAGTCATCACTATACTCAGCTCTGCTCAGTGACATTTAATAATAGTGTTACAGATTTCCCAAAGTAGCCTTTTATATCTGCATAAAAATGTAAAGAAGCAAATACTGGACCAGCTTGTTGTATAATGAAGAGCGTAGAAATTGTACAGCTTTTACCACTGTGATTCTTTTATCTCCTTTCAATTTAACATTCAGAGTTGGTGCTTTTGAAATAGAAAGAAGTTTTCTTAAGGGATAACAACACTGCAGGGCTTGGAATTACACAACTGAATAAGAATATTGAGAAGGCTGCATACATCTCCCAGACAAACACTTCCAAGTAACCACCACTGGTAACCAAACATAGTCCCCTAGCCCATCCCAAGGTGACTATGGTTTCCAGAAAGTACTGGCTCATGCAGCACTGTTGCAATAAAAATATTTATTTATAGACTTCTAATAGTTTCTCTAGCACCGTTGCAAATTCTGACTTCATTCTTCTGCCTCACTAGGGTATTATTTGCTTGTGGAGGAAGTACAGAAATACAAGGCAAAACAACCCATTAAACACAAAAAAATGTCTTTTGGATTTCATCAGTTGTTATGCACTACTTTGTGGTTTTCCAAAGGATGATGTAAAGCATCAAACCACAGTTGTCTTATATATCCTGCAAGTTCTGGGATTTCAGATGGTCTGGTAGGTGCTAACTTCTCCCAAACCCATGACCTGCTGTTGGAAGAGAAGTATTGCTGAGTTCCCTGAAGTCAGCTCCGCTGGGAGATGGAGCTCATTTGGCATTTTGTGGGTTTTACTTTGGCTGCTGTGCACAGAAGGCTCTCTGCCTGATCAAGCTCTGAGAAAAAAAGACTTGGGAAAGGCTCCCAGATCTTTTCTATATGAAAGAGCACAAAAGTGGTTTTTTTGGTTTTTTAGGTTTTTTTTAAATGCCAGCAGAAGCAAAAACAAAAGTTGGCTGGGCAAAATGTGGGGAGAGATGTCTTATAGTGCTGGAGTCAGAGAAACTCCACACTTTAGGATAGCAGAAAGACAAAAATCCACAATGAAGCACAGTCTAACAAGTTCACGTGGGACTGATCAGATCACTAGAGACATAGTCATCACCAGACCACTGTAAATATATTGGTGACTGTAAACAAATATTAGGAGTCCTAAAGCTAGGATGGACGAGCTGAAATGCCAGGTTTAAAATGGGATTATCCCTATAGTCACACCTGTTATTTAGGAGCGCAGAGATAATCAGTGACCCATTGTAATGCTATGATACAAAGGAGACTCAGCCAAAAAGTTGATTCCCTTTTTAAAGTACTAGAGAATATCAGTTTAAATAATTACATTAGAAGTAATTTGGGACGTTTCTTGCAATGCCACACACATTAAGCAGTGCAGATTTTTAGTCTTCCACAACCCACTGAGGAAGGGAGATAAATCTGGGAAGACACACAATGATCAGATGCTCCCACATAAACATGCTGCATCTCTGTGTCAGTTGTAACACAAGGACTGTTTTTCAGACACGGGAAACAACTCCTCAGATTAGCTAGTCTCACCATTTGCAAGAAGAGGTGTAAATTGTAGTTTTACTTGGTTTTAAGTAGGATTTTATATAAAGGTTCAAGATGCAACTCTGATCCTATAATAGTGACTAATGCATTCAAATTCAGTGTCTTTTCCTTTCAGAGGAAAAAGTTTCTGAAGATCACACTAAGTAACATTTGACTTTTAAAAGTAGAGCTACATAAACATTAGCAAATAATTTAAAGCAAAATAAAGAGGACTTCTAAAATAGATAAAATGCACTTTTGCTGTTGTGGAAGGTGTCTAATGACTACACATCATAGGCTCAGGTTAAAGATATATTACTCCAAAAGATCCAAAAATGCCAGGATGGATAAATGTTAGAATAAAGGAGGTTGTTATGAGTAAAAAAGCATTTTTTTTAAAAAAAGGGGAGTTCGTGTATGGGTGAAGAAACAGGTAAGAATATGAACATTTAAAGTTAGGATATTCATCTAAATTTTATATATATGCATGCTAAGATATACTAATGAAAGCAAAAAAGGCTGAGAAGCATCTACCTCAATAGAAATAGGCAAAAAGAAAGAAAGGGAAAAAAAGAAAAAAAACGTACAAGAAAGTTTGAGGGATCAAAACTCATCAAAGGGAAGCACATTGCAAAAAGCTACCCAACTTATTTGTATTAGCATGCACATCAGAAGCTAGAAAGTTTTCACACCTCACACATGGGGAATGAGCTTGAAAAATGTATTACAAAAAAAATGTCAGTGAAGATGTTTCATGGAAAATTAGTAATTCAAATCGTAACACATCAGGAGGTAGGATTTTTTTTAACCCAAAAACTCTGAAAGTACTGCAATATGAAGCTGATCGCAACCAAATTTAGCTTGAATCATAGTTTATCTGTCAGCCCTGTTTCATAACACAGGACTGAAAAATGGCAGCCACAACACAGTCTTTAGGAAAGCCTTGCAAGGGCAATTTTCAAAAACTCCAGACCAGTAAACCTTACTCTGGCACCAGGAAAATAAAGCTACAGTAAAGAGTGGAATTGACAGACACAGTACTAAGTTTATTTTGGAAAAAGTCCTGTTAGTCTTCCTGAATCTATTTTGAAGAAATCAGTAAGTGCACCAGTAAGTTGTGTTCAGTTCACTTAGCAGGGTTTACTCATGGCTACAAAGCGTGCTCAGACTTCCAGCTCACAAACCCACCGGCTTTGATGGAAGGTGCATGTCTTCTTTGGTTTTTTAAGGCATCACATGAGGATTTCCCAAGGCTCTCAATGATATCCCTGTCTCCACCAAAGCAAATGGGAGTCTTGTTGAGGCTGGGAGCTTTTAAGCATTTTCTGTTCTGTTTATGCATTTGCAGTGGCACATCTTTCCTCCTTCATTTATTATCTTTCTTGACTTCCTTTTAGCAAGTTATTTTTATTTGAATTCTATTTTTCTGTTGCTTATCACCCCAAGTGCCTCTGCAGGAGAGTGGGGCATACTGTGCCCTTTTAAATTAAGTATTAATTACATGATTAATTATTATTATGTGCAGTTCCCTGGAAGGTTTTATACAAAGACAGTTAAAATGCATATATTCTCCAAGGTATGTCTGCAGAGTGATTATGGACTTCATGCTTATACAAAGCTATTGATTTTTCTCATGTACTCTAGTCTATAATACCATATTCTGTTCCAAATATACACTATTTTACTATGTTCTTCCTATTTATGATCAAGTTTTGTATAAAATTTTATGGAAAGGGAAAAGAAAGGAAGCTGCACAATTTCTCTCACATAGACAGAAATTTGTTTCCTGAAAAAAAACCTGTTCCCTTGGGAAGTAAGGAAATTGTAGTTAACCTTTGTTTTCATTAGTTGCCCTCTATTGCCATTTTGCTTCCACACAACACTGCAATGACATTAATGAAGCTTGCAGACAGTGAAAGGATTTGCACTCGTTGGTGAACTCATAAGAAACCTTGCAGGTATTTTTAAGCAGGATGTGCTTTGACAGTGGTTACCCCCACAACAGCAGCTTGGGTCCATGGGGAACTTACATTCTAATTTATTTCACAGGCACTTGTGACCCTTTTGGATGTTTGTGCCTCCCAGTTTTCCTTCACAAGCTGAAGAACAGCAACTGCGTGTTGGAGGGTCAGTACAGCCCTCCCTGGGCTCAGGGACACCCTGCACCCCCCACTTCTGGGGGCTCACAGCACTCAGAGGAACATCCTGCAGAACATTTTTTTCCATTCAGTAAAGCTGTGAAGGCAGATGCTTTTGAAAACCCTAAAAGACAGAGATGAAGTGGTTGTGGTGGAAATTCAGAGTGAAAGAGGGGTACAGATAACATGGGCTGGAGACCCTTCTCCATGGGGCTTCTCCAATATGGCAAGCCACAGCCCTGGAGACCACAGACACAGAAAATGGGCTTCCTGCACCAGGGAGGGTTTGCCTGCACCTTCCTTCTGTCTCACACAAGCACAGTTCTGTTCCTCCTTCTCCTGATCCTCATATGATGGTGGTGAGGGGGGTAAGATCTTAGTTAAAAGATTCAATTTGAGAGAGAAATTCACATTCTCAGCAGTACTGGAAGTTTATCTAATCCTATCAAACTTCACTGCTACTGTCATAACAGATGTTCATCAGCAATAATCAAAACAATACAAAAACAGACAACATCCCCTCCCTAGGGAGGGGGATGTTCTAATTTGTAGATTAGATTATTTTTTTTTAAGACAAATTGTCATCAATTTCTCTAAAAATGATCTTGTTTGACAACAGTCTCCTCCTCACGCAAGATCATGGATGCCATTTGCCTCACTGACAATTAAGCCCCCATCCTAGAAGGAGAAATCCATCTGCTTCTATGTCTGTCCTTTAAACCATCTGACACTGAACATTTTGGTAAACCACCTCAGTCCCATTTGTCAGTTGGAGCCTTTGTGTGATTCTTGTAGGCACATCAAGAGCTGTATTAAAACCTTCTTCTGCCCCTCCTGTGGTCCAGGCTCTGGACAAGTGACAACAAGGTGATGGACAACAACATGCTTGTAAAAGTTTGTACTGTTATTTTATTTTGTGTACAGGTTCTCTTTCTAAAAAGCTTTTGTACAACCCTTGGTTATGCAGTAACAACTTCTGACTACGTCGATAATTTTATTGCAAATCACGTAACTAATCTTCTCCAGTTATTTATGTATGGCTACCTGCAAGAAAATAAATGATCAGATTAATAACTATGGTGTGGTGAGAGCAGGACTATCTGAGTTGCCCTAGTGGCCCAGGAGTCAATATGCACCTCTGATCAGGTTCCGATGCAGATTTTGTACAGGCATCAATACCTGACCCATATAAGCCTCAAGACTATTTCTGTCTTGAATATGAGGCTGGAGAAAGTAGATGTCTGTGCCCATACCTGCGCTCCCACTGAGACAAGGGAGGAGGAGAGAGCCAAGGATGCCCTTTCCCTCTGACAGGTAGGCGACCCACTGCCAGGCATCCGCCAGTGCTGAAATGTGGTAAAACAAGCAAGTAAGAGCAACCCACCCTAAAATGATGAAATAGCACAATACAGCTGCCACCACAGAGTTTGCAAGTCCCATTAGAGAGACGGAAAAACACTGGTAGAGAGGAACCGAGTAAGCCATACTTTAGGTACTTGGCCCACCAAGTAACCATCACTTGGAGGAATCATCTCCAGTTGACATATTTGTGCAACGGGAACTAGAGTTCTGAACAGGAAATCAGGCAGGGAGCCAGAGCAAAAGCAAAACTGTTTCCTTCCAAGCAGCTTTGATACATGTATGTGAGTGCTGCTGGAATGGGACACCTTCAATCCACAGCTCACTCTGTCCACCAGAGCCAGCGCAGGGACGAGGGTGACAAGAGGCGTGAGCACCGGCGCTGAAGGGTCAAGCCAGCTGCCCTCACTTGCCTTCATCCCTAAATTTGAGGCACCCTCCCATTACACATGCTTCAGTAGCACATGAAGCCAAAACACCATCCCAAAACGTGCAGGTGTGCTGAACACGGCTGCCAGAGGTAGCAAATGGCAGGAGGGGGAAGGTATTGCAGGCATTGCAATGAGGGAGTGGGGTGTGCGCTAAGTGACAGCAGCAATACCTCCACTGCCCTTCCCTGGGGCTGAAGAGATCATCCTCAGCTCCCAAAGCTGGCACTGACACAGCCCAGACCCAAACCCCTGCTCCAGCTCTGCCCCTCATGTCAGGGGACCCCACCCCACTGCAGTGCCACCCAGTAGTTTGGCCGTGTCCTGGCTCCAGCCACCACCTCAGCAGCACATTCAGGAACAGTCACAGCCAATGGTAAATAGTGGTTGTAAAGCAGGGATGTTCACGGACCCAAACTTTAAGTTCTGTCCCTAAAATGAATTGGAAGCATCTGGCTGTTTTGCTGTTGGTGGGTAATGATGCAGCCCCGTCGCAAGCCCAGATGTGATTCTACATTCCTGCAGCTGTTCTGGTGGGAGTTTCAAAACCCGAAACATCTGCTATTGGGAATCAGAGGCACGATACTTACATGATCTTTTAGGGCTGTTATTTTTGTATGTTTGCAATTTTGTTTTTTCCTTTCCTTTGGAAAATACATTCTATTTATGTAACATCACTTTCTGTTCGTTCAGTAGTGACCACTCCCCGCATGAGAGGGTATCCCCACGTAAGGTTGTTCTGCACGTCTGCAGCACCACGCCTGAAAAGCAGCAGATTCACGTGTCACAAATGAGGTTTATGGGGGTTGAAGCTGCAGAACATTATGGTCTCTCATGTAAATATATTTGTAGGGAGCTGCTAAAATGAAGTCATTACTGTCTGCTGCATAAATATGTATCTAGACCATCTTAATAATACAGAAATGTCCATCTATCAGGTCATTACATACTTAGCCTGTGGGAGAAAATGCTGTTTTGACATCCAGTACTTACTTAAATCCATTCAAAAAAAAAAAAAAAATCAAGGCAAAAGAGATGAGAAGCTCATACTGTGACTTTACAAGGACAATAAAGGGAAGATGAAGGCTTTCAGGAGAAAGCAGAATTCTGAGCAGTGGGGAGGTGGTGAAGCCTTATAATGCCCAGATTTATCTACTAAATTTTGTAGGGAAAAAAAATGCAGTCCGACTGGGACCTCTAAATACCAGGATTAATCCTGAAGTGAAAGTTCATTATTATATTACTCAAACCCATTAGAAACAGATTTTCTAATGGAAATGCTGACTTTGCACTGTAACACAAGCAGTCGATATTATAATTTCTTATTTCTTGTTACCATAGACAGTTAATACACTGGAAAGAAACAGGGAACCTGGAAAATTTATACAAGAAATCGTGTCATACCATTTCTTACCATGCTGTTAATTACAGTTTGGTTCCCGCTGCGTGACTTGGCGCAGGTTCGCCAGCCACCGGCGTCTGGAAGTCATCCCTTGCCCTCCCACTTCAGGAAGTTATTCCTACACCTTTTAGGTGCTGCAGAGGACGTGCTACCCTACCAAGTCTTCTGTGTGCAGATCAACACTCATGAAAGCAATAATCATTGTGCCTCTGGTCCTCGTGTTATTGTAGAGAAGTGAGGCCCAGGGAGGCCATGGTGAGGGTCACAGGGCTAGTGGGAGGGTCCATCTGCAGGGAGCTGACACGCAGCACAAAACCCAGGGTAGAGAGGGAAAAGCCAAAATAGGTGGTAAGAGAAGCTGAGGACATGAAGGACAAAGTGGCAGGGGCAGCAAAATCATGGGGCAAATGTCAAGGAATGAGAAAATTTAAAGGTTGGTCAGAAAAGGAAGGAAGGCAGTCTGAAAAACTGCTGCCCTCAGAAACATTGCCTTATTCATTCACTGCACAGTGGGGCTGTCTGGAGAAGAGCCACTTCTGGACAGGGTAAGGGCTCCTGGGACAAACTGGGAAGCCTTGAATTATCCGCCCCAGTATAGGGAAGCAATGAGGCAATGGAGCTGAAGAGGGAGACAGGGGAGTGGAGGGAAAGGCACATCAAAGACATCAAGCAGAAATATTATCTTCCTTTGCAGTATGGGACGAAGCCCCCATTTCTCTTTTCCGTGTTTTCTTTGGATTGTTTTCAAGCGAGGCACCCTGGGTTGCGTGCTACCTCTCAGGCAAAGAAACTCCAGCAAAGCAAGCCCAGCTCCTCACTTTGGCATCTCAGTCAGCAGTAATTTATATTGCTGTTCCTCCTTAATAAAATCCATCGTGCACTCCAAAAGAGTAACTAGGACACTTAGTTTTTATTCCACATGCATCTCATTTGTCTTCAGCAGGTTCTTCCATAATCTCATCATTATTGCAATCACCCTCTGAGGACAGCTGACTTGCATTAATCAGCTAGGCCTCTCATCCCTCACTAGATTCTTTACAGTTTTACTGTGCCCTTGGGCATCCTAACTTTACTTGAAAAATTAATAAACCTCCCCTCTCTTATCTTACCTTATTAATGTCTGTCTTTGTAACCCATTATCCCTGCATCTCTTCAGTGACCATTTGAGGATGTGGTTACCACCAAAGGATTGTGCCCTGGTGAGAGAGCACATGAAAGTGCCCTACATAATTGAAAAAAAAGAAAAAAGAAAGAAAAAAGAGGGGTGGAGGTGATGAGAGAAAGAAGGAAAAGGACCACAAAAACTTTCAACCAACAGTACTGTTTACAAGAGAGAATAAAAATATGGGAGATGCTAAGAACACAGTATAGACTATTCAGATTCTTTAAAGAGTTCCTTTTGGCCTTATTCCTCATGTCATGTAAGCAGCCCCTTGTCCTGCAGTTCCCCCATGTGTATGCAGTCCCCCCCAGCTCCCACCCATCCCTTCCTGCTGCCCTTCCCTCTCACACACCCTATTAAACCTGACTCGCTCATTTTGGATGTTTTGAAATCCTGGTACATTAATCACTTGTGTTTGCACACACTTTATGTGGGTTGTTGGTCATGGTCTGTAGTTATACTGGCTGTCTCCCTTGCTTACTTAAAAGTACAATCCAATTGAAAATAAAGATTTTGCAGGTTTGCTCGTTTCACACAGCGAGAGCAGCTGGTAAGTGTCTTTTGCAATTCATCAGAGGCCTCCCAGACCACCTGCTCTTGGCATCCTGCAAACAGCTGGCTCTGTGTAAGTACCATAAGCTATTATCTTACTCAATAAATAATGAAATAAAGGAAGAAAGCAGGACAAAACCACGTCTTTGTAAATAACATACATTCATGACTAGCCATTTCTCCTGTTTCAGAGATGAAGAAAGTCAAGTTAGGATCCTTTGCTTTAGCATGGAAGATGGAGATAAATCAACACCAATACATAGGGTTCTGTATTTTCTTTCTTTCTTTCTTTTTGAAACCTACTCTATTTCTGAAAAGGCCATAGGGAGCTTTAACGAAACTTCAGCTAATGTCACCAGATGTCCCACTATTGAGAGGTGACTCTTGGTCTTTGAAAGACTGGCCCACTTGGATTTTTTTTTTAAATGAACTTTTGTCCTCTCTTTCTGATCCCAAGAGTAGACACGAGGTCACTTTCTCCTCCCCAGTGCTCTGCTGCCCATGAGGCTGCTGCCAAGTGTCCTCCAGGCTGGGGGAAGAGCTGCCAGCTTGTCCATCAGGAGACAGGCTGGAGCCAAGGTCAGAAGGGCCATGAGGCACTGGAGCTGGAAGCATGAAACACATCCCTGTGACTGCGAAGCAGCTTCAGAGGTGAGAAAGAGGAAGTAGATGATGGGGGAAACAGTGCCAAAGTATTCCCTCTGAAGACGAATAAAGGTTTTAATAGGAAAGTCCTGCATTTTGGGCACAAAGCCTGTATCTCATAAGGATTTTTATTTTTTAATCTATGAATTCTGTGAGGCGCATCTAACAGATTTCTTGCGCTGCAAACAAAGGCAATAAATAAATGCAATCTGTTGCATGAATGATTTATATCAACACAATTAAAATTTAGAGTCTGATTTGTCTTATTTTTTTTTAAATGGCCTCCTGTTTTATGTTTGCCGTGAACTGAGGATGCAAGAGGTGGCAGTCGGAGACTTGATGCCTGAGCAGTGGAGAAAACTAGGAAGTTCAAAGTCTGCCACGGTGTGCAGACACAGAGCCACTCTTTCTCCTGCAGAGGAAAGCCTTGCTCTGCAGGCTGCCTCATTCCCTTTAATGGCAGTCCTCCTGTAGGAAGGTATTAATCACTGCAAGAAAAGATGTCTGACCCCAGCTCCTGCTATTGCAAGTGAGGACTGGGAGAGGGGTGTTTAAAAGCCCACTTTTAACATCCTGTTAACAAAAAAAAAAAAAAAAAATACCTGTGATGGTTTTTAGAACAATTATTTTCTTCCTCTTGTCTTGCAACCACCCTGTGATATTTGCTACTGAAACTGCAGACGAAGGTATCATTCCCTCTCCTGAAATCAGATGGAGCAGCTGGCTCCAAAAGTGGGGTGAAAGGGAAGGATCCCTAGTTTGATCCCATCTGTCCCAGGCAGCATGGCACCGGGATATTTCAGTTTGCTGCCATGAGGGATCAGTGGAGAGTTAATACCTTCCTGACACAGCACACAGCCAGGAGGGGCTGAGGCAGGTACTCTGCCTCAGAGAGATGTCTCTGATGGGCCCCTTAAAATACTGTGACTGACAGGGCCATGCCATGCACTTCTAATGAAACATTTAAACATCCTGGGTAGTGTGGGAAATGTTCATTACATCCCTGCAAGTTTTTCTGTTTCACCGCAACCTTCCTGCCCTTTCTGGTCTCTCCCTCCTCATGTTTCCAAGAGCAGTCAACTCCAAACACCAACTCACATGTAAACATGAGATACAAAAAAAACCAGCCAAGCACTGACCTCTTCTTTTGGGAAATGCTGGGGACAAACAGCCACAAAGAGAGGTCTTGAAAAAAACCCTGATGTGAACAGCACCAGTGGCTGGTTTCTGCTAATGCCTTTCTGGACTGATTTCCAAGCCTGCAACATGGCAGATCATCTCTTTGGACCACTGCTGTTCCAGAAGCAGGGCAGCTCATTCTGAGAGCATGGTTTTATGGAGGGAACCACTCACACCAGCCTCTGCAGGTAGTGTTTTCCTGTTAAAATGGAAGCAAAGGAGCAATGGACTTTGACAAGTGACAAGCAGTTAGGCTGCTTTGATGAATCTGGTGAGGTCTCAAGAGAAAAATAGCAGGATGGGTGGCAACACTTCTTTAGGTGTCAATGGGAACTGCAGAGGGTGGAGAGAAAGATCTAAGTCAGTCTCAGATACTGAATGTTTTGTGGCTCCGCTCCTGTGGCTTTTATGTACTTTTACGTCTGTGGACATGAATCCCGTCCTACTGAACAGTATGTGGTGTCTTGTGCTTGCACTTAGCTGGAGCCTGAAGCAAAAGCCTAGGCCTAAATGTTCCTCCACTCTGTGTATGAGACTTTCTTTATGCCCTATATCTTGCAGCTTTTTCTCTTTTTGCCACTAAGCATTTTCTGAAACTTGTGGCTAGAAGCTATAGTTTTTATGATATTTTTTAGTACACTGCACGGTTGTTTAAAGTGCACCTTATAAAACTGCAGTCCTCAGCCAGTTCCCTATAAACTGGTTCTGTTTTACATCAGCCGGCTTCAAACCTTCCTTGCCATTTTTCACCCTCCCCTTTTAATAACAAGGCAATCTATAGCAACCATTTCTCTTGCATGTGGTGATGCAGCCTACTCAAAATTCAAGACAGGAGGCTTTTACTTTCCTTTATTATTTCACCGAGACTAAAATCCTCCAGATACTATTTTCATTTTTAAGAGCAGTCTGGGTAAACACTGAAGATGGAGTTAAGAATTTTGCTCTTGACAGAAAGGAGCTTGAATAAAATGAACATGGGATATAGCATAATCTAGCCAGGAACTGAAAAAAAAATTAGTGATTCATTATGAGCACAGGCCAGGTCTATCATAACTTCATAACTCAGGCTCCAAACTTCCTGAAACACATGGGCAGTTCAGATGTCATTTCTGGTCTGGCCAAATCTATGGTTGAACAGGTCTTTCAATATTAATTTTGAGGACTTTGGCCTTGCAGCCAGCAGCTTTTGTTTTTTCTATAAAAAACAATGGGCATTGCTGAGAGGGTATGAGCTTTGGTTTACATCTACTCTTCAACAGCAAGGATATTTCTTTGAGAATTAAGTCAAGATAAGACCTACAAAAACATATTTTTCCTGATGATGCTAACTGCTTTTTCTTCCATCAAAACTATACTAAGTGTCCTTTCCTGTATGATACTGATGTCTCCAATTAAGATGTTACAATACTTCTATTGGAGACTGCCTAGGATACCCAGCCAAGAGCAGAGCACCACTGCAGCAGGCACATGGCATATATATGTAATAAGAAACTTAATGCTGTGAAAAAATACCCATCAGTGAATCCCATTCATCACTTGTGCACCAACCTCAGTGGGACTTGTTTTCTGCTTAGATGGGGAACACATGCTTTCAAAACCTCATTAGGGACAAGACTGGGGATGCCAGAAAATCTTTTTACTCTCTCTATCATGGTTATTGTTGTTATTTTGTTTCAGTGTTATTTTTGCTGAGGGAATGGAATATCAGACTCTCACTTGTGGAAGTTCCTGCCAGTCTTTTCTGAGTATCATATTCCAGTCCAGCCCTTCAGCGCTTGCATGCTTTTCTCCAAGTATCGTCATGCACAAGGCAACATGTTTTTCAAGCCGCCTGCATCTGCTGTTGAAACTCACATACTTTAGTTAAAAACTAAAAGTAAATGGAGGATATGGAGTATCAATGGGAGGTAGCACTCAAGCTGATGGTGCAGCAGTGTTAATTACACAATACTTTTATTGAGCAATTCAGTGGTAATTCTTACTGCTATTCCTCCTTAATAAGATCCATTGTGCACCATAAAATAGTAACTAGGACACAGTTTGTATTCCACATGCATCTCATATCTCTTTAGCAGGTTCTTCCATATCCATAATCTCATCATTATTACTATTACCCTCAGAAGACAGTTGACTTGCATTAATCAGACAGGCTGCCATTCCCTTGCCAGATTTTCTGCAGTTTTATTGTGCTTTTGGACATTTTAATTAACTTGAAAAATTAATTAAAAATCTTACCTTATTAATATCTCCTACCTTCCCCCTACTCAGTAATCCATTATCACTGTTTATCATCACTGACCATTCAGTTCCAGAATGGTCTTGTAATGGGAGAGCATACCAGAATGCCCAGATAATACTGAAATGATGGGGTGACTCTGAGACATCTTAAAGTACTCGATTTTGTCTTTTACTTAAAGTACACATGACTGTCAGAGAAGTGAAACCAAACGGCTATAGCTCATTAAAGACAATTCCAATTCCTTCACACTCATAATTTAGCTTAAATGCTCAGATCTTTCTGCCTTGCTTGTACAGTTGGTTGGAGGTTGCCAAAGAAAGGATTGAAGGAAATGAAGCAAAAGCCAACTCATTTAGAGATGCCATGACACATCCCTGAAACGTGGTCACCAATCATACTAGTTACAGTTTTACAATGTTCTTTATGAAAAAAAGAAAATTAAACAGAGAGCTATAGAAATTAATAACGAGTCCATGGAAATTACTCTTAAAACATATGCAGTTTAATAGAGAAAAATACCTTTCTACTGGTATTTTTAAAATAAGCTACAGAACTCTGTAAAGAACAGTTGCCTCAACATGAAATTCTTTAGGGTAGTTTAAAATTCACAAGAGGCTGCAATTTTTTGTACAGAAAATAAAGTGCTTGTCAGAAAGGGTATTTTTCATATATTTTTCTCTTTTGTGCCACACTTCCATCAATTTCCCAGCACTATTAATATGATTAAATCATGATTACACTGGCATGAGCAGCTCCACTGGGCCAGCTAGACTAACAGCAAAGAAGAGCACACCATGGCACAAGGGTGCACACGCTTGTCCTCAATGCTTCTGTTGGAGGTGCCAGCTGGGATCTCACCTCAGGTCTTCAGCTCATTCTCAGGGTGATGCCCAGACTGAAAGATTTGGAAATAAACCAGCAGATTTTTAATTCAGTGCACCATTATTTTTAATTGCCTCCTTTTAATAGCCATCCACCCATATCACAGTGGAGTCAGTACAAATTACCTCAGCTTTAAAATTTACTCAGTATTGTATCTTGATCTTTTGTTAAGAAGGGCCAAGACATACTTGAGCCAGTTCCTCAGGTTTTAGGAACAGAAGTTCTCAAGCTGCTGAAATGATAGATGATCACTTACCTTGTAAGAGCTCATGTCCCTTTTCCCTGGGAAGGAGAAAGAGAGCACCTGTTACTTTAATAATCCACATAGGGTCATCTGCAGGGAAAATTAAGAAATAAAGCCAGGTTCCTACAAACATCACTTGGGATGCTGAACATCTTTCACAAAGAATTGGGGTCTACTGGAAACCTGGTGAGATTCAAGCTTTACTTTCCTAACAATAAGAGAAGCCTGTCCCGTGGTAAAAGCATTTGGCTCATGGCTTAGGAGATGTGGGTTAAATTCCACTCCTGGGCAACCTGTGCATGCAAATAATTTAGATATTGCCTGTAGTGTTGCTCACCTGTAGTCAGAGCCATGTAAGCAGCTATAACTGATACTACTGCCCAAGGGAGAGAACTAGCAGCAGGGGAAAAGTAAACTGATTATTGAAAATTTAAACCAAAAAGAAGTTAATTGTTCCCAACAGATAAAATATAAATATTCTGAGCAAGCACAGCACACTTGCAACTCCTCCCAAACAGGACAATTACAAGAGCTCTCTATAAATGAGAATGATCCAAGAAAGAGATACCCAAATTGCCCGTGGTCTTAGTCACTCTGAGAACAAAGACTTTGTTTTTTTGTTGCTATCACATTTTCATACACAAAGATATTCACCCACTTTTCATCCACGTAAATACTCATTTTACCAGAAGACAAAGGAGTGACCAGTATGGCTCAATTCCTAACAAAAAGCACTTTGAGATAGTTTAAAGCCACATATCCTACCATAGCCAGGAGAGAGGCTTCTGAATTATTTAGTAACTTTAGGCCTTTCAAAAGGAGAAGAAACACATTGCCCGGTTTCATGGGACTTAGATGAAGTTGTGTGGGTAGGAGTATTAGATATTTATTCACCATGGACTTTGATAAATAATTTACGGTTCAACTGCGACTAATAAGTTCGCTGAATGATGAAATCTCTGCAGTAAGCAAATAGAAATGTTTCCTCTGTTGACTGCCCAGGTGAGGACCCAAACTCCTCAAGGGAAACACGGGCTGCATTTTGTAAAAATCAGCCAGGTAGCCAGAAAACTTCATGGCAGTGGACAAAAGTATTCTGCTTCATAGTTATCATTACGGATCCAGCGTTACCCAGTGTATGGTAAAATACAAGAATTATTAATATAAGCCTGGACCACTGGATCAGGTGGAACCTCTGCTAAGTACCACAAAGCTCCCCACATTGAGGTGTCAGAGAGATAAAGAAAGTGTCTTGTTCTTACACTGAGCAAGCAAAAAACCTGTGAATCCTTCTGCTCCAAACCTAGTCAGAGCACTTTCAGCCATGAGTGCAGAAGGGAGGGGAGTTCTCCACTAATGCTGCTAAATGCACAGAGGTAGAAATCATGTACAATCCTAAATAGTGAATCTTTCTCATTCTTTTTAAATAGATGGCCCAGAGGCCTTCCTTAAACTGCCTGTCACTCTATCCTTTTGAACTAACCCCATTTGTACTCTGTTGCCTGTGCACATTGTCAAGCAATAGTGACATCAAGTGGCCTGATCGCCAGCATTTTTGTTTCCCTGCTCATCCCAAGGGCAGATATTGATCGTCATCAATCCTATGTGTAAACAGATCTGAAATAAATCCACTATCAGACATTTGTCCTGTGGAGGGTATTGTCCATCGACTTGATTTAAGTTATGTTTATATGTGAGTAAAGTGTGATTTACAAGAGTCCTTCCAACTTTTCACTCTATGGTAGTTTAAAAGTTCTCTATCAGAAATATACCTGTATAATCCTGACAGTAAGAAGATTAAGAGCCACCCTCTCTCATCTGATATATAGCACAGGTACAGCAATGCAGCAGGAATGAGGATTATTTATTGTTTGTATTCCATGAGTACCTAGTATCCACCAGCAGAGATCAGGGCTATATTGTGCTAGACACTGCAAACACATGAGGAAAAATGTTCCAGCACCAAGAGACCTTGGAGTCTCTCCAGTGAGAAATGAAAAGGGCAGAAGCAGTCAGAAAGTGGGAAAGCAAAAAACTATGAAAAGCCAAAAATACCATAGCAGCATAGTCTTGCCCCAACAGCTTCTGAGGAACAAGGAGGCATAAAACCCTCTTATAAGGTGAGAAAACCCCTAAAAATATGAAGGCAGTTGTGGTGGAAAAACCATCACTTTTGGATGGAACATTTTCCTCCACACTCTTTCATCAGTGATGGTGTATGTGAAGTGTATTTAACCACCCTTAGAGGGATTTTCTGAAACCTTTGCGTTTTGGCAGCAGAAAGTGAAAAGCAAGTTGAGGAAGGTGACAGATACCACGAGCATACCAGCTTTTACACTCTTTGAGTGTAAGATCATGGAAGACACAAGAGAACTTGAGTAAAAAAGATGAATAAGGGTGGTAAGAAGGAAAATGGTACATGATCAGGGATGCTTTTGTCTCTCACATTAAAGGTGGTGATCACAGCCATATGATAGCACAGCCTCTCTCGTCTGACTGCAGCTGTCCAACGTCCAAACTGGTCACCGGGCGCATACATGGATCCCTGGTTGCCAGGGGGGCCTGAGGCCACTGCAGTGCACCTCCGAAGATACTGATAGGCATGCTGGTTAACTGGCACCTGGCACTAATTCCTCATCTCGTGCTAAAATCACACCTTGCTGTGGAGGTACATCCATGGGACCACCTGGTTCCTTTGCATCAGAAGTGCAATACAAGGCAGCTGGATTTCCTGCTAGAGAAATGTTTAAGGAGCCAGTTTGACCATGGACTTATCCCATGTTTCTTTCTATTTCGACATTTAAATAGCCAGATTCCCATTCCCTTCCCCCTATATTGAGAAGTTAGCAGGTTTGCATACCAGTGTCTACTGGGAGAGCCTATGTATGGGTACTTAAGACCCCAAGTCCAGCTAAGAAGCGTCTCAGGGCACACAGCAACAAGCTGCACACACAGAGTGACTTGTATGGCACATGCACAGCAAACACAGTGCCACAGCAGGAGAAAGAGGCCTTGGGAGCTGGGAGGCCCAGATTACAGGTCCCACCATCACCCCGTGCTGTCAGACAGCCCTGGTTACAGCTGAGTACAGGTGCAAGTGAGAGAACATGTTCCTCGTTATTAGTTATTCACCATGTGTGCTCCAACATTCATCAGTCTCCTGTTTAACTAGAGTTATTCAAGTAAGGAGCAGAGACAATACCATATGACTTGTGTGAACACACACACGGTGAATAATGAATAGTGGATATCCAAAGTGAACCTCTCACTGAACTGAAAATGCTTTGTCCAAGTTGTTTAACAAATACTTAGGAATAATATTCCCATTGACAGAAATTCGACCTTGTTGAGGAATAACAGATGTGTGCACAGAAGAAAAAACCACACACTACCAGCCCCCCAATTTACTCCCAGTGAATAATCTCAGTAAGCTCTACTTTCATGCAACTATGGGAATCCTTCCTTGAATCCACATGAGGAGGAAATACAGCTTTATATATATCTACACACTATTGTTTTTTGTTACTGTTATGGCTTTTTGTAGTATTCTAGACAGTGGCAGTACTGAAATAATTTCCTCTGACAGCAGACTGTTAAATGGAGGCACAGCAGAAAAGTAGGACAACGTTGTGGCCACGCAGGGGCTCATTCACCCTTTTGGGTTTCAAAGGGAGGGATGCTCCTCCCAGTAGCAAGCTGCCTAAATAGGATGCAGGGACTACGCAAAGCGAATGGAGATTCCTGGGCACAGACTCGCTCCATTATTCAAGTCTGTTAAGGGATGACATTTACTCTGGCTTTCTCATGTTAGGTTGTCATATCATGTTGAATTCAGTATTTGACCCTGAAATGAGCAGTGGCAGAATTGGAATGGTGAGACAAGTAACAATGAAGGTTACATGAGCTGGAAATTATGTCCTACAAAGCAAAAGTGAAAACAAAAAAAAAACCAAACACACCCTGAAGCTAGCTATATCTCTTAATTATTATAACAGGTAAGCTGGGCAGATACTCATGGGCTATGCATGAATGCATAGCAGCTTGAAAACTGCCCCAAAGTGTTTGGGGATATGCTTAGGAGAAACTAACGTGTAAGACTTCCAAAGCAATCAAAACCATAACACAGTCTGAAATGGTTCCATCTTCTACATTGTGTTCTTCCACAAAGTGCTACAAGCCTTGAATTAAATCACAGAGACACAAGCTGAAAGTGAGGAGCTGTAGCCACAACTTGATCCTAACATAAAGCTTACCTCGCCTCACCAGAAAGATCCAGGATAGTGTTATAAACCAAATTTTCACATCCTCTGCCATCTGGCATAGCACTGACCATCATCCTTGGAAAATATATAACCTGGCAGAAACAGAAATATACAGACCCAGGACGGCAAAAGAATTTGCCCTTTGCAATCAGGATCGACTTTCATTCTTAACACACCTCTTTGGTCCATTTAATTTCATATTGCTCTGTTTGTTTTCTGCACAGGAGCCATGGGTAGTGCTGCAGATAGAGCGGGAAAATCCCAGAGCTGTGTTAAAAAAAAATCCAGATGTAAAATAAAATGGATTAATACACTTTTCTACAAGTGGTAAAATGAAAACACATCTGATGGACTTCCACACAGTTTGCCTCAGGCAAAGAGCATTCCATTAAAATAAAAATACATTTGGTTAGAGCAAATTAAATGTTCCCAAGAAGGAATAGTTTGAGGTCAAAGGTGAAGCCACTTTACTTGCACACATGTTTTCAATCTGTTTGACCTTTGTGATCAGCAAAGCTCAGATGTGCAAAGGGGAAGAAGCGAAAAGAGATTGGCAAGAATAAAAAAATAAAATACAAAGAAATGCATAAAAGATCTGCATAATATAGTTGTAAACTCTCTGTACTAAAAGAGGAAAAGTTGTGAGGAGTTTTTCTGTGATCCTGTTCTGGGTGACAAAAGACCTGGAAGATCTTGACTGTTTTGCAGAATAATGTTTCTTCTCATCAGCTGGGACAGAAAGAATCTTAAGCTGCTGTGGCAGGGGTTTGTGTGCCTGATGGTGAATGGTCCTGAAAATACTAAGGAAGTGGATCAAAAAGAAGAAAAAGAGCAAGTGAAAGCACTGTTGAACCAGTGCTCCATTTTATGCACCCTTCCCAATGAATGTGCTCCAGCTTCTCTCATGCATGCAAGTTTTTGAGGCAGGCTTTTGTCCAATAAACCAGGAGACTGGGGCAATCAGGCAGAGGACAGAACACTGATGTTTTGCTGGGTGGGAGCTTCCAACACAATTTTTGCTGTGGCTTAAATCCACAAGGGATGAGCAGTGCATGCCCTGCCTCCTTTATGAGACTACATAATGTAAGGTATTACTCCTGCACTCGGGAGTGTCTCCTTGGCAGACAGGGGCGTCAGGTTGAGCAGGGGCAAACGAGGCTGTGTGTTTTGCCTCAGCTTCCTCCCTTCCTCGCCTCTACTCTCTGACACCATGAGTCAGAATCTTCATCAGCAGAATGTGAATGTTTTGAACCCAGCCTCAATTATGCCCAAAGAAAAGCAAAAAAGTCAAACCAACCTCAGCTAAGGTTCTCCTGGAGATTGCTCACTTCAGCTTGTATAGCCCATAATGCTACAAACTACAGACCCTTTTATTGCCAGCCATGGGTTTACAATGCCTGCTAACACTGCCTGTTCCCTGCCCTGCCAGCCAACTGGCTTTTCCACCTGGCTTTCCCCTGCAGCTCAAGCTTGAGAGAGGAGCCTCTCAGTGATGGCTGTGCCTTAATCAGGTCAACAAGAATGGATTTACTCCACACTCTCAATGGAAGGCTGTCACATGAGCATGGACTAGAAGTCCACAGATCTTTTGGGCAAGCTAGACTTACCCAAAAGCCATTGGTTTGCTAGATTGATGTTTTGGAGCCAGTCAATTCAGCTACTCAATCTTTCACAACTTACCTGTTTGCTGTGGGTTAGCAAATCCATTGGCCCCTCTCCATCTATGGCAGCCACGTTACTGCCTACATTGCTGCAGGAAAGAAAGGTGCTACACATCTTTCCTGTGTTGTTACTGCAGATAGATTGATCCATGCAGAGTGCTGCAGCTGCAGGTTGCAGCCCTGGTGGCTCACCACCCACATACACACTAGCAGCATGGCCAGTGCACCTGCTCTGCAGGGCCCCAGGCTCAGCTGGGGAGCTTGGCGCTCATCTGGGCTCAGAAGGCTTGAGTGGCATTTCCACAGGGACCTGCAGTATTCTTTCTCCTCCTCAGCTGCAAAGCAGCATATAACCACAAATGCATTTCTTCAAAAGGAGAGTGTGTCTGCATCTCTACTAACTCCTGATCAAGAACAGCAGCTCTGTGTTTGCCACAAATCCATGTTCTCACTGCTCCTGAAATCCCAAAGCCAGTGTGAATGGTAGGACCTGAATAAAAGTCAACTATATGATATGGGTTAAAATCAGATGAAAATCTGGAAGCCAGTGTTCAGAACGTGCACAACATTCTAACGTGTGCTTCAGCTGGAAATCAATCCCAAACTTCTGGCCAAAATTCATCCTCCTTTGAATCAGTCCTAAAACTCACACCCCAGAGCTTTGGGGCAGTGGGGATCTTGAAATCAGGCTTGAATCATCTGCAAGATCAATGCTATTTACAACTTACTCAATGGCAGCAACACATCCAAAAGGGATTTGATACACCTCTCGGAGTAGCCATGATCTGGGAGGTCAGCCTTTTTATTAACAGGCAAGTCTGTGCCATGTGAGGAACAGCAGAATTTACACTTGCCATCTGCAAAATGAATTACATGTTCCAGGCATCTGCAGCTTCATAAATTATAACACAGTGTCAACAGTGCACCTGTGAGGAGATTTTAGACAACAGGAGCAAAGAAACTGCTAGTGCACCAAGGGGATGCACAGGCAGGAACGCTGGGAAGGCATTTGGCTGCTACCTGCTTCAGCGTGCCCGAGGTTTTCCCTCCTGCATGCCCAGCCACCAGCAGATTTGCAGCACCAAGAGTCACAGAGAGTGCACACTTTTATCAGCCATTTAAACACCGGGCTCCTTTCTGTAATTAGGTGTGGGGATGAGGCTCTCCTTTGCCTTCCTCTGTGGTCCCCCCAGACCATGACTGGTGAGGGGCCCTTGGGGGAGAGGGGCCAGGCAGGGGGCCGGGGGCTTGGGTTTTGCATATAAGATTAAGGACTGAAGATCCCGTTCATTTCGCTTTTATCTGTCTGTGTGCTGTAGCGCTGAAGTCTCTGCTTTCCCTGTGTTATATTCACCGTGCAGAGTGACTCATCTGCAAGCGCAAATTACCTTGCTAAAGTATTCTTAGGAGAAATAATTAGCCACAAGCACCTCCTCTCCAGCCTCCTGTATGTGCCTCCGGGGACTGGGGCGCTTGACATAAATCATTTAGTCCCGAGCCCTAGCACACACCTTTCCCAAAGGACTCCATAATTGGCAAAGTAGTTGCCAGCCGGGTTTAAAGTGATTTGAAATTGTTTTCCATACAGCCTTGCTGATAGCAAAAGGTTTCCCCCTTTCCTCAAGCATGAGTTACAGTAACATGATTGGATGTAACCCGTTATTCAGTTCAAGCTGTGATTCTGATACAGTATAGACAATATAAATTCCCCAGAGCTCTGTGAGGCCACCTCAATGGTCCATTTAAGTCCAATTCAATTAGGCTCACTATAGTTCTTAGGATTTCTTAGGTATGTTTGCAGCAGCCTTGGGGTTTGAATGTGAGAACAGTATTCATCTAGGAGTTTTAAATTAGGTCTCAGGTGTCATCATTCTAAATGAATTATTACAGTGGTGTGTTCATGCCATTACAGGTAAGGTTATGTTAGTATCTCCACTCAGCCATATTAATGCACCGAAGGCTGGAGCTTGGTATGTAAGGTCCTTGCCTTACAGTGTCTGCTTTAACCTCTTCCTCAAAATAATCGGGCTGCCGGGCACCGAGCTGTGTTTAAAACACATGTAAATACGTTGTTTACTTTCAGTTTCTGACTGATCGTCAGCGATGTGAATTCGGAGGTGCTGTTACATCCGCAGCACTGCCAGTGCACTTCCCTCCACAGAGACTGGGGGAAAGGGACCCTGCCCAGCCTGGCTCACCCTCACTGCCTATGGCAAATAGGTGTGCAGAGAGGAATGGAGTGCTGGGATGGTCAAAGTAACAGGGGAAAGACTGCAAACCTTGCTCCTGCCTTTCTTTCAGCTGTTGGGTTTTGGAGTCCTAGTTTTGCTTCATTTCCCCAGCCACAGCTCGTGGGGAGGAAATCATGAAGATGTGCTTCATTTTGTTTTCTCCAGCTTTTCTCCATTTGTGTCTGCATCTGATCTCCTTCCGGTATTTAGCGCTCCTCTCAGGGCTTTCAGGAATGCGTGTGGTGAGGGAAGGGAAGCACTTCAGCAGCCCAAATGGCCCCTCCATATTTCATGTCTACAGATGGGCGGTATTTGGTTCCTATAACAAGGCAATGCAAATGCCAGCTATGTAGATGAAGCTTCCTTCAAAGAAGGGAAAAAGAAGAAGCAGGAAAGATGATTAATTTTTAGCAGGGAACTCTGAAAACCTAAACTGGCATTTGGATTGAATCCTGAGACTAGATTTAAAGGTCAAAGATAACATGTCTTTATTGGCCTATATTTAGGAATTTTTTTCATTGTTTTACTCTGGTCCCATCTAGTGGCTCCAACAGAAAGTGAGAGCCCTTCGCTCCATGCTGTATGAACTGGAAAGGCCAAAGTCCCACTATGGCTAAACAGAAGGGGCAGGGGGTATTTCACAGGTGTAGACCTGAGAAACAAAGCAATCAGTTGGTATTTACATAGTTTCACACCAGCTGTCAGGTGATCCTGGATCCAAGCCTCCTGAGACCCATATGGTACTTTCTAGAAGAGTATCCTACCTCTCAGAGCTATAACCTTTTCCTACTGTTTTTATCCTGGAAATTTCAATTAGTTTATCTCCACTCTGATTTGCTACATCTTGCCCCTGTGCTCCTGGGAAAAACATGTCAATATTTTGCCTGTGTTATATAGGGGAATAGTCAGAAGAAAAGACTCAGAATCTTTCCTCTGCTCTCTGTCATATCTTTGCTAGGGCAGACTGTAGCCCTAAGGTCCTTCCAAGATCAAATAAATGCCTCCAGGAAGAAAAGATTAAAGGCGAGAAAAGCTTAAGAAGTCACTAGTCTGGGTATTTCCTTCTATTAGAGTGGCCCATCATGATTCAAGCAGTCTCCTGGGTTACAAAAATTATGGGGCAATGCAATTTCTCTGGTGACAGAGGGCCCCAGGTGAGTGAGAGCATCTGTAAGGCACATCCACACAGGCAGGAGTCACTTTTCTCGCACCATCTAGAAGAGAGTCAGACCTCACCCACAGGCCAAGTAGCAAGATTAGTACAATTATTTCCCAGATTCTCAGCAGGGCCTGTGGGCAGTGCAGCACTAGCACAAGCTTCTGGGCATCTCACAGCTGGGGTTTTGGCTGAGCACAGAGACATGGGATCCAGGAAGGTCACTGTTCCTCCAAAGGCATCTGGGGCACACACAGAGGAATGGCTCTGCTGTTTCGGGACCTGAGCTGGGATATCCTGACTGCCACATTATGCCATAGAAGCTTCTCTGGGGGATTAACACTAACTGGGGGATGCCTGCACTGTGCATAGGTGACCACTTAACCAAACATATTAGGTCACCTGCTAGGTGCTGGATGTTTTCCTTCATTTTCTTGTAGCCAGCTTCTATTTTTAATCCTAAGTTTTGTCTCCTCATTTATCCTTGGTATCACCCTCACTTCTTTTAATACTGCTACTATTAAAGTACAATTAAGGTCACTTCAGAGTGTCACTTCTGGGACTGTCCTTTGTTTGCAGATGCCCAAGAGAATTAGATCCAAATGACTTAGTCACATCTGCAGATATCTTATTGAGTCAAGATTTCAGTGAAAGGGAATGTGATAAAAATAAATATCTCCTAAGGAACAAGGTTGATTTGCAACTTTTTATCTTGTTTACCAGAACACTTTTTCTGGGTAAGCCTAGGACTTCCTGAAGTTTCATTTAAGTAATTCATTACACAGATGTATTTTCTTATCATTTAACTAAATTCTTTTGCTAGGAACACTTTTGGAAGTTTAATCAATGAAGATTTAGTAGGAAAACAACAGGTGCCCACTTTATATCTTAAGAAAGGTAGGAAAATTCACAGAAGATAAATCTTGATATCCCTACAGAGTTAATCTAAAGCCACACTGGCAACTGGGAGAAAAAACCTTCCCTAAGACACAAATGCTCAACAGGTCTCTCTTGGACTCTCAGATCTAGGAGCCAGTCTTCATTCGTGAGGAGCTTCTGTTCAACCCAAGTATTGGAGAGAAGGAAAAGAGAAGAAAAATTACTTTTCCTTTGTCTCTCTACTTGCCCAGCCGTACAGTCTGGTACGGCCTAAATGCTCTAGACAGAGCAGAAGTAGTCACAGGTTTGCCTAACATTGTACTGTCTGCAATCATCCTCTCTAGATAGACCCACTCCTCTGGGCTCACTGGTGTTTGTCAAACGTTGTGTGCATTGGGAGCACCTGAGGGCACTTCCCAGCTCCCAAACTGGGCAGCCCAGTTGCACCCCAGTCACTCATCTGGGCAAGACCGGTCACATGCTGCTTCCCACACGCCCTGCTTGCCCCAGGAAGTGAGTGCAGACTGGGGATGATGTGCTTTTCCTGGCTCCCTTCCTGGCATCCTGCAGCTCAGCCCTG
Organism: Picathartes gymnocephalus; assembly: GCA_013390045.1. NCBI lineage: Eukaryota > Metazoa > Chordata > Aves > Passeriformes > Picathartidae > Picathartes > Picathartes gymnocephalus. Next base: position 100,497 of record WEKY01058974.1, on the reverse strand, counting down.
ATGCATCCATGAGATGCAGCCTTCTCATCCTGGCTGGACTCCCGCTGCCCTCAGACCTTCTCAGGCAGAGAAGATATTAACTCTTTACTGTGAGGGAGTGAGACACTGGAAGGGATTGCTCAGAGAAGTTATGGATGCTCCAGCCCTGGAAGTGTTCAAGATCAGGTTGGATGAGGCTTTGAGCAACCTGGTCTTGTGGAAGGTGTCCCTGCCCATAGCAGGGATGTTGGAACTAGATGATCCTAAAGATCCTTCCAACCACCCTTCCATGATTCTATGAGTCCATGAAGTGAGCAGCCACAGAAAATGTCAAAGACACTCCAAAGCTACTGCTGGGGGATCCTGCAAATTTCATCACTGTTTCCCTCCATCGTCAATAAGCAGCTATCACAAACAATGCACAGCACCGACACCTATAGTATCCGTACCTCACCCTCCCAGAATCCATTCGGACCTTTTGCGTGAGAAGGGGCTGCTCGGAGCCACTCAAGGCAGCAGATCCCGCAGTGGGTGTGAAAATCCACACCCCATAGCTGCCATCGCTCCTCCGCCCGTGGCTTTCGGAGGGTTTCCGCGGAACAACAGTGACATCCAGTGGCCGCATCCCCCCGGCCGAACCCTGGGATTCCTGCTGCAGGCACGACTCGGGAGCGTTAGAGATGCTCTGCCTTCTTTGTGGATAAAAAACCGGCGTGCAGAGAGCGGCCGGGATGGTGAGAGCGCAGCCCTAAGGGACATGCGGGTCTCGCTTTCCAGCAGCAAACCTGTGAGCTCCTGAAGGCAGCTGGGGAGTGGCAGGTCAGTCAGGGAAAAGTAGAAACTGCCCCAAGAATGAGGGCAGAAACACTTTTGTGAGGGGGAGACTATTTCTGAAGGGGAAGGTCATCTCCATGCCTCCGGCCACTACCCCCCCAAAACCACAAAAGAGATGGGGAGTAGCCTCACATGAGTGAAATTGTCCTGGTGGTGTTTTTCCATCTCCTTGTTTCAAACCTCACAATTGTACCTGTAAATCTTCCAGCTACAGTCAAGGGACTAGAAAAAAAAAGGCAAATGCTGTGATTCTCCTGATACCTGCCCATCACTGGAACCTCAGCTCCAAAATATTGAGTACAGGGAAACAGGCAAAATCACAGGGTCAGTGATGCTGCAACCTCTCTGACTTTTTTCCCCCAACAGTCCAGCTTTAGTGTAAATGATGACAAGAACTACCCTTAAAAAACTGACCTGAGGCTAAGTCTGCGCTGGAAACCTCTATCTGTGGAACCACATTGGTTTAAGCAGTGACATTTTTATTCCTGTTTTTTATTCCTGGTAAATCCCTAGAGCAGGATTAGCTGTACTAGCAAAAGTTCCTGTGAAGGAATGATGGCAGGCGAGTTAACAGGCAGTAGTCTCAGCTCACTAGCAGTGCCTGGGGCAGCCCTAGCTCAGACTCAGTGGCCTTTCCTCCTGACCCTCCTCCCTCTGAACCTCAGCCCTTGAGCTGTGACTGGTGGGCTCTGCGGCTGCTCCAGCTCAGCTCTCCTGCTACAAAGAGACCCTTCATCATCACCCTTGCCTGTAAGATCCTTTATACAGCAACAGCCCAGTATTTCCAAAAATATGCATTTACTGGCAATAGTACTGATTACAAGTGCTGCAAGGTAATTTGTCACAACTCCTACAGCAATCTTTCCTCAAGATCTACAATATCAAAAAAATACTCAGTAGGTGTACAAATGCCATCATAAAGGAGGGAAAAGGGTTCTGTGCACCTGAGTCATTCCTTGTGCATTAAAGAGGAAGGACTGGAGAAACTACATGAGAAGCCACTTCCCAATTTCATTATCCTTGGCTGAACTGTAGATATCATAGCTCTAATATTTAAATAAGTTACATGGATGCTGAGAGAGGAATCCATGAGCCATGAATGTTGAGATGTGGTTTCTTGGTCCCTGAAAGGGAAAAAAAACTCCAGGTAATTAATTAAGGTAAATAGTAGCTTTATTTCTAGCTTTCCCAGTTGCTCCAGGGGCATTCAGGACTGTCACTGAATTGGAAATAAAATCAATAACTAATTGAGAAGTAAACATTTGCTGTTACAGGTCATCCCCTGCAACCTCAAGCCACAGAAGGGGAGCCCTCTTCTTGTAAAATTTCAGTCCCTCATGCTGGTTTAAGACATTGACAGGACTTTAGTATGACCACCTCCACCTACCACATGGTAGATTTGAGGGAGGACAGAAACCCTGCAGATCTCCTGCGAGAGCCCCTCACACCAGTGCCTGGGACATGCTCCTTGCTCCAGCCCTGCTCGTGCCTCCTAGGAATCACTTTCTTTCTAGAAAACCTGGAAGTGTTTTCCTCACTAGCAGTGAACATTTTAGGGATGTCATGGGCACATGGGAGGATCTGGACCTGTCCTGGATAAGACAGCACCAGGACAGCCTGCAGAGGTGCCTCTTCCAGAGGCAACTCTCCTTTCAGGGAACATATGCCACTGATCTCACGATGATAAAATGACTTTTTCCCACTGCCACTCTCTGCTGGCTGCCCTGGCAGACAGGCAGAAAGATGTGCCCCTGATCTCATCAGAGAGCTACTCGCACTGCAGACCACCTGCAGCCATTCCATGTGTGGAGGGTAAGGAGAAAGAGAACATCTGCTTTTCCACCCCTCACTTAGCAGCTGCAGTAAAAGGTGGACTGACCCAGTCTGTAAGAAAAACCTTCTCACACAAGTTGCTTGTTTTAACAGTGTTGACTACTGGTGCTGTCTTCCATCCCCAAGCCTAACAGGAAAAAACCCATGGGAAACCAGCTGCTGCTAGATGTGCAGCAGTTTCAGCGAGGGGCCCGGATCAGCGACAGTGGTGGTAATGTGCCAGGACTCCTGGAGCCGGGGTACAGCTGTCATCACAAGAGCTGGGTGCCAAAATTACACCAGCACCTCATTAACCCAGAGAGGCAGTTCTGTGCAGCAGAGGAGGCAGGGATGCCTGAGGAGCAAGAGGCCAGGCTTCTGCTCGGGTGTCAAAGCACAGGCAATAATTGACAGCTCCATGCTGGCAGGCAGCAGTGAAGGAGAAATCTGTATACTTGTCCTCCCAACATGAGGAAAGAGCCGCATGGTTCTCTAACAACCTCATTTCGGCATCGCCTTCCTTTTCGTGTGCGTAATAGCTAGCAGCAGCATCTCCTGTCAATTGCTGACAAAGGATCCCACCTGGCACTGTGCAGATGCTGCCTCATGAACAACAGGCCACCAGGAGAGAGGTGTTGAGCATCGGAAGATTTATAGGAATCAAACTCTTCTCTGTAAAAGAGAAAAAATGTGGGTGGCAGGAACAAAAAGGATGAGAATAGCAAAAAAAAAAAAAAGAAAGAAAACCAGGGAGGAACACCTGCTGTGATATATAAATACAAGAGGAATAAACTTACAGGAAAGAAGCCAGTGGCCCAACCAGACTGGTGTGGTGAGTTTGGTCCCCTCTTCTGCTTTTAAACTATGTCAGGATTTTCAGTCATGCATACTGCCTTCATATGGAGGTCTGAATTTGCACAGATAGATCTTACAATTCCTTTGGACTCATAAGATTTCCAAGTAGTTGTCATTTCCCTTCCTCCAGGAAGGGCCGATAACTAAGAGGAAAGACCCATGCGGTGATATTTGACCCAGGTGCTCCTCAATCCTTCCTTTGTATCAGTGTGAGTTCCAAAGGTGCTTTTCCTCACCTCTAAATGTCAGTAAGTGTAGATGTCAGGCAGCACTGTGTCTATGACCACTGACACTACTCTACAATTTGTCTTCATTTTTCACCATTTTGTTTGGTGGAGGCACAGCTTCTCTTGCTCACCTGGCGGACTGAGTCATCTGACATTACATTTGCACTTTCCCAGAGGCCAGAAGGCTTCAGCTACTAAGCCATCATCATCCAACCTCCCCCTATGGGCATAATATGCTAATTTATACCTCCAATCAAGCATCTGTGATACCATTTGTGCTGCAGAAACTGTGCAGGGAATTGATGGTTATTCAGATCTTGTGCTAACTGAGGAAAAACTGATTTATTTCCCCACTGAGTGGAGCAGTTACTAAAACTAGTGTGGATGAACTCTGCTTTTTCAATGTGCCTTGGCTGCATGCTAATAGTTTGGAGTCTAGGTGACTCATTCATTGGAGAAACTTTGCTCCCTGAATTATTCACTTATTCAGCCTACTAAGCCAGATAATAGGAGATGGCAGAACCTTTCCTCATCTCTCAGAGGGTATATTAATATCCTTTAAACATTCATACTCTGCCCAAATATATACATTTCAAGACTTATTTTTGCCTGTGTTCTTTTTCTGTAGTTGATTTGATATTCTTTTATCCTAACTTCACTTGTACCATGCACATTTGTCTGGGAATAGAGCCATACTTCCACACAAAGAAAGAAGATGGGTTCCCTTTTTTACACAGACATCTTATGTTTGAAGATGCTCAGCATTTATCCCCTGTGATGGAAAACACCATTGCCCTCTTTCCTGTCCTATAGTCATTGTCTATATCTAAAGTCACTTCAACTCTATTTTAAAACACAAACAACTCTATATGAGTGAATTCATCATGATTTACATGGATTAGAGTAGTTTTTCTCTGAGATAAAATCCAAGATACACGTTACTTCTTGTGTGTATTCAAAACAGATTTCATGACACCTTTCTAGGTGTCTACCTTTTCCCTTACACTGATCCCCATTTCAAATTTACCTTCTGCCTTACAGTCCTTTGCTGTAGCAGGGCCAGGCTCCCCAAACTGCAGACCCCTTCTGTCTGCTCTTGTTTTCCTAAGGGCCCTGCTCCCCTGTCTGCTTTACTTCCCACTCAAGCTACAAGAAGCAGATGAACTTACTACTCCCTCCTCTTTCCTTTTCACACCTTCTGTGCTGATCTCTCCTCCTGGAGCACAATCTCCCCACCACAAAACTGGTCACTCACTGTGTACCCAAAGCTGTACCCAGCTCCTACAGCAAATCATGGCATCATGGAGATTCAAGCCCCAAAAGTGAGCAAAGTACTAAAAGGTCCTGCATGCTGGCAGGGATTTTGGCATTGCTATTGCCCTTATCTATATATCACCACATAATTATTTACCACCGTAAATTCTGTTAATGAGGAACAATACTGAGTCCAACAACAGACAGACAAGATAGGTGTGATCCACCATCCTAGATCCCTCTTCAAGACTCATTTTTTCCAGAATCTCTGAAGGCTGATAAGGAGTCACAGATGGCTGAGATGCTTTTGATGTACTTATTTCATTTCATTCTATTCCTCATCAAGGCTGGCAACTCTTTTTCAGGCAAGGACCAGATTATTCTGTGATTATAAAGCACCTAGCACAGCTAAATCTCAGTCCAGCTTGTCTGTCAGCCTCCAGTTATGTAAATCATGATAATATCTGATTGCATGCCTCTCCATTTGTCCCTCCCTTGAGGCTTCCAATATGAGAAAGTCAATCAGGGACCAAGTCACCCTGTGCATTGTCCATTGCAACAGGCTCCTGGCCCAAGTTCCTCTACAAAATTAATATAATATGATAATATGTAGAAAGCCTTCACTCAGACTGCCTTCTATTTTTCCATTTATTCTTACAACAGAAACTTAGCAAGGTCACATGTAATGATAATAATAATGAGATTAAAAGTATTTTAGAACATATATAAGAAGAGTTTCTGATCACAATAAGGTGAAACACCTCTTTTCTCCTGCTGAGGCCTATTTGCTCTGAGTCATTATTTATCCCTGGCTCTTCACAACCCTGCTGTGCTAATACTGTTTCAACAGAGATTTTTAACATTTAATGAAGGCACTATGTTAGATTTTAACAAACCGATTGTTGTATTCTGCATAGCTGAACCCTATTTTTACCCCTTCACTTTTTTTCAGGCAAAGCATTACATTTCATTTCAAACAAGCTGGTCTCTGAATAGACCAGTTTTAAATATCTGCAAACTTGCTTGGGTTTTCTTCACGTAGGGATAATAAAGCAGCGCATGAAAGCTGTGTTTCTGAAGCTTAGTGCTGAACAACACATTGGGAAAAAGATAACATGGTCAGTAGTGGGTGAGAGAAAGAAATGACATGGCAAGTGCTATTTTAAGAATTAACACTTTAAGGAGAATAGGAAATCCACAGGGGCTGAGTGTGGCTTGTGGGTATGAGCATGGGAGAGACCCAAAATAATTCCTTCTTGCACAGCCAATGTAAGCCATAGAAATACCCTTGGTGTGTGGTTGCACCTTGTAGGTTCAAGAAGCAGTGAAAATCCAGTGCATACAGACATTGACAGAACTTAAAAGAAGAAAAAAAGTCTTCTTCAGAGACATCCAGAGTCCTATGGGTCCATTGTACTGTTTTATCTATGCCATCCCTTTGCAGCAGATGAATAAAGAAGGGAGAGTGTTAAATTTCCTGGCATCTATTTTAACACATCTTCCATTCTGGGACCTTAATTATATCCAGGTGGTGTCCAGGTGCAGTTGTCTGGACTATCTCCATTGGGCACATTTGCTTGTAGAATAGTCTGGTTAGAGGCTTTTTTGTTTTAGAAAAATATGTTGTCCTGGCCATTCATTATGGACTCATACTCTTTGCAAATTTTCCCTATGTCCCCAAACTGAAAAATAGCTAATCAAAGCCATAAATAAAAGAAACCCACTTTGACAACTGAGAACACTTCTATCTAAGTTTAGACAATACATTGGGCATCACTGATTTTTCCAAAATCCATAGCAACGAATTATTTTAAGGAGTGCAGTATTATTCCTGAGATTAATACACTTTGAGTTTTTTTTCTTTTTATTCTTGAGACCACCGAATTTCACCATGAAATCTAAAAAATACCCTGGACTATATGAAGCAGTAATATGAGGTAAAAGAAAGTAATAATAATAAAAAATTATAGCACCAATATACAAGAAGAGCTTGAGGATAAAAAAAAACCTGAAACAACATTTTTGGGAGGCAAAATCATTTTCCTATGATCAGATACTAAATTTCACCACCAGATTTGGTTATGCCCAACAATCTCACTAAGATTGTTCGAGAACTAAGTGCTGTCAGAAATGTCATTATGGCAAACTGTGACAGCCTAGATGTGGGTTAGCAGACAAATGCTTCTAATGGTAATATGGTCCGGCAATATCATTAACTGAGATGACCAACAAGTATCCTTATCCTCAGCAACCCTCATTCAGAAGATCACAGTCTGGGCTTGATTTGGTTCATATCTGAGGCACTATAAATGACAGATGATTAAAGAAAATATCTTTTAAGGAGTTATTACAAACTGGCTCAGCTTAAATTAAACAGGAAACACAGGAAAAGAAGTTTTATAAGTAAAGTCATTAATTTGAAAGAACAAAAGTGCAGGTAAGTCAGCCAAACTAAATATTGAATATAAAGAAAACGTTCAGCTTCCCTAAGACAAAGGTGACCAGCATGCTAGAATAGGAAGGATGAGATAATATCCTGCCTTAAATTAGAAAAGCTTTGCCACAAGATTTTTCAGGTCTGTTAGCAAGTCACTTTGATAAAGTAATAAGGCTGTGGACAGAGCCATAGAACTGGGGAACAAGGGTATGACCTCCAATTAAGAAGGTGAAAAAATTGACCCATATTTACAGGTCTATTAGAGCCACTTGAATAGCTTGCTAGGCTTTAAAATAGTGTTCTGTGGGGAGTCTAATTAATGATGCAGAGGTAAAAGCAATATGGGATAAAATGCAACATGGGTTTACTAAAGGTAGACCTTGCCAAACTCACTTAATTTCCTTTTCTGAAAAGGGAACTATGAGGGCAGCAGGGGAGGTATTTCCAGTAAAAATAGGGAAGCATTCATGTCTTTGTACAAGGCCCAGGTGATACCATATGGAAAACTGCTACAATCTTGCTCACCCATGTTTCAGGGAGATACCTTCCAGCTGGAAGAGGCATAGAGAGGTCAGTGGGAAGGTCAGGAAAATGGATGTGAGATGTCTGGCTGTTCAGCCTAACAAAGGGTGGCTGCCTGGGTTGTGTCTGTGAGAAGCAGCCTGGGGAAAGGAGACCTGGCTAAAATAAAAACCACTGGCACAGAACCTGTACATACAAAGTGTTCAAAAGTGAATTCAGGCTGGAAGGAAAATGAACTGCAAAAGCTTTGCAGCTCAAGCCAAGGTTTCAACAAGAGTTGTGACACAGAAAGCTAACTACAACTCAGGCTGAGCTGCAGGTATGTGAGAAAGGATGGCCCAACAAAGTGACCAGGGTGGCACCTTGAGGACTTTCAATGAAGATTTCCTTGGTTCCCACTCAATTATTTTCAGACAGTTGCTGAGGTTTTACATAAAACACATTCTCTGAACTAACTTTCAAATCAAATTATTCAAATTAGTTCATGTTAAGAAACTAGCACAAAACTAGCATTGCTATTAGTTTTGCTAGTGGCAGGAAATGCTGCTGGCTGCTGACAGGATCCCCCTGGGCATTGAAAGCCCTTGTCTCATTCTGATGGGGCAGGGTGTGATGGGGAGGTAAGTGCCACACTGTGCTTGATCCCATTTTGCTGCCTCAGAAACATTCCCCTCCATTTAAAATCTCTCTTGGTTTAGAAGTCTTTCACATAGGAAAACAACTGTGGATTGTAGCACTATACTTCCTCTGTTTTCACTTCCTCAGAGAATCAGAACTTACACACAGAAAGAAATTACTAAAAAAAAAAAAAAGTAAAATTTGTTAACTTGCTTACACATTTAAAGTGTTCTCTCTTGAACTAAATGACCTTCACAGGTCCCTTCCAACCAAAATTACTCTGCAGTTATATGAAGTGGTGCTACAGGCCTTGTCAGCCTCTTCTCCCAGCTGACCCTTCTCATGGAAGCTGTAAACCGCTTGGAGCAGAAAGGCTCCATTCGATGCCAGGTACAGTCTACCTACAAGGATGGCACTGCAAGACCAAGCCATGAGAAAACTGCTCACAGCATCCTCAAACTCATGAATGTTTGAGGGGGAAAAAAATTAACCTTTGGGTAACAGTAATTTCAGTGGCATTGAGCACTTTGAGAGGGACATAATGTGTTACTGAGTCAGCTTTGAAACTTTCTGGATTTGACACAAACTCTGCTGCATGAGGAAGGCTTAATATTTTTTATAAATGTCTGAGGGATGGCCTGAAAATCTGCAGCTAAACTGCGTTAAAGGTTTAAAGACCATTTATTATTTTCTACTGATCTAAAATCCTTAAATCACCTTAAACTCTTAGCTCACCTAAGATCTTAAAATAGAACTTAAGCTCCCTGTGTCACTGTATTAAACATTAATCTGATCAATATTTACTAAACTTATGCAGATAAAAGTCTAGACTTTATATTATTAAAAAGTTGTGAGGTTTTAGAACTGTCATGACTAAATGTGGCTCTCAGCCAACTTTGCAAAGGCAGTCTGCATTCATGTGAGCGTTCACACTTCAGAGACAGTTTATTTTCTGTATTACAGACACCTCTTCAATTTGAGGACCCCTCTTTATCATTCATGAGGTAGGGGGCCACTATAATAAAGAATAATCAAAGAATACCATATGAATTTTGTCTGTAAGACTAAGGAATGCATCCCATAATATTTGAAGTTTGTGTGGATAACAGCACTCCATCCTTTTGTTGTCCTTCAGTGGGGTTTTAGTCGCATGTTGCACAATAATCACAAATACTGTGAAACACAACAGGCTTGCAGCTAGTCTTTTGATGTATTTTTCAGATCTTAGAGAATCATTAAGGTTGGAACAGACCTTCAAGATCATTAAGGCCAACCTTTGATGAAAAACGACCATGTCCACTAGAGCATACCACAAAGTGCCACATCTGCCCTTTTATTTGAAGACTTCCAGGAGTGGTGATGCCACTAACTCCCTGGTGAGCCTCTTACCATGCTTAATCACTCTTTCAGTGAAGAATTTTTTTCCTAATATCCAGCCTGATCCTCCCCTGGTGCAAATGGAGGCCATTTCCCCTCGTTCTATCCTTCCTTGCCTGGAAGAAGAGGCCAACACCTACCTTGCCACTGCCTCCCTTCAGGTAGTTGTAAGAGCAATAAGGTCTCCCCTCAGCCTCCTTCTCTCCTCCTTCACTTCCAGGGAAACTTAACTTTCCCTACTTAGTGTTAAGTAGTCTTTCACTTCCTTCTATCACATCTTTTGTTGTAAATAAAGGGTAGTTTTGCTTTTTCCTTTCTGTTCCCTTAACGAAACCACACGGATGGAAAGAGAACTTTGCTTTCCCCAGCACTGAGGACAAGTCCAGAGCAGTTAAAGATGAGAGAAATAAAAAAAAATGAAAGAAAAGCGGCTTTAAAGAACTAGCAGCTCGTGTTACTGGAGCCATGAACATTACAGTGGAGAGGCAATTAATGGCTCAGCAGATAAAATGGGCTGCAGCACCTTCCTATACCCCAAAAATATAGGGGTGATGGGGCAGCCTAAGGACCCAGCCAAAGTGTGTGCTCAGACAAGGGTCTTCCATGCTGGTCTTCATCTCTACTTCACCCTTTCAGCAAGAACCTCAACCCCATCCACTCTTGATCAGTAAATAAACAAATTACAGTCTGGAAACCTCCTGTAACAAGATCCTTAATTTGAGGTATTAAGGAGGAGTAAATACCTTTTGGCTATAAATTGGAGCAGGAATTAAGCAAAAGTTTTCAGGTGAGGTTTTTTTTTCAGAGCCTGACATTTAGAGACAAAAAAAGAATCAGAAGACATTGCCCAGCTTGGAACACACAAGCCTGAGGAGGATCATAAATTAGATAAACCTGCCCTCGATGTTTGTCATCATAGGCAAAGATAACTTAGAATTGGAGACCCTGCAGGCTGGGCCATCCAGGTGCCTGTGCTCAGGGCACCCAGCTCTGGAAAGGTGCTTCCTTTCTTTCTCTGTTGCCCACCTCACACCTCTGCCCTCCTCTCTCTGGGGCAGGGCACAGCTTTCAAATTCACCTCACAGCTGTGGAGCTTTTAGGCTCTTAGAAGAGCTAAATTAGAGGCTAAGTGCCCTGACTGTCAGCAAAGCACAGCTGATGGCAAGAGCCACCAGGCAGCCACTTCTCTTTGCAGGCTGCTGCCCCACCTCAGGCTCAGCCGGAAGCCCTTCAGGTGCCGCAGAGGCGGCTTCCCTTTCAATTAATAGGAACCGGGAAGAGCCATGGAGAGCCAGGAATTATGCAGGGCAGACAAAGGGGACAAGGCAAAGGCTAATGGCCTGAAGCAAGTAAGAAAGACAATCCAAGATGAAAAGATCTTAACAGCAAGGTCTGCAAGGAAGCACCCACAAGAACTCTTAGAATAGTTATTTTTGCTTTGGGAGGATCAGGGGAAGGAAGGAGAGGATGCAAAGGCTTCCAGACCAAGAAATAAACAAACACACTCCAGGAATACTAATCACTACAGAGAGACTTCAAGTTGCTCCACAGTGGGTGAGGTAGTCCTCACTCCCCGACCTGGCCGGAAATCTGTAACATTATCAGCAGTGCAAAAGCTCAGCTCACACTCATCCCTCTCTGCAAAACTGACATGTCAAAAATGAGAGAAAAAAGCCCATTTTTTTAATGGGCAATCTAGTAAAGTATACCCATGTTACTAGCATCATTTTTTAAAGGATCTAGCAAATTTGGAGGGGAAAAGGAAAAAAAAAATCCACTCTATTTAAACTCCCAGAACTTTTCCAGCCCAGAACTGGATATAGCATAGCACTGAATTGCACCTGTTCCTCTGCTGGTTCCCTTTCTCATGAAAAATGCATCCAAGGAAATCTACTACATCTCTCTGTGGTAATTGATTCACTCAGATCCTTTCTAACATCTAAGAAACTGTGTGAGATGAGACAGTCAAATATGGCTCAAGGTCTTTATGAAAACCAGAGGTGTATTTTGTCTGTTTGCTGTTTTAGTAGGCAACTACTCTTCCTCACATTCCCCCATTTGATTCAAATTTCCTGCCTGTGCAGATATGCCATCCCACGTTACCAAGAAGCAACGAATCTCTGACTTCACAAGAAATAACATGCACAAGGGCACGAGCCTAAGCTCTGGGCATGGGAAGAATCTCGGAAAGATACGAAATCACCACTGCTTCAGTTTTGGCTTAAGCTCTTCTTTTTTCAGTCTCTTATACTCCCAGATCCAAGTAGCAAGGAAGACATAAATCTGCATGCTAGATGGGAAAACTATTAAAAATGTAATACTGTCGTTCCTTATCAAGAAAAAAAACAAAAAAAAACTTGCAGGCATTTACATACAGGTTCTCAAAGCACTCTAATTTCAGTTCCTCCAGCATGGTAAAGAGGAGGGATAGAACACCAGGTGCAAGGCTGTAAGAGGAGGAGAGTCAGAGGCCAGTTCAGTTTGCTGTCATTATATTTGATGTATAATATTGAAAAAAAAAAAACAATATTGTGATATTAACTAGTGTGAACAACCCAGTAGTAGAGAACAGAAAAAAACCAGTGTGCCAGTATAATACCACAAAAGCCAAGTGGTGACTTAACCTGAGATGGCATTAGTAGAACAAGCTGAAAACTGATTGATCTGTATACAGCAGAAATTATTACAGAAATAGAATACAAGTAATATAAACCCTTAAACTTCAGAGGCTATACCCATTAACTTCCTTGGCTTTATTCCAGAAACTAATTTGTCTCATGTCCTGTAAAGAAGGCATTTGCACTGACATACTGTCTTTGTATATACTTGAGGACTGACTCTACTTGCAGTCATTTGTCAAAAGCAACAGAACCAGCTGAATGTGAATGTCCCAGCGGGGAACTCCACAAATTTTAACAGTTACAAACAGTTTCCCATGTACAAACGGTTCAAGACAGAGTTAAAGTTGCTCAGATCTTTAGAATGCCAGGGAAAGCATTAGAGCCAAGATCTGTCTTACTGGGGAAGTTCTCTATCCCCAAAATGCCTGATGAGCAGTACCCCTTAAAGTTGTCCACTGTACAGTTCAGGCAAAGGCCTACTCTGTTCTTGTTTGGCACAACTTGGCTGTCTTGGTAAATCCCCAATGACTTTAGCAAAGCTAAAGCTCTGATCCATAGGAAATGGCTGAGAAATATATCCAAGTACTCATATCCAAAGCTGCAGTTTCACTGGTAGTTGAAGGTAACCCAAAAGTAAGCTGTTGACAGAGGGCAGCAAGAAGGGTAGGAGAGATGGAATTCTTTAGCAGCAGCCCACAAGTAGAATAGCTTAAGTATCTTAATGAGAAAAAACCTTCTATATCAAAAGAGAGGGCTCTTTTTTCTGACAAGCCAATGCTGAGGACCTGCTCTCAGCTCGCTGCAACTCTCTCTTTCCTTTTCCATGGGTGACATAAGGCTCTGCTTTAAACTCTGAGCACAGGATGATTTCTATGCAGAGCAACTTAGAAGTTCTGTGCTGACTTATGATTATCTGTGTGACTAAAGTCTTCCTTTCTTTGCCAAGGTAATAAGCCCTTCCCCTAACCTTTTCTGCAGCAGAGTAAATATTAGAGGTAATACAGCAGATCTGGTGGCAGTTTTAGCAGAAATGTGCTGGTGTCATATCATGTAGGATTGTACATGTAAACGGCACCTTTTGAAAAACCCACGGATTTGCAAGGTTTAAAAATACCGTGTAGCACCAGTGACATCTGCAGGAACATGCTAGTTGGAACAGCAACATTAAAAAAATGCCAAAATGAGGCTTCTGTGAGAAGCTATTGTAAGGAAAGCCAGCAGATGTACCCAGAGTGACTGCCTTCCAGGCATACTTAAGCCTACCCAGGCATATTTAAGATAAAAATTTTGAGCAGGGTTGTTTAGCAAGGAGAGAAAGTAAATGAACAAGTATATACACAAGTGAAGATCAGAGCACTGTGTCAACAGTTAAAGGCAAGAAAGTTTGATCCAGCTTGAAGTATAGTAGCCAGATCCTTTAAAAAAATGTCTAGAGGGGGAAAGTCTTGAGAGGACAATACCTAGTGATTACCAGTGATACACGAAATAGTCTGCTTTTTCCACTTCCTGTTTTGCACAGTAAAAAAATTGAACCTTGCCTTCATCTTCTCTCATTACGTGATGCTGTTCCACGTTTGCCATACAAAAATCCAGCCACTCCACTTTATACCAATTTACTCCATTTACACTAGGAAAGCTGTTTCTAATGCACTCCATTAACACTGCTGCTAAAACACTGTGTTTAAAATAAATGCATTCAGATTGAAAACAAGACCAAAGAAAAAAAATGGGTTTTTCTGCTCTGGATTCATTTGTAGTGTTTCTTGGCTTAAGATGTCTTTTCTGTTTAGTGAAAAAGCTGTACCAATATGACTGGGGAACTGCTGAGCAAGGCACAGAGAAATATGTGCCACAGCATATCTACAGACACTACAACAGTGTGGAGGAAGATGAACTACCTGATACAAAATGGGAAACCTGGTAATAACAGGAATACAAGAAATGTGATGAGTCTGCAAGGAAAAACAAGGCAGCATTGAAGGATACAAGTGAAGGGAAGATTGATAAAATTATAAATATTAGGATAGCACTGGTTAAAAATAAAAAGTAAAGAGTGGGATCTGGAATTGTTTGGGGGGAAGAAGGCAAGAGATCCTTTGCAGGCAGAACTGAGGACCTCCTGGGGAGTCCATGATCAGATTGGTTTTGACCCACTGGTGTGATTTCTTTCTGAGAGATGAGTGATATTACAGACTGTGCTGCTATGGATGACTTCAGTTTCCCAGGTATGGCTGAGGCAGAACATGAAAAAACATGAGGTGGCAAGCTGGGTCCAAGGCCAATCTCAGAAGTCCAGTTAAAGCCTCAAAAAAAAATGCAGAAGATAGAGCTCAGAGCAGCCTACAAGCACTCATATATCTCAGGAGAGGACTACCCCAGTTTAATGATGCTCCTAGGCCCAAGGCTGATGTAAGGAGTGGAGGTCCAGGGGAGGTTAAGTCATGGCAATCAAGTTCTATTGGGATGTCACAAGGCCCTCGCACAAATAGCAATAAGACTGAATTGTTCTTGACTAAGGTTTCCCAGCAACAGGTCCTGCATGAGTTCTTGTTCTTAGAGCACAAAGAAGATTTTTTTATGAAGGACTAATTTGCTGTTCACTAATGAAATTAAAAAGCCACCTCTCCAAGGCCCAGACAAATTCCTCCTAAAAAACATAGCACTGTCTTTTATCCAACTTTAGATTTTGGTCTTAGACACACATCTGAATTTTGGGTTGTTTCATGGTTCTATCAGTCCAAGGGAGAAGTGAAATCTGCATCTGACAGCAGTAGCAGGTTTTGCCGCTAACCATCACCCTTACTGATGATTTTCATCTGCATGGATCCCAAGCCATGGCTTGCAGGACCTGCACTGACCATGGGTTCAGAGCAGGCATAGGAAGAATTTCATACCATCAGCATGAAAGCATTACTTAGGTCAGCAATGCAGCTTCCTTGTGCAACTTCCACAAGGACTCACCATCCTCAGGAGTATTCTTGGTCTAAACCCTTCCCCTGACAATTCCGAGTGTTTCCACAGCCTGGCTGAAAGATAAGGGGAACAATGTACAGAGATTTTGTGAGACCCCACCTGGAGTTCAGCATCCAGCTCTGGGTTCCCTGATATAAGAAGGATATTGACCTGTTGAAACAGGTCCAGAGGACAAATACAAAGATGATCAGAGGAGTGCGGCACCTTTCCTATGAAGACAGGCTGAAAAAGTTGAGTTCAGATCCAGGGAGACCTTGAAACAGCCTTCCAGTACGTAAAGGGGGCTACAAGAGAGCTGGAGAGGGCCTTTTTATAAGGGCATGTGGTGATAAGACAAGGAGCAATTGCTTTAAACTCAAAGAGGACAAGTTTAGGTTAGACGTTAGGAAGAAATTCAAGGGTGGGTGAGGACTGACAGAGGCTGTCCAGAGAGATTGTGGATGTCCCATCCCTGGAAGTGTTCAAGGCCGAGTTAGATGGGGCTTTGAGCAACCCAGTCTAGTGGGAGGTGTCCCTGTCCAGGTACAGATGATCTTAAAGGTCCCTTCCAATCCAAACCATAGTGTCAATGCTATGATTCTGTGGCTTTCTCTGCTGGAAACAATTTTATACATCAGAATAACAAAGAGACTAACCTAGCCCCTCACCTAAAGAAATCTATTTTGCTTTCCCACCAGCTTTTTTCTGACTCCTCTATCCTACTAACAATAGCTCAGGAAAGGTGAGTGAGATAAGACCAACTGGATTCCCAACTTCTTTGCCAGCACAGTTGCAAAGGCTGACAAAAATAAGCCAGAGGAACTACTGAAATGTCTGCCCATGCCTCTAAAAACAAGTTTTGCACCAAGAAGCACAGTCCCGTTAGAGTGTTTATTCTGACAACTTCTAACATGTCAAGTCAGCCCAAATGGAGGCAACATTAGGTGTTTCACTGCCCCTCAGAGCTCCTAAGACTGTCCTCCACATCTTGTATCAGCTAACCTCAACTTACTTTCCCTTGGCTTTGCACAGGGCACTGCTGCAGAATTCACAAGGCCTCAGTCAGCTTATAAATAAATCTCTGTTGGTACCAGCACTCAGCACTTCTGGCCAGTACCAAAGAGCTGTGGCAGAGACCGGGCTGGTATGAGAAGAAAGCAAAAGATGTTAACAAGAAAGGAAGAACAGAAAAAAATGTAACACAGGATAGATATAAGATTATGTGTCCTTATCTACACATGACAACAGCTAAATTAGAAAGACACCTTTTTGATAAGCTAACCAGAATGAAATCTTTGACTCTGTATTGCTGACACAGTCAAAAGTATGTCTTATAAACTTTAAGGAGGGTTTGCTCTAGAAGCTGACACAGAAGGATCTGTTTGCACGTGTTCAACACTACTGACTTTACAAGTTGCATTTTAAAATAATGACAAAAACTTTGAAGGTGAAAGACTGGTACATGCTGTGCTTAAAGAAAACAGGTGGTTGTAGTGGCTTTTGTGCTTTGTGTTCTGACATGCATTGTGTGTATATATATATATATATATACATATACATGCTGACTTTTAGCAGTAATTACATGCCCAACTCACTGGCCAAAATCTTATAACAAATGCAAAAAATGGGTCTTCAAAGTAGTTTCTATTGAATATTAGAGTTCTCATCTCATATTTGAGAGACAATACTTCTTACATTGCTGAATACATGTGTAATTTGTATAAGTAGAAGAGTATAAATTATCATATAGTATAGCAAACATATAACTGATTAAATGGTAGTTCAGCCTAGAAGAACATTCAGAAGACTGTGAAGTAAAATATACTAATATACTATATGAATATTCACCAAATACAACCAGAAGATAAAATGGACACCAAATAACTCTCACATTTCTTTAGTTTTCATTCTTCCATTTATTTCCTAGCTTTATACTTACTGACTATGTGATGAAAACAAATTTTTTACATTTTAAAGTTACACCTAAAAAGAAGTTAATTCCAGAGCTATGCAACTATATAACCCTTAACAGTATGGGAAGTGTGTATTGAAAGAAGATCACCTCCAAGCTGTCTCAGGTCTCACCACACATACTGCAGGCAAACATCAAGGCCAGACATTTTCCTGGCTCATGCAGAAAAACAAACACAGCCTTACACAGTGTGTAAGAAATATACCTGTTTATTACAACATCCAGCTAAGAGCTTGTAATAGGAACAGAATTGGATTTTGCCCTTCAAGGAGTAATAACAAATCGTACTCTTTCCTATGATCTCTCAAAACTACATCTTAAGAAGGCTGGTTTCTTGCAGAATAGTTGGACATCCACATAAATGCTTTACACACCTGATTCCTCTACTGCTGCATCTGAGCAAATACAGCAAGGGATGCCCTTCCGCAGAGAACACATACATCCATGTTTTGGAAAGTAGTCCCTATTTGCTTCTGATGGCCAAAAACCCTTAGTGAGAGGAAGTAATCCTGCTATATGCCTGACAACAAAAGTCATAATTTCACTGGATGTTTCATATGGGCAAAAAACTGGTTCTGAATGCAGTGCAAATTGTTAAAAAAATAGAACAAAGATGGCAACTTTAGAATACTATTGACCCTATGGGTAATAAAATAATGTATTTTTAACTAATATCACCTGTGAACACAAATATAAGCTGTACTGCAATTGAAGACAACATCTTCAGCAATCAGAATTAGGATAATGTAGATAGACTACTAGGCAAAGTCACACAGAGGTAATAGCCTTTAACTGGACAATTAAAATAGCTGAGAAAAGTACACAAACCTTGGTCATGCAGATTTGTCTGCAGGAGGACATTTCACAGAAGGCTTATTAAGATTTTCCAACTAGTTTAATCTCCTGGGAAAGACTAAATTCAAGTAGTGGCTACATAATCCCTTATCCAGTTCTTCTTGGACCTTGTTTTTCTTTTTCCTTCTAAAAAGAACCCGATCTCAGTGTTGCAAACTTTTTGCAACATAGTATTTTCAGAAAAGCCATTCGAAATTTAACATGACAGAGAGGGTAAAGAAATGGGTTCAAACAGGAATTGATCCACAAAAGCCAAAAGGTTGTTTCATACAGGGAGTTATGGATGCACTTTCCTTGGCAGGCCCCACGAATAATCATTAATAAAGAGTATGGGGCCCAGCAAACAGCAAACACACATACAATTATGGCAAGAGACTTCGCTACTTTCTTGTCCCGTTGCAGTTTTGTTCTTGTCTTTGCACAGAAGGAAACAGACAAGTCATTTTCTGGGGTTACAGAATTGTCTCTGGATGGAAATGAGCAGTCAGTTCCCAAAGACTCTTTCTTTGATCTCATGGAAGAAGAAACGTTGTCCTCTGCTTCCGACGAAGGAGATGATGCCCCTGGCCCTGGCAAGACACAAAACCTCCAGGACAGGCTGCTGCTCCTGGGAGGCTCACAGTCCTGCACGCTGCCACGCCGCTGGCGCCTCTGGATGTTGTGGAAGATGTGCAGGTTGAAGTAGGTCACCAAGAGCAGCGGCACAAAGAACTCCAGGGTGGATGCACACAGCAGGAAGTACCAGTTGTCAAAGAACTCGACGTAGCACTGATCTGCCACTACCACACTCTGTGCAGCCACGTGCTCCCAAAACAGGATGGCTGGGCAGTACAGGAGGAAGGCAAAGACCCAGATGGACACCATCTTGACGGCAGGGTTGGATGTTATTCCCTGTTGGGCTCTGTAAGATACCTGCGAGGGAAAAAAACATACAATGTTCAGACCTATAGAGACCCATTTTGGAACTAAGACAAGTAACAGGAGAGGAACTCAAGAGATGCTAGGTAATACAGAGATGTGTCTGTGCTGATCAGCTGAAGCTCACCCAAGCATGTTTATTTCATTGATGCTGACAGAGCATAGGCTTGTCTCTCTACAAGCTGATGTCACCATACCAGGGTCCAGGTCCAGGGGATGAAACATGATCATCCATCAGTATCTAGTTATTATCTATGCTTTGTTTGAGACACCTATGGTCTGAAATGCCAGAGCAATTAGCACTTTATAGTTGTTCAGAGCATGACTCCCACTCACTGGCAAATGCACTGCTTTTTACAGCAATTTACAAACAAATAATGGTATGCATTATGGTGCTCAACAGAAAAGGTGGCACATAGATTTAACCTATAAGAAAATTACTCACTAGACACTTAAGGAAGGTGAAGGAATAGATACCACCCCTGCACCACAGCCCTTAGATGATGAAACTAAAAAATCACCCATTTTCTCCTTCTCCACCCTCTCCAGGGCTAGTACATTCTTTCCACTATAGGTTTCAGAGCAGATAGATACCTTGTGGTTCACATCTTGCTTCATCCACTTCATGGGATGAATGTGTAATTCTGCAAGCTTAGACATCCAATTGATAACAACAGTTTGGTTTAATGTCACTAGAACTATCATAAAAATGTCCATAGGTCTTAATTGCATTTAGTTGCATTTAATTGCATTTAATTGCATTAGGTGCTCTGAATTTTGCACTTTGCAAATGCAAAGTCTTTGCCTTTCCAGCACAAGGTTTCTCGCACATCAAAAATATTGGTGTTTGGTTTGCAAGAATTTTTTCCTAAAATCAAATAAAATAATAGAATTTAATGAAAGGGCAGTTTTAGGAAGTTAAATTAATTACCACCTATAAGACTGAAATTATATGGCATGAAGTTATGTTGACAGTCTCATACACACAAAAAAGCTCGAACCTTTAGTTCTTCCTGACATTTCCTGCCACTCAAGCTAACAGTGTGGCTGATGAGAAAGGCTGGCCTCCACCCCTAGCATGGCCCAAACATAAAGCACACACCGGGTGTATAGGATTCTCTGCAGAAAGCAGAGACAGAATGTGTCTGATGTCTGGAGTTGTTCTCTAGACACCAAGAGAAGTTTATTGCTGCATATCTACAGGCAATGATTGCAGTCTGCCCTTTGTCCCATTTTCTGCCTGTCTGTTCTTGCTCCCAGTCTCATCCAGAATCACTTGTGACCACATCTCAGGTCTAGACACCCTCCCCAGTGTCCTTTATTTCACTGCCCTAGCTCCAGTGTCTTTTCCTTTCATGCCTGATTTTAGGTCCAAACCCAAATCCAGTTTACTCTGAATTTCCCCTTTCCCTGCTCCTTTTCAACCAGTCTGCTGCCTTACCCTTTTTACCCCCTAGCCTGCTTTTCCTCAGGCAGTAACACAACAGCAGATTGCAGCAAAAATTGTGAGAAAAGTCCTGGTTGATTGGTTCTGTGCTGAAGCATGCTCAATGCAGAATATTCACCCCATCTAGCTGCAAAACATCTAATAATCACCACATGCCAGTATACTTTTGAGGGGTATTATCTTGATTAAATTTGGGCTTATACTCATCAATATGGCAAAGGTTGGTGAATATAATCATCCAAGGAAAAAAGTCAGAGAGGCTTGGGTACTTACAGCTTTAGTAACTGAGAGAAAACGGTCATAGCTGATAAGAACAACGTTAAATACTGAAGCTGTGCAGAGGAGATAGTCCATAACCAGCCAGAGCTTGCAGATGCCTCTTCCCAAGTGCCATTTCCCCGTCAGGCTGTAAGGGATGTAGAGGGGCATACAGAACACACCTGTGGAAAACAACCACAAAGACACCATGCAGTTCATATGGACTGCAAACTCCTGGAAGCAGAGAGACACACTGTTTTGGTATTTGGGTAAAAAAATCAACAATTCTATTAAGGTGAATATGTAATTTATACACACAAATTCTTAAATTCTCATGAAATCTGATGGTGACTTTCTATGTCTTAGATCTTAGTGTGATTTATGTATGCTGATTGTTGGGAATAAGCTCAAAGTTAATCAGCAAACAAGGATTTACTGAAGAAGAAAACCCAAGCCTAACCAACTTAGACTCTCTAAAGGTATACTTTTACTAATTAGTGGACACAAAAGACAGGAGTCACATCCCTGGCAAGATTCCAGACTTTTTATAAATTTAAAAAAAACCACCGTCACAGCAATTTCAGAAAATAAAGTATTTTCTGACCAATATCAGAGACAAAATCTTAGATATACAGTCTATATAGGCCAATCTAATACTGATGGCAATCATTTCCTCATTTCCTCTTGGCTGATTTAAGAATGCATGAGGCACCAGGCACAAAGAACTGATGCAGAAGGTAGATATTTAACTCTCTTGATTAAATTATGAGATATGAAGAGAAACAGACTTTTGCAGAAGACCTGAGCAATGAAATAGCAGCTTCAGCAAATTGTCTGCCTTAGCAGGAAAGCAGAGGCTTCATCATATGCATCATTTACTTTCTGCCCCATGGGGTGAACCCAGAATAAGGCAACACATCATAAATGGCATAAATGAAGGAAAACCTTAAAGGCTAAACTAACACACTTCACTACACAACTGTCTTCTGACAAAGAAACAGCATTTGGGGAGAGGGTATTGTCAGAAGTGCAGTAGATCTGTGGCCACAATTTCCTTTCTCAAGATTCAGTGAATATTGGTCTCTGTGACCATCCTGAAGAGAAATCCTTTGTGTGCAGAAGTACCTTCTTGCCAGCCTCAAGTCAAGATATTTGCTGGCACATCTGCCATGGAACCATGGTTTTGTCAGGCTTTCTCTGCTGCATGGGCTGTTTCTCTGGCTTCAGCCACGGAGAAGTGCTGCACAAGACATTCACACAACCACTGCCTTGCTTGGCATCACCAGCCAGGACTGGATCCACGGCAGCTCCAGCAACCAACTCTCCTGGAGTTGTGCAGTGACGCTATGGGAAGAGGGGACCAATAAGGGATACAGATGAGAGATGCCAGTAGGGTGTTACTGGTTTTAAACAACCCATCAGATCAATAGCTGGTGTTAAGCTGAAGCCAGTAAGAAGTCCTGGTGCTAGTGTCTTGCTGTAGTGTAATACATTCATGAACCATCGG
Organism: Picathartes gymnocephalus; assembly: GCA_013390045.1. Taxonomy (NCBI): domain Eukaryota; kingdom Metazoa; phylum Chordata; class Aves; order Passeriformes; family Picathartidae; genus Picathartes; species Picathartes gymnocephalus. Next base: position 78,052 of record WEKY01058974.1, on the reverse strand, counting down.
TACTACGTAGACAAGTAATTCATTCACCTGGATGTATCACACATAGCTGTGAAATATAAGGATGCTCTTAAGTCTGTGATGAACACTCTTACAGGAGAGGCAAGGGTAAATCATAAACTGTAGCAAACAACCTCTTCAATTAGTATTCACATATAATAGTTGCTCCTTTTTCTTGAAGAACCATTAAAAGTATTTATATGAAAAAGGATGCATTTCTCATTATAATGTATTTTGAGACATATTGGGCTATTACAATACTTGGTGCAGCTTCCACCACTCCTCATCCTTCCCCGAAATACAGCTGGGAAATAGTTCTCTCAGGAGAAAACACACAGAAAATAAATACCAGGGCTGCTCTTAAGAGTCCTACAACACAATTAGCACACGGCTCCACAGCTGGTGACTTACCCACTGCAAAGTCAGAAACAGCAAGATTCAGAAAGTAATAGTTACTCCGATGCCTGAGGTTTCTGTCCATAATGAAAGCAAGGATCACCAGCACGTTTCCAAGGATGGTCACCAGACACAGCAACACCATGAGGAAAGCCAGCAGCACCAACACACCCAGTGAGAACTCGGGGCTCGGCGGCTGGGTGGGCCAAGTCTCGTTACACGTCGCAGCTGCGTGCGGGGTTTCGGCAGTGCTGTTGTCCATGGTGGGTATCCAGGTCAGCGCAGTCTGGGAAGGAAGTCGTATCTGGCAAAGTTATCCAAAAGGTTGAGAGAAGTTTATTAACAGGCTGGGCTGAACACTGACACATAAAAAGAAAAGATTCACAATATCAATAAAATGGAACACGAGACTTCGAGACCTGGACTGTCTAACATTTCTTGATCTGAATGCACCTATCAGCCTTAGAAAACACACCTCATAAGCAGTGTCTTTCCTGGACATGGATCCTTATCTACTGATGTTAAAAAATCTTGTCTTAAGATAACTCTTTTCACAGTGAAGCAGTTTGCATATTAGCAATGTATACGTGGTTATTAAATTATTACAATTCTATTTCCCTTAAACTAAAATGTAGACACTTTCGCACTTGCTGCTATGAGACTTTTTAAATTTAACAGTTAATAACAGAGAGATATTTCTTAGTGTTGGTGGTTACAGAGCCTTTGTAATACACTTACATGCAGCAGAAGCATCACCAACACCTCTTCAGCTCACCCTAACCAGAAGCTCTGGGCAGAACAAACCAAATACTTGGACTTCAGAGGTCTTTATAGTATGGCCCATCTAATCCTGCACCTCCCAGGTAATCCTAGATAAGTTTTACTCCATGAAGTACTAAGCCTTCAGCACTTTTCAGTTGTGAAAAAAGATATCCCTTCCTCATCACAAATCCATTTGTTTTGGTAGGAGTACACAGAATTTGGTAGGCCATGGCTGTGGCTGACACTCACTGACTCTCCAGCACCATGGCACACCATATGACCAGCACTGCAAACTGCAGTCAAAATGCCAAGTGTCTGGGAAGATGTAGGGCAAGAGACCAGGAAAGAGAGGGTGGGCAAGATGTTTGGAGGAAAGATGCAGTGCTCTGATACCACACTGAGGAACAAAGGGAATTATATTTTAAAGAGTCATTAAAACAAAAGGTGTAGGGCGACAGAAACAGAAGAGACCTCAGGAATGGTAAAATGTGGCAATGAGACAGAGCTACCTTAGGCGTGAGTGCACAGCTGCAGCCTGGGAAGCACAGAGGAGGTACTAGAGCTTCCTGTGCAGTCACCAAGCCACACTTGATATGGGTGACATTGTGGTGAGAGCGTGTTGCAGAGCTCAGGGCGAGGGAGGTGATGAAGTCTTCTTTAAGCAATTCGAGGAAGCTTCTGGACCACAGGACCTGCTTCTTGTGTAGGACTTCATTGTTCATGGCATGTGCTGGAAGTGCAACACATCAGGTCCTAGCAGCGAACAAGGTTCCTGGAAGCTGTCAGGGGGAATGTTCAGATGCAAATGTGGGCTATAGGAGGTGATGCACAGCTGAATGACCTGCTCAGGGGTAAAGAGGGGCTGTTTAGGGATGTGTTATCAGTGCCAGACTCAGCTGTAGTGATGATGAGGTAGTGGAACTCAGGATCCTAAAGGGGGTGAGGAAGGAAAGTAGTGCAGACCATGGGCTTCAGGTGAGTAGACTTCCTTTTAGGAAAGTGGTAGTGGGGATGCCATGGGAGGCAGATCCAAAAGACAAGCAGCTCAAGGAAGAGGCTGCAGACTTCTAAGGACAGCAACCTCCATGTACAAAAATAGTCCATCCCAGTTCTCAAGAAAACAAGCAGATATATCATGACAGTGGTTAACCCCAGAGACTACAATGTAAAAAGGCAGCATGAAGGAGTTTGAAGGAAGGACAGAATACAAAGGAGATATTTAGAAACATTGCCTGGCCACGTAAGAATGATGTTAGCAAAGTAGAAGCTCACCTAGAGCTGTTGCTTGTACAGGACATCAAGGACAACATGGAAAACCTTCAGCCACTCCATTAACAGCAAAATGGTGAATAATAAAAATGTAAGTGCTTTGCTAGATGGGACCAGTGATCCAGTGACAGCAGGTGCAGATAAAGCTGAGGTACCCAGGGCTTCCTTAGCTTCATTCCTCACTAACTAGGTCTCACTTTCCTCCATGCTTAGTGAATGAAGGATGAGACCTGTCACGAGCAGGTGAGAATAAAGCAGGATTACTTGAGGGGACTTGACCCATAGAAGTCCATGGAAACCACTGGGCTGTCAAGAAAGCCAGCTACCACCTTTGCAAGGCTGCTTTCTATCCTCTTAGAATGGTCGTGGAGATGAAGGGAGATTCCCAACAATTGAAGAAGGGCAAACAATCTTCAATTGCTGCCACAAGGACAAAAGGTCAGATTGTCTTTAGTCCTTGAGAAAATAATGGAGTGAGTCCTCTTGGAAGGTATTTCTGAGGACCTGGGGGAGGAGAACGTGACTGGGAACAGTCAGCATGGACTTACCAAGGGTAAATCATGCCTAAGCAACTTGGTTGTCTTCTTCGATAAAATTACTAGATTAGTGGACAAGGGGGAATGTAGTCATTTGCTTTTAAAATTAGAGAATAAACCAAATGTTGAAGTTTTAATCATAGTCTTGTGTAGCACTGAGGAGGAAATCTATGGGGTTTTTTTCTTTTTGAAAATAAATGACATGGACATTAGGAGAATCATTAGGGTTCAATATTTGTTCCAGAACTAAACAAAGAAAAGATAACACTATTTCTTCCAACATGAATTTTTTATTTATTAAGGTTTTTTGGGGGTTTTTTGGTTTTTTTGTTGTTTGGTTTTTTTTTTTAATCTGAGCAGGTCAAATTAGGAAAAAAAAATGGTGTGGTTTGAGTTGAAGCCCACAAAGTCATATGCTACTGTCACCACATATTTACGAGGCCTAATGAACATCTGCAAAGACAGAAGAAAATTCAAGGACATGAAATGGTGAAATGGATGAGTGACTGGATAGAGAGAACTGGATTAGAAAATCCCTTGGCAAGAAGCATCCATTTGAGTCAGGGAATAAGAACAAATACCTGAAAAGGTATCTTACCATAACCCTGAAAAATGTCTGATTTATGATTTACAAGGGAGAATATTTATGATGCCACCCTGAGCAAGACAGCTTTGAAGCTGTGGGCACAGCAACCCAGTGCTTGACTTACCCTGGGAGCACTAAACAAAATTTTCAACAATTAGAAAAATACAACAAATTCTTCTAATACACAGGAGTAGTGTGAGAAAACAGTTTGAACACCATGTGCGTAAAACAGACTCTAAAAAACAATGATCTCTAGTAGCTTCACCGTGCTATGTTGTTTCAAATTTACTGCAAATTGTGTTGCCTGGAAAATTCCCTGACAAAGTAATTTTCCAGCACTGCAAAACGTGGAGTCAGTTTATCTAGTCAATAATTTTGTAGGTTATTTTTCCAAAATAAACAACACATTCTTTAAGCACAAAATGCAAACTGTATTTTTAGGCTAAAAGCATAGGGATAGAAAAGCAGACAATTCAAATACATTTTTATCTTGGGCCTATCTTCAGTTTCTCTATTAAACAGATGTTTAGTACACCAGCTATTCTAAAAATGTTTTAACTCCCTGTGTGTGTTTAGAATTTTTAAGCATCACAGCAAAACAAACCCCACAAAATCTATGCCAGCACCACAGCTCATGACAGTAAAAAGAGCTGTGCTGAATCAATGACCTCCTCCTGAAGCTGCATCTCTTGTAGCAATCAGGCTCACAATCTGTAACGCTATCTATGTGAGGCAAGGAAGCATAGCAAGAATGAATGGTGAAAGATAATCTCCCACCAGTGTGAAAACTGGCAAGAGAAGTCTTCAACTCCAGACCTCTGAACAGAAAGACATTCTAGCTCTTCAAAGCCATCAACTTCTGCACTATAACTGGGCTGCTTCCATGCATTTGAAATGTGTTTGCAAAGGAGTACTCTGTTATGGCAACATTTCTACAGCCAATTTCAAAATCAATAGATTAAAAATCATTTAAGTTGACTACGGCTCTTCATGGTTCTGTGCAACAAATTTCTCTTTCCATATTTTATACATTTTCATATTTATAAACAAAGAGGAGTAAAATTACAAAAAAGGAGAGAAAAAAAAGTAGCCAGTGACTCTCACTCACCCATCCATGAAAGCCTTCTGGGTGAGTTGCAACACTCAACACATGGTAAGAAAGTTTGGCACATGGAATGGGGTGTAATCAAGCTCCATTACATTCTCCAACACACTACTACTCACTCCTTTCAGCACTGGACATTCAACTTTGTTTGTTAAGAGCTGCTTAAGACAACTCTGTGTCAGCTTCCAGACCTCTGTAAACCCCATTCTCAAGCAGTGAATACAGCCCTTGCTCCCCTTGCTCCCTGATAGAAAAAATCCAGTTTGATACTTGTTCTAGGGCAGAGAAAACCCATATAATGTCGCAGTAACAGGATACAAAGAACTGATCTAGTATAAAAATCACTCTGTCAGATCAAATTTGTTCCAGACATTTTGATGGAATATCTTTGCACTTGCAAAGCGTTACACTAGAGAGGCTATTGTCTATTCTCGCACAGCCAGCCAAAATCATAAATCCAGTATGAACTTAGCATTGCTTGCTCTGCTAATTCAACAGGAATGTGATCATGTGCCCAAGCCTGGCCTATCTTTTAGGGAATCACATAGTGCACAGATCTGGCACTAAACATCATTTAAGCGTGACCAAAGGGGCAGCCACTGTCAGGTGAAAAAACAGTACGGGTGAAAAAACTAACAACCATTTATGTCTGTGACAATTTTGATAACCAATCTCAAAATTCTCTTAGCATGGAAAATTTCATTCTCTGAAAATCATTCGGAATTACTAACTTACAAGTACTTTGTCCTGCAACGCCAGGAATGAACAACATTAAAATTTGAAAAGGACAGATATGGCAGGTTAGGCAGTCCACTCACTTACATATTGCTCACTGTGGGAATTATAACAAGGAGAGGGCACTCTCTTGTCTTCATAATAGTTTATAAAATGAAATTATACTGCTTCTGTGAGTATTTTTACAACCTTTTAAATATGTAGCAGAATTGCTTCTTCACTGATACCTTAAGGTTCCTCCAGTGACTCTCTATGGAGATAGCGATAGAAGAGTTCTTTAACAGTGCCAGCTCTATGTATTAAACAAAGGAAAAAAAAAAAAAAAGAAGGAAAAAAGAATATACCTCAAACCAAGAGGACATCCAGCAAAGCTTGTTATTCTTTTCAATGCACTAGACAATAATATTCTGGCACCATACCAGCAAAATCAAAAATGGGATCCTGAAAATTAGCAATATCAGGGCAACTACATAACTCTGCTGCACTCTTAACCTACGCCATTAGTAAACAAAAGGGGTTTTCCTCTGTTTAGGCTACATATGGAAAGGTATCACTAAATAAAAGAGGAATCTTATCGGTAAGACATTTATTTTACCTCTCTAAGAAGCAGGTGTGTTACCAGATCTCAATGCTGCAAACTTTTTGGGACATAATATTTTCAGAAAAGCCATTCGAAACCGCATATGACAGAGAGGGTAAAGAAATGGGTTCAAACAGGAATTGATCCACAAAAGCCAAAAGGTTGTTTCATACAGGGAGTTATGGATGCACTTTCCTTGGCAGGCCCCACGAATAATCATTAATAAAGAGTATGGGGCCCAGCAAACGGCAAACACACATACAATTATGGCAAGAGACTTCGCTATTTTCTTGTCCCGTTGCAGTTTTGATCCAGTCCTTGAACAGAAAGAAGCAGAAAAGTTCCTTTTGAGAGCTGTAGAACTGGTTTCTGTTTGAGATGGACCATTAGCCACCACTGCTGGCCTCCATGACCTCGTTAGTGATGAAACACTGTCCTCTGCTTCCGACGAAGGAGATGATGCCCCTGGCCCTGGCAAGACACAAAACCTCCAGGACAGGCTGCTGCTCCTGGGAGGCTCACAGTCCTGCACGCTGCCACGCCGCTGGCGCCTCTGGATGTTGTGGAAGATGTGCAGGTTGAAGTAGGTCACCAAGAGCAGCGGCACAAAGAACTCCAGGGTGGATGCACACAGCAGGAAGTACCAGTTGTCAAAGAACTCGACGTAGCACTGATCTGCCACTACCACACTCTGTGCAGCCACGTGCTCCCAAAACAGGATGGCTGGGCAGTACAGGAGGAAGGCAAAGACCCAGATGGACACCATCTTGACGGCAGGGTTGGACATTATTCCCCGCTGGGCTCTGTAAGATACCTGCGAGGGAAAAGGACGTGTCACATATTCAGACAACATTTTGGGAAAATTACATCAAAAAAACATATGTAATCAAGGCAAATGTAGGATTTGTTGTGTATTTCCCCAGACACCTAGAACATCTTCACTATGTAAGGTTCTGAAAAACTGCTAGTCTTGTTCTCCATACACTGTAGCTCTGTGATTTATTTTAATACCGGGGATAGGAGAGGAGCAGAAATTATGATGGTTAAACTATCATTTGGCTTCCAGGTATGAAAGGACATAGCTTGTTTCCACCACGCAGTAAAGTAGCAATAAGGAGTTGGTAGGGAATAGGTTTATGATTCATCAGCTCAGGCTCAGCAGAGAGTGAAAGCAGCTATGGGAGTTCCTACAAGCCCAGGAAAAGTAGAAGCTTTCTGTATTAGACAGGTTGCCATGTGAGACTGCAAACACCAGACAATATAATTTTTGATACTGTTTCCTATTGCCATAGCAGAAAAATCTATCCCAGACATATACTATAATATCCCCTGCCTTATTGAATCACTCTATTTTAATATTAGCCTTACCTTTTAAACAGTTCATTCCATTACTGAAAATCTTGATGCTTTTACATCTACCCAGACAGCATATTAAGAGTTAAAATAAAATCATCCAAGGTTAGGAAATACAAGAGCTAAGCCCACCCTGTAATAGCCAAGCCATACTGTTGGTCCCCTCCATTTTTCATAGCACAAGAAGATAAGTTAATGAAAAGCTGGACAATTTTCTCTTCTCTATACCGTTCAGCATTTGGCATCTCAGGCTTTCCTTAGAACTGCTGCCTTCTTCATCAGTTTCCTATGCTGTTCACTAGCAGAGCATCTGCATGCTACACAAAGAGTTATGAATGGCACCTTCACAGCCACACATCACACAAAGGGCATTGTCCCTATTTCAGCAACAAGTATCAGCACAGTAGTGTACGGTTATGCACATTGGTTTGGATTCTCTGTTTTAAATATCTGTAGCCTGAAGACTCAGACTTCTCTACATCATAAAGCATCATATGAGCCCCATGCACAACTCTAAGTCTGCAGTAATGAATTTGCAAGACCACAGGCAGCCAAGTTTAGAGGTAGAAAACAGGAAATTGGGCACAGCTTCACAAATTGTTAAGTCTGGAGTGACTGGACCCTGGCCACAGGCTAGGTTTGCAGCAGAGGCAGAGGTGGATCCCAAGTCTATGAGGAAGCATGGTGTCTTGTTTTTGGATAACAGCCCTGTTACACATTCCTAGACTCACCCCATCCTAATAACCTGAAGAAGAAAACCAGAATGTGATCATGTAAATGAAGACCATCAGCAATTGCACAAGAACATGGATCTCAGCTAGGTTACAGAGGCCCTTTTAATTTACATTTTTTCATATTCTGAGCTCTGCAGATTCATTAATGTCTTAAATACAAGGATTTTTATACTTTACTCTTCAACTTAAAAAAAAAAAAAGCCAACCAAAACCAACAAACCAGCAAAAACTGACTGTAAAACCACACCACTGGGGAAGAAGAGAAAGCAATTAGGCATCGTATTAGGCATCACCTCCCAAATGAGAACCTCCCAGTTTAATATGAAATGTCATTGAAGCAAGCAGACTCATCAGCCTGGAGAATAAAAGCCTTTGGGCTAACCTGACTGCAGCCTTCCAGGACCTGAAGGGCAAGTAGAGATAGGACAAGGGACAGTGGCTTTAGAGCAAAAGAGAGTAGGTTTAGATCAGATATTAGGAAGAAATTCTTTACTGTGAGGATGGTGAGGCACTGGAATAGGTTGACCAGAGACACTGGGGATGCCCCATCCCCAGAAGTGTTCAAGGCCAGGTTGGATGAGGTTCTGAGTAAGCTGGTCTAATGGAAGGTGTCCCTGTCCATGGAAGGGAGTTGGAACCAGATAATCTTTAAGGTCTCTTCCAGTCCAAACCATTCTCAGGTTCTATGACCAAACACCAAGTAGAGCTCAGAAATGGTAAATGATAATATTTATTACTTGATTCATTGGATATCTTCTGAAACAGAAGAATGACAACACTCAAGAAATATCTCTTACCTCTCCACACATTTTGATTCACTCTTCTTTGTGCTTCAAGGAATCACTTTCCACTCAACTACTCATAGTCAGCACATGTCAAACACGCCCTTTGGTAATTCAGATCCTCATCTGATCTTCACTCAGTCCATCTCACATGTCTCTCCCTATCCTCTTCTTATAAAATTTATCCGAGCCTAAGCACATCCTTGACTCAATCTAGTTTTCATCACCACCACTACTTCTAATGGCCAAAGCCCAAGTTCTCCACACGCCTGCTGTCCCTTTCCCACCTTGACCTTCCCATCTCCTGTGTATAATTAAATAATTTCTAGTGCAGGTGGCACAAGAGTAACATTGAATTCATAGGCAAAGCAATGTTCTATCTCTTAAGTCCCAATGCAACACTGAAGCATCATCACTTCTCCGTAAAAAAAAGGTACCAATAACAAAGCACCATTTAGCTTAAAGTGTTAATTGTGAAACACTCTGAGTTTTATAGAAATCCCAACATATATAAAGCGATAAATAGAAATGTTATTCTTACAGCTTTTGTAACTGACAGGAAACGGTCGTAGCTGATAAGGACGATGTTAAACACCGAAGCTGCGCACACGAGATAGTCCATAACCAGCCAGAGCTTGCACAGGCTTCTCCCTAAGTGCCATGTCCCTGTCAGGGCATAAGGGATGTACAACGGCATACAGAATGCACCTGTGAAAAGAAACCAAGCACACACATCACTCAGCACTGCACTGTGTGACAGCAGAGAAACTTTTCTGCAGTATCTGATAAAAGACTGACCAATACTTACTGGAATTGCCCCATGGACGGCTTTTTATTATCCTGCAACCAAAGAACCTTTGCTACAAACTAGGTACTAGTAACATTCTTATAATTAATACCGCTCTGAAAGGTGTATTATATTTATGTATCATTGTTACTTGTCCAATTAACACCACCTGCTAAAGGAAGGAGCAGTTGACTGCTTTACCTGCTGAGGTAAACACTATTCTGTTATCTGCTGAAATTAAAACAAACAAAAACATCTTTCCCCCACTGTAAATCACTGTTTTCTACAACAAATTATCCAATTGCCATGCTTCTATCCTCTTTGAAGCATATGGGTCTGAAAGTGTTCTGGAAGTAACTTCTTATAGAAATATGAGTTTTGGACTAATTTTTAAAACTATATGATCAAAAGACTGACAAGAACAGCACAGTTAATTAAATACACCCAGCCTAATCTTTGTTCTCATCATAAATCTTGATAATAACCACTTTTTAGTGGCAAGCCAATAGGATATTATCTATGGGAACTCACCAGACTGTGGGAACACACGAGTGACCCACCCACACCCATGGCTACCTAAATTTAGGCTGCTAAATCCAAATATTGTGAAAGTGCCAATATGACCTCATTTTAATGGATTTTGAGGTGATCACCCTACACAGAGTGACAATGCAGCCTTGAGAGGCTGAAGAGCTAACAGTGCAGACAGCTGGGATGCAGAAATGCAGTGAACAGCATCAATGCTGCAACAAAATGGAATCACTGCATTTAAAGAGCAATTGGCACTTGGTCTTTTGAGCAAAATATTATAGATTTTAACCTTCATATCAGGAAAAAAGCTGTGGTTTCAGTTTTAGATTTACTACATAATAGTGTGTACTCCTGTAACAGAGTATCTGGACAGTTTCCATTTCCGTAAAAATTTTACAGTACCGTGTTCTCTCTCTACTAAGAATCAAGCGATCTCTATTCAAACCCAGCTATAGGTCCAGAGGCACAGAGACAAAACAAAAGTTGCTGAATATCAAAAGCAGATAGATTAGATATGTTAAAAGAATAAACAAATGATTCTGCAAGCTTTTAGCAATTTAGATCAAGAAGAGAGTAAGGATAATTTAGGCATACCTCGAATCTAAATTATGTAGCTACAATACAAATCAGTTTGAACTCTAAAGTCAAACTAAGGCAAAGGCAAAGCTTTTACCCAAAGTTATAATTAAAAAATAGACATTCAGGTAAACATAATATCACAAAACAAAGAATTATGGAAAGTAGGTAATGCCAAGTAAGCTGTACTTCCTTCTTTGACAGAGAATGTTATTTATCTTGTACTTCTCAGCTAGATGCTAGTATTTTTTCAGTATGATGCTAGATTGTGAGTCAGACAAGAAAACCCCAGTTTGTCCACTGGTTTTCTGCTCACTGCTCTGGTTTTTTCCAGTGCAGTGTAACTGGAGAGCAGGCTGCAAGAGCTCTGCTGCACAACAAGGCAGAAATAAGTTGGAAGAAGGCATCAAGCAAATGCAGGAAGATATCAAAACACTATACAAGGACATCTGGACATCACAAGGATAGGACTGTTAGAAGCTGTGCCTCTTACAGAACTTCTGGCACTGGCATTAAATTTTAAGAAAAGTTTCTTCTGTTCTTTCAGTATACTTCTTAAATATGTACATAAAAAAATTGTTGCGATATTACAAGTCAGAATACAGATTTCATTAAATAGCCACAACTATTCAAAACCATCCTTCTACACACTCAATAATTTAACCAAGGCTTTTAGCAAAGACACACAAAACTTCACAGAATATTGCAATACATCAGTCTCCAATTGAGCATCACACTCGTGTTTTAATTGTACTTTTTCGCAGTACAAGTTCCAAAACTAAACGTGTCCCTATGTAGAAATATACACATAGCACCAAACTTCTTAGAAATTGCTTTATTTCTAACTTTTATTTACCTATACAAACACATATTCCTAAGGTATTACTTTAGATCGAGTATGTGCAGCAAAATGTTTAAAAATAGTATTCGTTGCTATTTAGTCACAAACTTCAGGTGATGATTTGTATTGTGTGACAGCAGCCTGAAATAGAAGATATTGACTAGGTATGCAAGATCTGTCAGACAATATGGGCTGTATTTGATTGGACTATCTAGATTTCAGACAAAACTCTTCACAAAAAAACTCCCATTGTTATTCCATAAAATTCCCACAGTAGTATTTTATCCTCAAGCATAAACATTACCTGCTTACCTAACAAAGCATCCTTTTTTTTTTTCTGAAAAATCACAGGCTGCTAAAATTCTTCATGCAACTTCCACCACTCCTCATCCTTCCCCCAGATACCTCTGGGAAATAGTTCTCTCAGGAGAAAACACACAGAAAATAAATACCAGGGCTGCTCTTAAGAGTCCTACAACACAATTAGCACACGGCTCCACAGCTGGTGACTTACCCACTGCAAAGTCAGAAACAGCAAGATTCAGAAAGTAATAGTTACTCCGATGCCTGAGGTTTCTGTCCATAATGAAAGCAAGGATCACCAGCACGTTTCCAAGGATGGTCACCAGACACAGCAACACCATGAGGAAAGCCAGCAGCACCAACACACCCAGTGAGAACTCGGGGCTCGGCGGCTGGGTGGGCCAAGTCTCGTTACACGTCGCAGCTGCGTGCGGGGTTTCGGCAGTGCTGTTGTCCATGGTGGGTATCCAGGTCAGCGCAGTCTGGGAAGGAAGTCGTATCTGGCAAAGTTATCCAAAAGGTTGAGATTCGTAAGCATCCAAAAAAAAATGGTCTCAGGAGGGGAAAAAATTACAAGCTCTTGATGCTGGATAAATCTAGTTTTCTTTAGATTCTTTTAAAGCATGTATAACTCTAGCAGGGTTCTGGTTAAGAAATAATGCAGTTTGTTCAAGCTCATATTTTAAAATGCAAGTTCTTCTTTAAGCAACCTGATTCTTATCTGTGGAGGTCAGGAGGGCTGATTTGAGGTTCTCTCTTGGTTTCCTCCCTCCCTTCCTGATTTTTTGCTTACTAGTATTATATACAACTTTTTCTAATTTTTTTTTCTTAATCCCGTGTACCTATCTTAATGAGAATTTAAATTACTTTTTCATTCCATTCTTGTTTATCTGACATTGTTGCAATTCAGCAAGCCTTTGCTTCCTCTCTACTGTGTAAAATTTTTTGCTGACCAAAGGCATGATCAACTTTGCTGTTGCTGTTGTTCTTCCCCTTTTTCTGGACTCTGGGGCTAAAAACTGATACGATGTAAATAAGCATACATACAGTTACTTACATACAGAGCAGTTAACCTGTAATGGTCCAACCCTCAGAGATCAGGTCAAAACTCTCAATGAAATCAGTTTCAAAAATCTTGGCAGCAGCCTCAGTGACACAGCAGCAGCTGCTGCTGCCCCAGAACCAAGGAGGTAAGTACAGACTCCCTGAATGAGAGCTTGACAATTAACTTTAACAGGATTAAGTTTTCTTTCCACACTGGTGGGAAAAATCATGTGTCTTCCACAAATGTTTTTATTTTGTATGAGTAATGAAGCCACTTCCAGAGAGCTGTGAGTATTCTGCAGTTGTAAAAATTCAATCACTTTTATCATGGGTTCTAAAAACACTTTGGTGTCTAATTTTAAATACTTAAATTTTAAAAACGTTGGCTGTCATGTCTTTGTGTCTGTTGTGGGAACAAATTCATTAGTGTTTGCCAAGTGCTTTTACTGAATGTTTGAATGGCAGCAGTACAAAAATGCAAAACTTTATTATCCATGCAAATATCTTCACAGCATGTAGGTGCATCACTGGTTTAAGCTTTATTTCGTGTCCAGGTACTGCAGAAAACACATTGCAACACAATTACTAAGTAATAGCAATAGCCTTTCTTCTGCTAGACATACTGAAGTACCAAGACGAAATTCAGCAGTTTCACTGTTTATGGGAGCCAGCTGACCTTGCCACATGGCTTAAATCTTGGAGTGCTTTCCAGGAGTATATAGCTACCTAATTGTATTCCCTCTCCCTGCCTCAAAATTTCTTATTGGATCTTCAATCTAACTTGATTTCTTGAAATCCTAAATATCCAACTCTTCCACACCATGCTTGAAAAGCCTGTGTGTTGTAAGGCTTCACATATGAAGTTCAATAGGAGATCCATGAGCTTTTACCAGAATTTTCTTGTGTATGTGGCTACGACAATGATTAAACCAGTGTAGAACACATTTACGTAGAAATATTAAAGTAGCTACTAAACTGCTTTCATTTTTTACTGAAATAGACATGCTATAAATAATAATATAAATAATTGCTAGGCAATAAATGCATAGCAAAGATGAACACACCGAAAGTATCCACAAGTAAATGTCCCATCTTTATCTTCCCTTCCTTCCTTCCCCCACATTAAAGAACACATACTAAACAGTGGAAACATCACCCTGAACTACCCGCAATATGAAGAGATTACTAATAGTCCAGAATTGGTATGCTGCAGTAAGAAAGACAATTATCTTCACTTTTAAGAGTTAAGATTTAAAAAACGTGACTTTTCATATTTCAGAATAGAAGATTTCCAGATGCGTGCAGGACATTTAGAGGAAATGCTTGACAGCGACACCACCAAGCAGTTTTTCAGACGATACTCAGCTAATGAGGTAAACTCTGGTCATTCAAGTTTGAGACACAAAGAAAAAAAAAAATCATTCTGATACTACCTTGTAGGAAACTCTAATGCGATAATGTACTCCTGACTCATTCTCAGAATAACAAAGGAAAACCAGTAAAATAAAAAGATAAGACAACAAAATGGCCAAAAAGACAAAATAAAAGCCACAGTCCACCTTTTCCTGGTAATGTTTGACTCTTCATTGACATATTTTTATGACAGGCAATTGTACTTTGGATATAAATTAATTCTATAATCCTTCCTTTTTTTTTCCCAGATAATGAAATTTGTAACTCTTCCACAAGTGGGCAGTATGTCTTAGAAACCTTACGGTATTTTATAACAAAAATGTTTTAAAACTGCTGCTTCAGCTTAACATAAAAATAATGTCCCAGCAGAATTTAAAAAGTTAAGAGTTGTCAGAAAGTTTTGTAGTCTCTTTCCCTTGTTGTATCTATTTCTTAAAATAAAGGAAGTTTAAACTTAGGAAATGCTTGCAAACAAAAATAGGAAGAGACTGTAACTTCTCTAACCAAAAGCATCCAAAAGACAGTTACGCAGCACTTCAGGCTCTCTCCGAAAGAAATTGTGTGAAAATAAAAATGCATTCCACTCTGATGGTCAATTTCCAGACATTTAAAGAACATTTTGCCTACTGACTGTACTGTGTATTTCACTGGTTCCTTTAATTATGCAACACGAAATTCTCATCTTTTCAATAAGTTCCTGGAGCGCCAACCATCACAGAAAAATCCTCAAGGAAATTCTGTAGTAGTTTCAACACATTTCTCAGTCCACTGCCCGTGTTCAGTGTTCCTTATGTCACCAAGCAGACCCTATCTAGCATCTGATCAGGAACTGCACAGGCAGGAGGATCAGGCATTCCAAACACAGCACTCAACCCCATGCTTTCCTTTCACAAAAGAGTTATCTCAAAACTTTGTAAGTGACCTGGTGTGTGAATGACTCTAGTCCCACTCTCAGTACAACAAGCTACAGAATTCAATTACTAATACAAAACAGGTGTTTGAATCCAGGAAGGAGATGATGAGAAATCCACGTTTCCAATTAGTAAACTGTTGTTTGGTGGGAAGGGGTGGGATGGAGCAAGGGTTCCAGATGCTGCACTGTCCTCGTAAGAAGGAGCTCATGTGTAAGAAACAGAAGACTTGAGTCTAAGCGCTACTTCAGAAGAGCAGAAATCACAAAACAAGATGAAAATATATCTATGGCTTTACTGAATTCTCTTCTAAATACAACATGTCCATTCTATCAGATAAGGCAATAAGGTCCAGGGGTTTTTCGTATAAATATGTGCAAAATAATCTTTTAAAGTTTTTAGAAAATAAATTAGTGTTCTGTTCTCTTCTTGTTGTCCTTCCTTATCTTTTTGCTCTTTCCAGCTTGTCTAGATGATTCTTCCTGAAATGAAAAACAAGCACTTCAAAATTTAAAAACTATTCTTGTAAACCACACGAATTCTCGCAAGGTCACCCATGAGAATTATTTTTAATATGAACAGTGTTCATAGTTCAGTGGGATTTATTAAAATTTGGACTTGTGTAATGTTCATCCATTCACACAGGTTGTATTACTTTACTTCTGGCTTCATCTAGCAGTGGAAATTCACAAAAATTCATGTGCAAATGCCTTCATTCTAGAGGGCAGAAACGTACCGTTGACGGTACATAGTCATACTCCACAAGCACATTTCTTGCACAATTGTTGATGTGTTTGAAACGATCTGGTCCCAAGAGAATACCTCCATACCAGCGGGACACCACAACTAACACGTTGTGGACGTTCAAAATCTGTGAATAAAAGAAAGCAATAAAAGTTGTTATCTTTTAATTGAACCTGGTTTACTGCTGACAATTTGAAACATAAAAAAGGTCTACTATCTTGTATTTTAAAAAATTACAGAGTTACATTTCTTTTTCAATTGGTATGATCAATTATTACTCTGTCACTAAGCTGATTGTCTATTCACATTTTTGGAAGTGTTGGTGGATGAGGCTAATAACAGCCAGGCTACAGGCATTATACATATGGATAAATAAAATGCCATAAGCTTGTACTGTTAACATTCGCATGTTAACAACCACTAACCATCTCTGTCAAGGAGAAAAAAAACAGGTATCTGACTCATTTGAACAATACTGTTAGAAAAGTCAATCATTGTTGGTGAAAACAAATATTCTTAGAATTTTAAAATGAAAAGGATTGAGGGCATGTTCTGTGACAGGCATTTTCTGCTCTACATTTATGTATTGGCCACAAGGTCTATGTATAACAACTGCTGACAGTAAACAGGATGGTACTAATCTAAAATACAGTTTCTTGTAACCAGAGAGTGCTATCTTGAAGTACTAGGCTGAAACAAGATTAATTTCTATTGCAAAAAGAAAAAAAAAAAGAAAAAAAATAAAATAACTATAAGTTCAGCAACAATAAATGTTAAATCACCTAATTTTCATGCCCGTATGTCATAAGAGCACAAAACAAAAAACAACGTTATCTATAAACATCTAGAAATCAGCCCATAAACCACTTTAATCTTTTCCTATGGCTGAAAACTGAACTTTTCTGATCCCTATCTTACTATTCTTCCAGAACGAAATATTCCCAGTAACTAGGATTACAGATGGAGAATGATGATCCATATAATTTACACACATTCACATTTGAAAGGGGATGCTTCATGTCACTTTCTAAACTGGATTTTTATGGAATAGTAAGTGTCTAGACAACTTTCAAAAGTATGTATTAACATACTGAGAAAAACCTGACAAGCTCAGAACAAACTGAGGTACAATAACTGCCAAATTGTTTCTTTACGTTATTTTCATAAAAATAATGTTTTCACTCTTAGCACATATACTTGCATATACTATATAACCTAAGTTTGTTAATTTATTTAACCTTCCCAAGTCTGGTTTGAGTTATTTAGGAAGACTGAAAAAGTTCAAACTTAAAAATGCCAAAAGGTTTCCATCAATTATATTTTTTTTCAGAAAAAAAAAGGAAGGTAGGAAGCTTATGGAGGTGGGAGCAGGGGCAGGGGGAAAGGTGCAGGAATACGAGTGCAACATATTAAGCAAAAGAATATTCAAGCAAGAAAAGGACAGGAAAATAAAACTCCTGTAGTAAAGGGTACATTGATCTAAAATAAAAATAAATATTTTGTCTGCTTACATACCTAAGGGACTTGAGGCACAGCATTAGGATATACCCAGCTGTCCCCTGTAGTTGTGCCATTTTAATTATGGTTTTCTGGGTCTTGCATCATGAACCAAAATTTATCAATCTCAACTCACTCACATTTAGTAGCACATTTGCCAAATATTATTTCAACGCTTGAAGACTAAAATATATATGAGTATGAGGACTAAGGACCCAGAACAGGAAACAGCATAACAGAACAATCTAAATGATCAAAACAACTTAGCTCCTTCACTCCTTTTGTATTTGAAGTTCTACTCTGCAACTTCATATATCTGTGTCATTTTATTATGCTTACTCAAGGAAACCACATGAAAGGTTGTGCACAGGTCAGCTGTTATATTCTGACAGTCAGCTTCTCCCAGTCTTCATTTTCTTTGTACCTTACACTACACAGGAAGCATAGGAATTAAAACTTGGTTATCTTTTAACCCATTCAAACTATTCCTGCCACCTATGAAACATCACTTGTTTCTATGATCCAAGACTTGAAAGTGCTACAGGCTGTGTTTTTCCTTTCACCTTGAGAAAGCAATCATCTGGCTGGCTGCTAGCCGAGCAAAAACTAAACTAATCGCTACAAGCTTATTTACATGGTAGTGATTTTTACAATCAATTTAAATTCAAGATTTCCAGAAGTCAAAGATTAATTTCTAAAACCTGCATAAGATGGAGAAGACGTCCACCTGCTGCTGTCTCTCCATCATCTTCACAATCCTGCAGGAATGTCTGCTTATCTTCACAGTATATTCTTTAAAAGAAAAAAAAATAAAATAGATTAAAAATATGTCAATCAACTAACATTTCTACATGATTAATAAAGTCTCAGAGATCTTTCATACAAATGTGTATCAATTCTAATTCTCTACTAAGGACATTTACATGAAAACAGGATGAGACATGGGTTAAACCACAAATGTTTATCTGTACAGTAGAACAAGTTTTGAGAAGCTTTTACACAGACTTTAGCTACTTCAGGTAGTACTTCAGTCATTACCAATTTAAAGTCCTTAAACAAAAAATACCCAGGTTTTTAGCCTAATAATTACATCTAGCTGAAACCAACTCTATCAGATACAGATTCAAATTATGGTATAAACCTAGAAGTCGGAAGAACTTGGACAAAAACATTATGAATAATTAATTAGGTCTGTATTTCAGCAGCAATGTGAAACTATTACTGAAATTTGCCTTTGGATTCTCCACGTCATCTCCTTCCTCAGGGGGCACCGCAGTAAACTTCTGGGTGTATTGTTTCATAAAAAGGAGAGCTGCCCAGGTCTAATTTTCCAGAAGTAATGCTCAGAGGTCTACTGACCAATAAGTTGGTTTGCTACCAACTTATTCCCTAACTTTTGAACTAAATTACAGGTGACACAATGAGAAAGAGGCTTCTAGTACTAGATGACAAAGAGGAAGCAGCAAGTATGTGCCTGTTCCTTTTTTTTTTTTTTTTTAAGTGGAATTGGATACTATGAGTGAAGGAAGCCAGATCATCATCTGTAAGAAAAGAAATGCCCTCTTTAGAGAAACTTTTTACTTAGGTAGAAGGTTTTACTTTTTGGTAAAATAAGCTTTCACTTGCTCTCATTTCATGTTTCATTAGGATCACACCAGGATGGGCATGAATGTATCGGCATCTGTACATGTTTTTCAGATGACTGGTTCCTACAGTAATGAAAAGGCTCCCTTTTATTGTCACTTACATTCCTCAGAAAACCTACACCACTATCTGGACTGTGACCAATCCATTTCACATAAGCTATGTTCACAAAAGTTGCCAGAGGCAGATGACTGCCAAACTCATTTTTACCTGTTTCTCATAATCCCTGAAGTTTCTTGTATTTCAGCTGAAACTTCATATGCCAGATGTCTGCATCAGGCTTTCTGATTCGACTCTTATTTCAACTGAACATTTTCAGCTATTTCTAAATACAAGGTTGGGGGGAAAAAGAAGTTACTTCATCCAAGTAAAAACATACGTAGTTCAGGATGATGCAGCATTTCCATGCTCAGACATACTACACAAAGTATACCAACACATGTTCAAATCCACTTTCTTTTTATTCCTAATGCTGCTTCCCTATCTTATTTCCTACTGTATATTCTACTTTCTTGACCTCAAATTCAAAATAACACCTGGAACATTTACCATATAAATAAGAAACCTACTCCCTAAAGCAAGGAATTTCTTTTAATAGCAAGGAATTTAATAGGAAGGACCTTCTTTCTCATGTCCTGCACTCATTTATCAAACACTAAAAAAAAAGTCACTATTTGTGTCTCACCTGTATGCATATATGTTGTGGGTAGCACTTGCAATTTTCTTGTTCTCATATAATTTTTCAAGAACTCTTTTTACCTATAAAAAACAACACAAAAAAACTTTCCTTTTGAACCAGGGATTTCACATATCTCTCTCAGTATCACTGCTAAACAGACATCTCCCTAGTACTACAATGAAACGATTTCATGCTTTGACATAAAATGTTCAGTGTGGCAACTCAAGAAGCAGCTTCTCAGTACTCTCATGCTGGTTTTAAACAATTTTTCTTGGATACTGAAAATTGCTTGTCCCTTGAATCTGTACATTGTGTACATTTATATTATTGCTCAAGAGGTAGAAGTGTCAAATTGCTTTATTAAACAAGAGACAGTAAGACCCAGGAAACATTTTTAGTCAGTATTAAGTATCAATTACACCTGCTTACTTTTTTAACAATAAAGGTAAGCTGGAATATAACACAACATACATATTCTACTACACACTGCTTTTACTTATTTCACAAAAACATGATGTCTAGAAAGACCTACTACTACCATAACTGTGCTATTTCCAATTCTTCTTGAAGAAATTCAACTGACAAAAATCACCTCAAAAAATATCTCAATGGAAAAAATCCTATTATTAATGGAGAATATGGCTTCAGACATCTATCTTCTCCTTACTTTGAATACTGAAGGAAGACAAATCACATTACTTAATACAATTTCATAAACATGGAAAATAAGTTGAAACAGTAAGTTTCAATACATGGACTTAAAGTACAAATTTTATGAAATGATCATCACCTTTGGCATTACTTATTTGCCAGCTACCAGGCTCCTGAAAATGGACTTTAAAGATTCATTTTTGTGCTACAGCTGTATCTTCTTTAAGTGACTCTTTTTATATATATATATATCTATAAAAAATAAGTTAACTCTGTTACTTTGGAAAGGGAAGAAAAGGGAATCATTGGCTTAACGTATCTTTTTCATTTTATCACTGTTTTATCATGATTGGGGAGTAAGATCGTTCCTACACAAAACATACACAAAACCCCAAGTGAATGTACAGTGTATGTGAACTTGAAAAGTCAAAGCGCTCCAGAAGGGATGCCGGGATTTAGAGATCAATTCTTATGTCCATACTAAGCAAACTACTAAGGGGGAAGAAAAAACAAAACAAAAAAACCCACCACAAACAGCTACAAACATTACAGCTTTTGTATAGAGAAATCAGCCTAAAAATGCTGTCAAACTGTCAATGTTTTTTCATAGTCACTGAGTATGTAGTAGACCTAATTTACCTGGAATTTCAAGAAGCACTTGACAATATCCCTTAACAAAGATTCTTAAAATAAAACCTAAAATTGCACAAAAAGAAAGAGAAAAATCCTCTCAAAGTTTAACTCTGAGTTAATAAAAGAAAAGAACGGTAGTTTCCCCACTAAACAGAGATGATAAAAGGAGGCTGGTGGTAACAGATGGAAAGTGATGTAGAAAATAAGTTCCAAACCCCTCTTAATTAGGTCATGATAAAGATTTACTTATGCACAAGCCAAGTGTGTTTTTCAACAGAATTCCCTTCTGAAGGAGCGAAAACATTTATAAACCCATTTTAATTCCATTTCCAGCTAACGCATGATAGACTCCGTAAGTTCCAAATATCTTAATATAAACCTGCCAACATCCAGAAGTCAAATTACAGTGTTCTTATTCTCTTACATCTGATGCACATAGTGGAAAAGAATAGCAGGAAGCAGAGCTGTTATTTAGAGATATTCAGCTGATGGTGAAGGCGAGAAACCAATAACTGCTCAGACAGTATTAGCACAGAAAGATGCACAGACAGACCAACATATCTGGAAAATCCCAAGTATTTCAGTAATATTTTGTCAAGCTCTCAGTACAGGCAGAAAGAGAAGAACTGATCTCTACTAACCTGTCTGGTTGTCACCACGGGAGCCAGATGTGCTTGGAAAGTGCTCCTTCGATCTGTGATTGGGTTTCCATGATGTATGGGGGGCAGTTCTTCGTCTATGGGTCACAAACAAAGGAGTGTTTCTTTACTTTTAAGAGTACAGAAACAATGCATGTGGCTACAAAAGAATGTCTCAACTTTAAAAAAAGGGACTTGTTAGAGTGAAGTACAGAAAGTAACATACAAATCCACCAAAAATATGTTGTGTGTTTTAATGATTGTTATTCAACTTTATTATAATTCTATTGTCACAAATTTCACTCTAAAGCTGAGTAGAAAAGCAGAATCTTCAGGCCTCTTGTCAATTATTTCAACAGATTTATCATGAGCATATTTTTTACCTTCCTGACTTTCAGATGTCATGCAATTTAACATTTTAATTTGATCTTCCTGAATGGGCTGATAGTCTAGGAGGAAATCATCTCCATCATCTTCATCGACTTCTTCAGTGGTTTTCTTAATATCTGGTTCTATTAAGATACAAGTAGTAGAATTCATTACACATTTTTTACAAGACAACCAAAACAAAATTTCAAACTCTTTTTTCTCAAAAGTCTCTGGCTTTTCAGTTCAAAACAGTCTGACATTAAAAATTATGACATTAATTACAACAAAACCCAAAAGTACTTAGCCCAGTATTAACCTAAAATTCCTGAGAATTAAAAATAAAATACTCATACTATGGGATCCTTCCATAAGATCTTCTGTTTCAATACTAAGTAACAGTATTTCTAAGAAAAAAAGAACAATAATGTTTACTATTTTCATTAAACATTTAAAATGCTTCCTTTAATCTGAATTTAGAGCACGAATTAAGTTGATGGTCCACAAAAACTCCAGTCATTTACAGGTCATTTGGGGAAAAATGTATAGCTGTTACTCAATGCTACTTCATGAGGTTTTAAAACCATTAGATTTGAAACATCTCTCTCAACATGCATCAAGTATTCTGGGATTCGCAAAATCCCATTTTCCTTCATGCACAGAATATCCAAAAAGTAATAGTCAATAACAAAGGAGGAAATATACACAGTTCTGACATCTGGATTTAGAGCCAAATTAATATTTCACAGTTTGATTCCTATTTAGAGGCCTATGATGTGCTTATGATACAGTTTTTATAATATGTATTTTCCATAAAAAACAGAGGGGTAATAAAGTACATTCAAAAGGTCTAGAAAATCTTTAGAAGCCATAATGTGGTGGTCAAAATACCCAAACTTCCAATATTGTCAGTAAAATTCTTACTGTTCAATGTCCACTCCTTTAGTCACATCAGTGAAAAATGACTTCTCCAATGTCTGTGATGTAGCAACAAAATGCACAGTTTATTGAAAGACTAACACTGGACGTTATCATGAAACAACACTGAATGTGTTGAATGAATTTTTTTTCTCTCTTCAGACTTTTATTTCTCACAGGACTAAGATAACACCCCCGACAGAGAAAAGTAGTTCTGTTTCCTTTTGCCACAGTGCACGCACACATTACTCATACATTCGTAGCAATTTAGCATTTTAAGGTACAAAACCTCCCACCAATTTTTGAAAGAACAACTGTGTATTTAACAAACTCTGTAAGAATAACAGCAGAAGAATCATTGCAGCTCTATTGATGATGTTCTTCTCATCCCAATACAGTAAAATGAATGAAAGGATGAAAAAGTAGAATGATGGAATACTTGGTCATTTTTCTCTATATTCCACTGAGGTTTACCTTCTCTTGAATCCCAATCCTCCAACAGCGCACTCAACACCAGAAATTAATTACTGGTATGAGTAACTCCTTTGCAGAATGGAGGATAATGCATAAAGCACCTGTGGGCAGCACCGTCCTTTCACGAAAGTAAATTCATTCCTGAGAGAATGAGAGAATTCATTCCTTGTTCCAGTTCAGAGGCCACTCCCACCTTTTCCCTATTGCTTTTTAAAAAGGAACACTGCCACTGTAAAACAGCGAGCCCTGACACTGGAGACTGTTTTCTGATATTTAGATCCAATTCAAAAGTGGGCATAAACTAACTCGTACTGAAATCTTACTTTGCAAGAAGTAAGATAAAAACCCCATGAATTCTCTGAAGTACCTGGCTCTGAAGACTGTGCCTTTTCTACCAGAACTTCTCGTATCTTCTCCACCCACAAATACAGTATACTTTCGCCAAGGTTCTGTCTGGAAGTAAAAGGTCATGGTAAATGAAGAATTACTTTTGCAGATTTCACTTGGAAGGTACATCAAATAACACAGAGATATCAGACACGTAGAAATAGAACATAAGCTAGTGAGGTAAAGAGCTTAGGTAGGCTTGTAAAGTTGTCTCAGTAGCTCACTGGCTGGAATGTATCAGTGGACTGTGACAGTAGGTCAGTGGAGCACTGGAATGAAACACTACAGTCTGGGTAATAGTGCCAGGAGATAAAGATTTACGTCTAGGAGGCTTCACTCGGGGGGCACAGATGCGTATTAAGGTACTAGGGAGGATGGGATGAGCACGTTTTATATACACATGTTAAGTGTTAAGAGTTAAGAAATGCTTCCTTAATGTGCAGCAGGACCCAAACAACTCAAAATACATTTCAAATTGTTATAATGGTTATGAACTGTGCATGTTTGTCTAAGAAACAAAACTAAAGATTTAGGGTTGTAGATACCTCATGGTTTCTCATTAATTTTAATTAATACTCTTACTGCCACCATCTGGGTACTAGGTAAGTAACAAAACTACATCTTTAAACTTTGCTTAATGTATGCACCACTACTGCTGGAAACAATCAAATTCAAATAAACACACATATTTTAAGAAAAATATTCAATCAAAAATAAGGATTTTATGAACTTGGAGCTCTGACTTCAGAATCCAGACAGACTCCAGAACAATTCAACACCCTGATTTCACACTGCTTGTTGTACAGAAGCACTGCTTTAATACCTGAAGACATTTTTTTTAGTGATGGAATGGGAGAGATTAGAAAATAAATAAAATTTCCCCATTTTACAAAAGTAAACAGCAATTTGTCCAACTATCACCCAATTACAGTTTCTGAATAGTTGTAAATTACACTTTGTGTCTTCCAAAACAGACTTGTGTCTATAGTTATGCATTTTTTCCATATTGACTGATAGTATAGTTCATGTTGGTTTAGACTGCACAGTTACACAACTTAGATCCCCAGGGACTAGAAAACTGGTCCAACACAATGTGAACAATGCAGAGTATCTCTGTTCCATCTGATAACTATTCAGACATTGAACAGATAAAAGGCTTTCACAAATACTGTGCACATCAGTGATTACTCCAGGTTTTTAAGCAGTTTAAAATTATATACATGGCCTAAACTACAAACACAATCACTTCCTGCTGAACAAACAGAAGTGAGAGGAGACCAGCGAGGGCTCTGACCAGCAGCTGATATAGACAGAAGGGAGCTGCAAGGGACTGAACCAGTACAATTTGACAACTTACAGGACTGCAAAGTGGGGAACAAAAACAGAACCAGCAGCTCTACCTGTTGTAGAGACTCCATCAAATCCTTTGAATCTGGACAGCATTAAGGACAACCTCTGTCCTTTTTGTTTCACTGAACAATTATGGTGAATATGATCACAGAGATCTTTTCACTTAAATCCTTGTGCATTTTTAATGCTTCAAATTAAATTTTACCTGCTTAAATGAACTGTTGCTTAATTAGCTAAAAAACACAGTTAATCAAAGTAAAAAACCCTTATGCAAGCTAAATGCTCTCTTCCTCATAGCATTAAAAAAAACATTTCTTATGCAAAATGCTCAGATTTCACTATCTGGGGCATGACTGTGCTTACCTGTATTTTTTTTTTTCATTTATATTATCTTTGGAATCTTAAAGAAATAAATAAACCATATAAAATTACTACATTTTCAACCCCACTTTTTACAGCAATACAAAACCACGTAATATGAGTATTTCTAAATGCTGTTTATTCTCATGCATCCATTATGCATTGCTGTTAACTGCACACTGTGATAATAAACAGTCCATGATGTTCCAGATTCCAGTTAATAGATTCTGCATGTGTTTATTTTAAACCTACTTATCCTTTAGCTCTTAAGAAAAACTGGTATCCCATTTATGCTCTAAGACACAACCAAATGTTTTCACTGTGTTTTAACATTCAAGTGCAGAAGAGATAGAAACTGAAAATACATTGTCTCCTCTTATTACATTCCATAGTCTCAAACTTACACATATATTTCTTCCAAGCTATTTGCTAGTTCTGTATAATCTTGTCCTCGAAGCCAAGGGGCACTAGAATGAAAAGGAATGGAATGAAAATTGTGCTATATGCTGCTTCCAACATTCCCAAATAAATGTGATGAACACCTTAAAAATATAACTTTGCCAACCAACAAGATTCAGGCTGTAAACATCTTGGAAAAAGCAGAATAAAGAATAGGATACCCTTGCTGGAAACATCCCCCATTGCTGGTATACTTTAATTCAAGGAGTATTCTAACTTCCACTTACAGGCAAACAGTTAACAGTGGCAATTCAGAAAACACAAATTTTTGCAAGATAACTTCACCTACTTTAGTTGATAAATAGGTGGCTCTGCAGTTGGATATCCTGGTGGCAAAATCACCTGAAAGAAATTCAGGATACGTATTCATTGGACTACCCTCAGCTAGCTGAGCTTTACTGAAGGACTCTCATGTGAAGCACCAGGACTACAATTAGGGTTACAAATGAAGAAAACAGTTGGGTATGTTGTTACAGAATTACAAAAACAATTGAATATATGCATTTAAAATTCCAATAATGGTAATGCATTCAATTACATTTTACGGGGCAATTTATAAGGATGCAAAATAAAGTACAGAAAAAAAAGGGAACAAAGCTGCACACATGATTACTGGACTTAAATAAGTGTGCCACACTTCCCTAAGTAGACACTTCCATGTTTCTTACACTAAGTAAACTTATTGTTTTCAGTTCTCAAAACATAATGATCCAAATTTCATTTTGTTCAAAACTTTCCAGAAAACAAATCTAGAAGCAACTGCAGCAGATTCACTGAGGAATAAAGTCAATGTAAAAGTATTTCAGAAATTAGACTTTGGTGAAATACACTGAAATGCTTTGGTCAGGTGTGGAATTAGGACATGCAACTACTCAATATATCACAAGCACACCTATGTGTTACAGGAACAATCACTGAAAAGTCTTACCACAGACTCCAATCCAAAAGCTTCTTAATCATCTGAGTAGAAAATAAACCATATTTAAAGGGTTGCACCTCTATCAGTCCAACTGCAAACTTTGTGCTTAACTTCTTACCACCACTATACCTGCAAACAGAGGGTCCATTTTGGTTGATCCAGACAGTCACTAATCTTAATGCAATAGATTTTTTCATCTTCATCAACAACACACCAATCATCACCATAGATCGATGAGAGGGCTTCAATTTCATCAATCTAAAAAAAGAAAAAAAGCAAATGTAAATAACCCTCCCCATACAGCCCACACAACTTCGTGTGCCAATCATCTTTTCATCTTTTTAAAGTCTTGCTCTTCTACAACTTATTGACAGATGTGACAAGATTCACTACACTGGAAGGCCGTAAGTATTGGGGATCCAGTCCTGATCCACAGGACTTAAGCTGAGCCAGGGGAGGTTAGGTTGAACACTAGAAGAATTTCTTCACAGAAAGGGTGATTAGACATTGGAGCGGGCTGCCCAGGGAGGTGGTGGAGTCACCGTTCCTGGAGGTGTTTAAAGAAAGACTGGACGTGGCACTCAGCGTCCTGGTCTAGTGGACATGGTGGTGTTCGGTCACAGGTTGGGCTTGATGACCTCAGAGGTCTTTTCCAACTGACCCTGTGATTTTTTAAGCAACCTTTGCTCAGTTCTCACACACCCACTCACTAGCTTTTGAATTTCGGTGGATAATCCTGTCGTTCTCAGCAGTGACAACGCCCGCAAAGTGACAGGGAGCAGATGCCAACACGTTCCCTGCAGCTCCCGATCGGTGCTTGCTCCCGGTTAGGGAAAGACCCCGAGAGCTTGGCACTAAGCTCTTCCTGAGGAAGAGCGGATACGCAGCAAATTGCCATAAAGAAAAACCGGAGAAGTGTCTTCCACCTAGAAATGAAACACCTGAAGTGGGTCGGCGGTGCAGAGGTGCCACAGCGGGCACAGAGCCGCTCAGGTGGCCCGGGCGCACCAGGAACCCCCTGAAGTCACCGCTGTCACCGCTTTCCCCGCAGCCCGCGCGCCCCCTCCGCCGCTCACCTGCTGCTGGGCCCTTTCCGTGTCACTCGCCGCCATGGGATCCGAGGGAAGGAGGAGGAGGAAGGGAAGGAGAAGAAGGGATAAGCTCAGGAGCAGCCCGGCGCCGGGCCGTGTGCGCAGCCGTGGCGGTGACGCCGCGGGCCCTTCCTTCCGCTGGAGCGGCAGAGAGAGTGGCGGACCGTGTCATCCTGTCTCGCGTGCCCACTGAACCTACATTATATCTGTCTTGTGTACTTTTCCTAATTCCTTACTAACTGTTTTTAAACTAAAGTGTGTAAGCAGTTCTGTTTCACTGCGGATTTTACCGATGCAGCCGTTTCCCCCTTGCGTTTGTGGCACTCGGAATCGACGATTGACATAACTATAAAATGTCCTTTAAAAATTATTTAAAAGAGTAACAGGTGTCCCAAGCAATTTTCCCTACAGTACTGGAAATCCGTTTCTTTTATTTAACTTCGGCAAGTTTAAGGCATCTCTTTTAGAGACAACACTGATCAATAAATATCTCCTTGCGTGCAAAGCATTAGTTTCATCCTTTTTTGCAGTTTTTGTAGTTTACGTTTTTTCCAGTGTGATTTTATACTGACACAGGTGGGAATAATTCAAGGTAAACTTCGTTTTGCCTTTCTAGAAAGCTTACGGAATTTGCACCCGTTCCAGAGAACAGGATTAGAGTTCAGAATGATTATGACAATCAGGACAGACAAAACAGACAAAACAAAAACCAAAACAAACTAACAAGCCACAGGAAAAAAAAAATCAGGATGCAACTGACTAGGCACAAAACTAGCACTGTATTATCAACTAGGTATATTCTGGATGGAAATCTACTGGTTGCACAGCAGTTCTGCAGAAATTATTTCAGAGTTAGAGTCTGACTCCAAGACCATATTTGTCTTCAGTGTCACGAACAGTGTTGGTTTAATTATTTTTGAAAAGATAATTTAAAAATATACCGAGTCTCAGAAGATGACAAAAATGCACATCTTATCAGACAAAGTCACATTCCAGTTAATTTTAAAAGAGAGAGCGAAACATAGACAGAGTGAGCTTCTTGTTTAACCAATTGCATTCTGACCAAAATATAACTGAAAGCGTTAATCCATAAGGACCCAGAAGAGATGGTGCTCCATCTGTTCATCCTAATACTGAATTGCTTTATAAATCTAAAGAGAGAACTATGACAAGACTTAAACTTTCTGACAACAATCTCTGTATGGTGCTTGTGCTTTATAAGTTACTAGTTTTGACTTAGCTGAACAAGTGACTTTACATTCCTATACACATTTTTTGTTATTGAATAACTCAATAATGTTATTGCCATTTTTTATGACTGTTGTCTCTAAGTGATATAAAAGCATTGATATGAAAGACTTCAGCAATCTGCTATTGGGCCAGGAAGAAATTTTACCAGATAAGGAGGCACAAAAAATAAATCACAAAAACTGCATGGACTGTAGACATCTCTGACAGATTTCAGAGCACTTTCTAATTTCCTTTCATTGTCATTTATATTTGTGACAAGTCTTAGTAAATAGAAATGGAGATAAATGTGGCTAATGAATCTCCAGCGTGTTTATATATACTAAATTAATAACAGAGTAGCTGAACTGATATGGTGCACTGGAGTATTTCAGATAATTAATGTATTTGTCTGTCTGAAACATTCTATTAAAGCAGATATGAAATACATATCCACAGCTTTCAAACAAAGGATAACAGCACAGTAGAATTTACTAAATTATTTGGGGTATTCTTTTAGGATACAACTGAACCTCACTGTTCTTTATGGTGAGGCATCTCCCAAAATGATACTCTTCACAGCAGTGCATTAACTTTGATATTTAAAATGGTTACAAAGTCTAACCTTGGTCTATCACTTCAGTCTTTGTGAACCACAGATAGCAAAGAAAAACATTTAAAGTTCAAATCAAAGCAATTAAGCCAAAGAAAACTCTGAGGTCAGGGAGCAGTCCACATTGCTACCTTGAATTCAAATTCTCTGTTCTGTCTTTTCAGGGCAAGGTAATACACGGAATAATTACTCTTTCCGTTCTGCAACTGGAATCTAATACTAGAGCACAGAAAGCTGAAATGAGATACACGTAATATTCATTCAGTCAGGACTGAATCACAAACAAGTGAAAAACACAGAACTAAGAAATACAGAAGAATTAAAGTCTGAGTAAAATATCCATAACCCTGTTTTGTTTTGCATACAACAATCCAAACAACATGATGTGTTTTCAGCTTCTCTTTTACAATTAAAAAAAGAGGAAGATTGAGAACAAATAAAGACAATGTCGTGTTATGTCATGTACTACTGATTAATGCCGTCAGTTCTGGACTCTGGTTTTGGGCAGGATTTTCTTCTACTGAGATTCTTCCAGTAGTGTCTTAAGAATAGCTCAAGAAGAGCATTTTGCTATAGTTACTTACCAACAAAACATCAAATCTTCTATAATGCTCCAATTCTACTCTACATTCAATAGAAATCTCATTCTATAATAGAAATCTTAATTGGGTTATCCAATAATGAGCATTTATCCGTTTGAGGACAAAGTAGTTCAGCTGATTTCAGTTCCACAGTGATGTATTTTGCTAGATTATGGTCTAAACTGACATAAACTAGCTTTAAGGTTCATAGCTATAAACTCTCCACATGCAGCTGATTTATCATTTTGGAACTAAAACCAAACCAAGCTGCTTCAGTCACAAGAACAAGAAAGTGCATTAAACAAGCCTAGTTCTTGGTCTAAAACTACGTGTCTGGTAAGACTGAGGAGAAGCACATCTACAGGTGACTTAATACCTTGATGAGAAATTTTTCTTCTCATTTAGCCACAACCCAGGTTTTGTGCTGGCTATAGCAGGGTACAGTTGCCTTCTGCAGAGCTACAGAAGTCCAAAAGCTTTTCTATGAAGTAACTGCTAGCAGGTATTAGAAGCCTCCTAAAAGAAGAGGACCAGCAGTGAATTCCCACATTTTCTCCTGCCATACCTGCATTCAGATAAAAATGGAAGTGTTAAAAGAATCTTTTCTGTGTTATAGGATTTTTTTCCCCGCTACAGGATACCTCAAGAAACCACCTCAGCTTGCTTCAATGCCGCTTTGAACAGCAAAAAGTATTTCTCAGCTCAGGAGGCAATCCAGCTCACATCATCAACAAATTCACTACTTTATATGGTTATTTCCTTCAGCAACAGACTAGCATCTGCAAGAATTCCTACTGCAGACAGCTCAGAACAACATGAACATTTGCTTCGATCACTCACTGGCAGTTGCTCATGGTAATCCAGAGAGATCCACAAGTGTCACATCTGAGAGTGTCAGCACATTAATTAATTCTCCTGTGTCTGTGTTTTGTCAGCCTAGTAAATAACATCTGTACGGAAATATGGCAAGGACCAGTGCTTGCTGCACTGCTTTTCAGAGTTGAGGAACAGTTTCCTCAAGAAGTGCACCAGGGCTGCATGATAGCTGCTAAGGAAGAAGTTTTTAGGACTGCTGGTGAGCTAACAAACACACAGTCATTTAGCATGTTACTGAGTGAAAACAAACATATAA
This sequence comes from Picathartes gymnocephalus, assembly GCA_013390045.1. Taxonomy (NCBI): domain Eukaryota; kingdom Metazoa; phylum Chordata; class Aves; order Passeriformes; family Picathartidae; genus Picathartes; species Picathartes gymnocephalus. Next base: position 46,448 of record WEKY01058974.1, on the reverse strand, counting down.
CCCATCAGGTATCATTTATTACTTCCACTTCTCATTTCTCTGTGTGCACTCTGTTGCACAGTCATATACCTCAAATTTGACCAGTATGCTCTAGTCTGAAGACAAAGAACACAAAGTGTCAGTGCAATAAAGGTTGCAGCATCAAAGAATCTGAGAGGCTATAAAAAATACTATAATGTGAAAATCACTGACAGAACAGTTCAGTGAGTTCTGTGCAAGGCTGTATGCCAGTGTATTCAGCCCTAAGACGGGACATGTTTCATGCTTTCTGAATCACTAATTTCAGCAGGTTATCTGAAAAAGGAATGACATGGAAAAAAAAGAAAAAAAACAGGGAAAAGAGAACAAAACCTCAATGTCAGCAACACTCTTTTTCTCATTGCCACACTTCAAAGTCCAAAATGCACTGGCTTATTATTACTCTGGGATGTGCAAGGAGGCAAAACACAGGTGAAAAGCAGACACTCTTTGAAGACGATGGAAGCAGGGGAGTGTAGTGATCCTGGCCAGGAGAGCCCTATACATCCAGGAGTCAGTGGTTCATGGCACAGTTAACTGGAGCAGGCCCAGGTCTGTGCTGTGCTGCCTCCGGGCCTGCGTTGCGGTGCACAAAACCCTTGGAAGCAGGATTAACGTCACAACCTCCTTGGCATGAGAATGCAGACGATTATAGCACTTGTGTGGCCTTGCCCTTATCTAGAAGCATAGCAAGGAATGAACCTCTCTGGTGAACATCCTTTTATGAATAGCTGTTTTCTCGTAAGAAGACTAAAATACTGCAACCAAAGAGGAGCCTTTCTCCAGAGATTGGATCTGTGCAGCTTGCCAAAGGAGAAGTCCATCCAGGATCAATCTAATGCAGCAGGAACATGGACATCATGGCTTCTGATTTACTTGCTATCTCTGTTGGTCTTTACTCTGTCTTTTTAAAACATTAAGTTTATTAAGTCATTTGTTTTCAGGCCTTTCTTACTCAGATTCAGAGAAAAGCCCTGCACTGACTGGCTGAAGGGTGAAACTGAACTGTAAACTCTGTGTTGCATTGCAATGGGTTATATAGCAGGTAGATGACAATACATCTATTTCATTATAAAATTTGTAAGAAATATGAGGTGATAGTATACATATTTTAATTTTGAATTAATGTATGCAAAATAAACACAAAATAGGAAAATGTTTTATTGTGAGGTTGCTTAAAGGATTTATGGCATTGTGAAAGATGGCTCAAAGTCAGAAGCGAGAGGAAGAAATAAAGGAAAAGGTATGTGGGGATGGCAGAGGTAGTGCTTTGAAAGTAATGGCAGCAACTTGAAGCCCTTCTCCTAATGGAAAAAAAAAGCCAATATGATCCTTCCCTGAAGCCTCACAGATGTTATATCATTATGACTAAAGCATCCCTGGAAGCAGATTTCTTAAGTAAGATAAACTAATTAAAAGTAACAAAAGGCAGCAGAAGTCTAAACATGATATTGCAGTTCTGCAGGTATTGAACTGTTCCTTTTCTTCTTTTTGCTATGTCAGTCTTCAAATATTAAATATATATGTAGCTATAGACAACACAGAAGAGTGAAGCTTGCCTCATTATTTATGCCTGAAGACTTTCACAAGAATTGGTCAGGTTTAAACTTGCTCACTTTTGGAACAGAAGTTTCATCCTAATCTTTTATGATAGTTTGTCATGGCACCTGTGTCTCCTACCCTGCCTTTTCAGTGCTCCTTCTGCATATGACACAGATTTGGTTATGCCACAACACTGCAAAGCTTCCCTGCTCCCTTAATAAATTCTTGCAGGATTTCAAAGGCACTGTGGGAGTTTTCAAAATGCAAACCCCTCCTCTTTTCTACTAAAGGCAGAAAAGCAAGGTGCCAACTTTTCAAGTGAAAGGTGTAGTGGAGAATAAATAAGGGTAGGACAAAAAGGGGAATGAGTGGTGGACCAAAAGGCCTTGAAAAAAGTGAGTACTTCACTTTTTGTCCCTGGTAGCACCCAGTTTCTCTTTTAGGTTGCTTTTGGCTGTGCTATTCTTAGAAGCAGTGTGTGTATTCATAATTTTCTTTCACCTGCACCACGGTTGCGTATGCTACCAAAGCGATTTCCAAAAAGACCCTTTTTTACCCTCTGGCGATGCACCATTCTCGTAGTGTTACAGTCCTCTTTGAGGCCGGTTTGTCCCCACATCCCTCTGAACCCCTGCCGGTGTCTGTGTCCCCGCCGCGTCCCGCCCCTGCCGGGGGCGCTCCCCGGGCAGAGCGGAGCCAAGGCCGTGCACCCGCAGCCCGGGCCGCGGCGGCGACAGGCACTCACAGGATAGTTAGGGGTGGAAGGGACCTCTGGACCAACCCCCTGCTAAGTCTGGGTCAGCCAGTGCAGGTGACACAAGAACGCGTCCAGATGAGTTTAGAATGTCACCAGAGAGGGAGACTCCGTGACCTCCCTGGGCGGGCACCTGTTCCAGTCCTCTGACACCCTTAACGTAAAGTTCTTCCTCGTGGTGATGTGTAACTTCATGTGTTTTAGTTTATGGCCATGGCTCCTCGTCCTGTCGCTGAGCACTACTGAAGCGAGCGTGACCAAACCGCAGAGGGCACAGGGCAGCCCAGGGGCCGCAGGGGGGTCTCTCCCTCCCTGGGAAGAGCGGCCGCCGACGGCTGCGCCCGGTGCGGGCCCATTTCTCTCAGAGGCCGGTGGGGGCGGGCGCAGCGTCCTCGGCGGAACCTTGCCTCACCCCTCCCAGCTTTTCGGGCGGGTTACGGCGAGATGCAGACCCCCGGGGCTGGCCGCTATGGGCCGCCCTCCAGGCCGGTGCCTGTCCTGCTGCCGGTGTCGGTCACGGGGGCGCTGCAGCGGCCAGGCGGGCGGAGCCCTGCCCCGTCCCGCCCCGCCCAGCCGGGAGCCCGCCTGGCTGCCCGCCCTG